>CM062290.1:54580206-55153951 GCA_031216915.1 Pictodentalium vernedei
TCCAATTAAATGTCAGAGAGCAAGGTATTGTATAAAAAATCTGATTCATATCGGGGACAATAAAGGCTTCCTTGGGCAGAATGTAGCTACATACAGTTGTTGCCTGTCACTTTTTGTAAAGCCCAAAATAGGGCTTCCAGCACTCTACCAGTTAATATCCCCACACTGACTTGCTGCATAAACATTGGAAGAAGATTAGTGCACCATTGACATGGTGTCAGTGTTGTAGAAATATGGGTGGTGGGGGTAATAAACAAAAAAAAAAGACCAAAATCCGACTCTGACAAACATTGTGGTTTTAGAGCTAACTCTTTGACCCTTGGAACCCTGATGGCATCTTCCATCCCAGTTCAATGTCATCAATTGGAAGAGTCCATATTATTTATTTGGGCTAGACCAATTAATAATTTCACCAAGGCTGCACGTTGAAAATATCCATTGGTCTGTCATACAAACTCACAGAGAGACCAATCACTTTATCAGTACAGGTCGTATTGAGACCCAGAATGGAAAAACGACTCTTGTGTTCAAAGGGTTAACCCTTTACCTAACATGAAAAGCAGATGACACTTGCAAACAAAATTCTCAAATAACTAATTTTTTCATTTTTTGTCTCAAAAACATAGGTTATGACCCCTCTTTGGAACGAGCTTGGCGAGCTTCAATGGAGGCAAACGAAACTATGTGTTCACAGAGAGATGTTTGTCAACTAGCGACATGTTGTTAACAAACTGGTCAAATCCGCGAAACAGAAATACTTTTCGGACTTATTGTCAGCTAATGTTAATTCCCCTAATGCGCTGTCTGTCGTTCTCGAGAAGCTTCTGTATCGTCAAAAGACAACTGTACTCCCAGAGCATTCGTCATCCAAAGACCTTTGCGAATAGATTTCCTTCTTTCTTTTCTGAAAAAATTGAGACTATCAGAGCTTCGCTTGATACAAGCTCACAATCCGATCTTCGACAGATGGCCGACATGCCGTGCACCTGTGTTAAAGCCGTTGCACAGTTGTCCCAATTCAAACCTTTGGCTACAACAGATATCCAGAGGTTAATATCCAAGGCACTATCTAAGCAATGCATGCCAGATCATTCCAACTTGGTTGTTAAAAGCATCTCTTTCGGAGTTAACTACACCGATCTTGAAACTGGTCAATGCCTCCCTCCAATCAGGCGTCTTTCCAACAAGCATGAAACATGCTTTAGTAAAACCTCTTCTCAAAAAGCCAACACTTGACCCAGAGGTTCTGAAAAATTACCGACTGGTCTCTAATCTTCCATTCCTATCAAAGATTACTGAGCGTGCGGTGGCTTCTCAGCTGAATTCTCATTTGGCAGCCCACGGCCTAGCCCAAGTTAACCAATCTGCATACAGATCTAATTGCAGTACAGAAAAGGCGCTTCTAAGGGTCCAAAATGATATCCTTCTATCCACGGACAGGCACAACTTAACATGTCTTGTTTTGTTGGATTTAAGCGCCGCTTTTGACACCATAGATCATAACATACTTATTGAAAGACTGGCAATGAGAATAGGCCTTACTGACCCAGCACTTAACTAGTTTTCATCGTACCTTAATGGTCGCACACAGAGTGTCCTTATTGGCAGTGAGTCGTCAGACAAGGTCACACTATGTTTTGGCGTCCCTCAAGGATCGGTGTTGGGTCCCCTACTGTACACTATCTATGTCTTACCTCTCGGTGACATTATCCGAAGCCATGGCCTTGACTTTCATTTTTACGCAAATGACACAAAGCTGTGTATTAGTTTTACTCACGCCTTTGAGCCTGAAGCAGGCAGTAAGATTGTACTTTGTATTTCAGACATCAAGGCATGGATGACTAAAAACTTTCTTAAATTGAACGATGACAAGACAGAAGTAATATATATAGGTCTACCTCATCAACTTTCAAAAATATCCAAACTGTCCCTCAATATTGGAGGTTCTGCGATAAAACCCAGTAGCTCTGTTCGAAACTTAGGAGGTTATTTCATGGATGAAAATTTGGCCGCTGATGAACATAACAAACATGTCTCTCACAGTATACATTTTTTCATCTTAGAAATATTAGCAAAATTTGATCCTTCATTGATATGCAGACGTCACAACAGCTTGTCCACGCCTTTGTTACCAGTCGCCTCGACTACTGCAACTCTCTTCTGTTTGCCTCTAAAACATCTATTCTTGAAAAGCTACAACACATCCAAAATTGTGCTGCACGGGTCATAACCAGAACTCAAAAGTAGTGCCATATAACAGCAGTACTCTCTGAGTTACACTGGCTACCTGTTAAGCAAAGAATTCAATTTAAAATTGCCCTTTTGGTGTTTAAGTGTATCTCGGGATCTGCACCATCCTACCTGTCCGCTTACCATCCACAAACCACTGAGGTCATCAGGTCAACTCAATCTGGTTCAGCCCGTATCTAAATTTACTAGTGCTGGTGATAGGGCCTTTGCGGTTACTGGCCCAAGGCTTTGGAATTCTCTTCCAATCGACATAAAAAATAGTAAGTCACTTGAATCATTCAAGTCTGGTACTAAAACCTACCTTTTTCGAAAGGCATTTCCTTCAGTGGTCTTTTAATTTTGGTCATAAACTGACCTTACCAGGTGCGAGGGTGTGACGGAGTCGGTGAGGATTGCCTCTTTACTCATCAAGTTATACTCACATACTTGTTTTGGTAATGTTATAGTTTGTTTTGTTTTGTTTTTTATTTTGTTTAAATTCAGTACCCTTTTTCTTTTAGGTTCTGTCGCTTATCGCCACGATATAGCCTCGGTTGCTGATGTGGTGTTGGGCACCAATAAATAATAATAGTGATCCATGTATCAATGTGAGAGTATGTATGTGTATGCGTGTATATGTATGTATGCAATTATTGTACAGCCATTGAGCACCGTGTGTGGATTCTAGGCTTTAAAATTATTATTAATTATTAATAACCTATGTTTTTGAGACAAAAAATGAAAAAAATAAGGAAAATTAATTTTGTGAATAGCGCTGACCGGTTTTGGCTGTTACGTTGGGTAAAGGGTTAACATACATCCAAGAACCTTGGCGGTGCTTTCTTGTCAAGTCTTGACTGCCCCTGAAGCAGTGATGCTCTCCGAAATTGAAGAAGATCAGTCCTAGCTGTGAGTTGAGTGCCCGTTCCGAATGGGTATGCAGAGATGGTCAAAGTGGGACACATTGTTAGGGAAGAACTCGAGAGGGTGTGTCCCTTTGGCTTAGTAGGTTGTTCAGGGGTTCACCTAGGGGAAAATTTTGAAATTCAATACTGCAATATTATTGTCTGGGCAGAGCAAGCCAGAAAATAAGCAGACTGTCATCTGCAAAATGAGGTTCCCCAAAGGGTGAATTTAGTGATGCTACCCTGCACAGCAGGGTAGCATCACTAAATTTACCCTCTGTGAACCTCAATCTGAATCAGGGTCATTAAAAAAAAACAGAAAGAGGTTCCCAGATGATAAATTGGCCCACTGTATGGGATAGCATCGCAAAATTCACCCTCTGGGGACCTCATTCTGAAAATGTCAGACTGCTTATTTTCAGGCCTGGGGTAGAGGTGTCTGAGTTACACCTAGCTAAAATGGATTTAGTTTAGTTTGGCTAGCATGAGTGCTACCAGTTCTGGCTGTGTTGGAAGAATATTCGTGAAGATCGAGCCATTGCAGGTCTTAAAATTGTGGGGAAATGGCATCCCCACCCAAGCAAAGGTAGGGGAATTAACGTTCCCTAGCAGAGTGCCACTGTAGCCTAATGGCAGCCAAGACTAGGCTTGAGATCGCCAACTTTTGGGCAGTAGAAAGTCAGAAAAATTTTCCTTTAAATATTAAGAGCGATGTGTGTTTCCATCAGATTTGATGGACGAATTTTGGATTTTGAACCTGTGAGTTTGTCAAGGATTTTCTGGATAGGAATCCACCATGTTCTGTATAAGCTGAAATAAGCAGCTGCGTATGTAGTAATATGGTGGGTCAGTCTGTGAACAACAGGTTTTTAAAATCAATAACCCACAAATAGCTTGTGGAAAGACATCAAATTTTGTATGCAAATGCATCTTAGTCGGAAATTCAAAGATCAATTTTCTTCATGTCTTAACTTAGCAGACTTTTTGACTGCGATTGTCGATCGGTTGCTGTTACCAGCAGAACCAAAGCTATTTTCCAATTTTCGATCCAATCAGATGTAAAAAAATTTTTGAAATTTAGGCTCAAATTCATCGTTCTGTTTCTCTTACAATGATCAGGCAACACACGGACTATAGACTGACAGCTATTCTGCCAATACCTACTCCTTACAACTGACTGGCACAAGGACTACATACTGATAGTCGTTATTCTACCAATACCTACTCCTTACAACTGACTGGTCCAAGTACTATAGACTATTAGCTATTCAGCCAAAACCTACTCCTTCCAACTGACTGGCACAAGGACTACAGACTGATAGTAGTTATTCTGCCAATACCTACTCCTTCCAACCGACTGGCACAAGGACTATAGACTGACAGTTATTCTGACAATACCTACTCCTTCCAACCGACTGGCAAAAGGATAATAGACTGACAGTTATTCTGACAATACCTACTCCTTCCAACTGACTGGCACAAGGATAATAGACTGAGTTATTCTGCCAATACCTACTCCTTCCAACCGACTGGCACAAGGACTATAGACTGACAGTTATTCTGACAATACCTACTCCTTCCAACTGACTGGCACAAGGATAATAGACTGACAGTTATTCTGCCAATACCTACTCCTTCCAACTGACTGGCACAAGGATAAAAGACTGACAGTTATTCTGACAATACCTACTCATTCCAACTGACTGGCACAAGGATAATAGACTGACAGTTATTCTACCAATACCTATTCATTCCAACTGACTGGCACAAGGACTATAGACTGAGTTATTCTGCCAATACCTACTCCTTCCAACTGACTGACACAAGGACTATAGGCTGACAGTTATTCAGCCAATATCTACTCCTTCCAACTGACTGGCACAAGGTCTATAGATTGACAGTTATTCAGCCAATATCTACTCCTTCCAACTGACTGGCACAAGGACTGTAAACTGACAGTTATTCTGCCAATACCTACTCCTTCCAACTGACTGGCACAAGGACTGTAAACTGACAGTTATTCTGACAATACCTACTCCTTCCAACTGACTGGCACAAGGACTGTAAACTTACAGTTATTCTGCCAATACCTACTCCTTACAACTGACTGGCACAAGGACTTAAACTGACAGTTATTCTGACAATACTTACTCCTTCCAGCTGACTGGCACAAGGACTGTAAACTGACAGTTATTCTGACAATACCTACTCCTTCCAACTGACTGGCACAAGGACTGTAAACTGACAGTCATTCTGCCAATACCTACTCCTTCCAACTGACTGGCACAAGGACTGTAGACTGAGTTATTCTGCCAATACCTACTCCTTCCAACTGACTGGCACAAGGACTATAGACTGACAGCTATTCTGCCAATACCTACTCCTTCCAACTGACTGGCACAAGGATTATAGACTGACAGTTATTCTGCCGATACCTACTCCTTCCAACTGACTGGCACAAGGACTGTAAACTGACAGTTATTCTGCCGATACCTACTCCTTCCAACTGACTGGCACAAGGACTGTAAACTGACAGTTATTCTGCCGATACCTACTCCTTCCAACTGACTGGCACAAGGACTGTAGACTGACAGTTATTCTGCCAATACCTACTTCCAACTGACTGGCACAAGGACTATATACTGATAGCTATTCAGCCAATACCTACTCCTTCCAACTGACTGGCAGTCAGTTGGAAGGAGTAGCTTTTGGCTGTATAGCTGTCAGTCTGTAGTCCACACCTGAATAGGTGTCAATCTATAGATGTTGTGTATGCTGGTCATTGTAAGGCAAAACTAACGGACCTGCCGTGGGAAATGCATTTTTCTTGTGGATAAAATTACAAGATTTAAGCCAGAGAGAGGTCTGAGAATCCATATCAGGGTTTCCAAAAAATCCCTCCACAATCGGAAGGGAGATGCCCCCACTCGAACTCTCCCACAACACAGGCCTGCACTTCCTCATGACATGACTATGGAATGTTGTGCTGGAACCCCAACCCCAATTGGAAATCTAACTGATCACACCCCATTCAACACCTTCTAAGTACGTCCCTGCGTACACCTGGGCCGCGATTGGCAGTAACAATTTTATGTGTGTCATCCAAACTTGGTTATTTATTTATTATTTATTTATTGGTGTTTAAGGTCATATACTTGTGCACAATGGCTAATCGTGACCGTGACAGTTTTATGGGTGGAGTACCTGGAGTGAACCACCGAGCAACGACGAGCAGCTGCCAGCTCCCCAACATCGTAATTCTGCACTGCAGCACAGGCAGGGTTAGATTGGTTGAAGACATGCATACTATCGACATACAGTATGCCTTATTACACGGTGTCATCGTGCCCCCATGTGGGCAATCGGGATTGAGTGCCTTCCCCAAGGACACAACATAGGAGTCCGAATTGGTCGCTCAGACGGTCACCCATCCGAGGATTAACCGGGTTCGACGTTGCTTAACTTCGGTGATCTGACGAGAACCGGTCACTGCAATGCCACCACGCCCCCATCCAAACTTGATACCTGCCACATGGATTAGGACCACTTGTGGTGGACCATTACTTTATATTACGCCAAACATTATTTCTTTCTGTGATGGAGTATGAAACAGCATTATTCTGTTGGGCAGAATTATAACTGAATAGTTGATGCATGGCTGACAATTTTCATCTTTGGAACATATTTACTTGAAAGTTTGCTCCCCTTAATTTCTGAAAGCTGTCAGTAAATTTGTTATGGGAATATCATTTAACCCTTTACCTTACATGAAAGGCAGACAAGTTTTGCAAACAAGATAACTATGACCCTCATTGGAACGAGCTCGGGGTCATAAGCTATATTATATTTTTGTGACAAAAATAATGAAAATTGAATGGTGTTTTTAGGGAACTGTGCTGGCCATTTTTGCCCTAATAATGGGTAAAGGGTTAAAAATGGAAATTTCAGGATGTTCATGATATGAATAAAAACTTGCAAATTACAGTAGAATCCTCTTAATTGAATATCCATTTTGCCAGTGAAAATTATTCAATTAATGGGAGTATACAATTAACAGGGATTTGGTCAGGTTCTTGTGTTCTGGAGGTAAACTGAGCATTTATTCCATTATATCTTGTTTGACAGAGCTCATAGAGCTCTGTCAAACAAGATATAATAGAATAAATGCCTGTATTGGATGTAGTGGGGCCAAAAAGGTTGATAAATAAGGGGAATTTGGTGCGTGTCCCAGTAATTTTTTTGACATATTACAAAAATTTATATACAATTAACAGGAGTTTACTCTACAACCCATGTGCAATTAACAGATCAAATTTGTACTGATGGTATGATAAATGGTTTTGTGTTTGAAAATTATATTCAGTTAACAGGGATATACAATTAAAAGACATCCAATTAAGTGGGCTCCACTGTACTGTAAAAATACATTGGCTAAACAAAGACCCAAACAAGACACTTCAGTGTTGGTAGGTGTAATGCTATTAGATATTCTTAACCCTTTATCTAACATGAAAAGCAGACGACACTTGCAAAACAAATTCTTGAATAATTAATTTTTTTCATTTTTTGTCTCAAAAACATAGGTTATGACTCCTCGTTGGAACGAGCTCGACGAGCTCGTTCCAACGAGGGGTCATAACCTATGTTTTTGAGACAAAAAATGAAAATATTTTGAAAATTAATTGGCGATTTTTTAGAATAGCGCTGGCCGGTTTTGGCCGTTACGTTAGGTAAAGGGTTAATGACGAATTGTCTGTGAACTAGCTGCTTCTTATTAGCTTGCCATAAAATGCCAAGTTTCCTTTTGTTACCTTTAGAGCTGTTGGTTGTTTTTGATTATTAAAAATAACATAAAGAAACTTGGCTAGGGTTCTCTCAACAATTACTTGCTTCTTAATTGCACCTTCCTCGCTTATCTAATAATTTCAAGGTAGATAACTTTATCGAAAGTCAATTTTCAGGACGATATAAGTGAGGAGTGGTACTTAAATTAATCTTTTCACTTTCTTCCATTTAATTCTGAAGTGAATTCATTCAATGGATTAAGTTTATAATATTAGCGGTATGATTATTAGGATCAGGGGTGGGGAAGCCCCCCCCCCAACATTTTTTGTCGGGCCATGTTTTTTTGTATGCATATACTTTAACACAACCAATGACTGGTGAAACAAGGGGCAGATCCAGAGTCTCTCCCTTACTTTCGCCAGCTATGTTTCTCTCGACCTGGTTCAGTTTCAATGGGTTTTGGATCATTTTTTGCAGTTAGTGGCAGCAAACACTACAATGTATACAATCTGTTAAAAAAAACGATTAACTGAAATAGATCATAATCATCCTGAAAACTCAAAATATCCGCACAGATGCATGGAAATGGGGGTTTTGGGACCCTGGAATTTAAAATGTTCGTACCACGGGCCGAACCATGGTCGGCCCATCATACCAACGATCATCCATCGCCTGATCCAGACCCCCCCCCCCCCCCCCCTCACTTTGAAAATCATTCCGCCGCCCCTGAGGATAATGTTGTCTAGTTATCATATAGGGCCCTTTGAAACTCAAATTTCAGATTGAATCGAATCGAGCACCCGATTTCGAATCCAATTGGATCTCACCGCTTTTCAAGTTGTGGACATTGCACAGTCTTACAATGGTAAATGTTATCAGTCTCCACTGAAGTCTTGTGCGCAACAGCGACTCGTGGAAATCAAGCAAAAGTGTGGAATCAATGTAATTTTGGAAGCAGAACCTTCTTGAAGTCTTCTATCATCAGGTCTTCTCTATAGAGACCCGATAACAGCAAATGAGTTTAAGAGGAGACCCTTTGAAGGATTTTGAAAACTTCTCAACGATTTGAAAAATTTTGAATCGGTGAGGCTGAAATCAAATCAAATCAAATTGCCTGGACTATTTCGAATCAACTCAAATTTCGAAGCGTGACAGGGTCCTAAGTTATCAATCATTGAAAGCCAATTTTTTGGGATCAGTAGAGAGAACTAAAATTAGAAACGTTTTAAATTGCACAGTCATTATAAATTGTAGAAATTGTACAGTGGAGCCCACTTAATTGAAAATCTCTTAACTGAATAACCCTGTTAAGTGAATATAATTTCCCAACACAAAACCATTTACCATACCTCCAGTACAAATTTGACCTGTTAATTGAATATAGGTTATAGAGGAAACTCCTGTTATTGAATAAAAGATCTTGTAACCTGTCCGGAAATTACCCTGACTCTCCCCAGTTTTCCTTTGTTTATAGACCTATTTAGCCTCAGTACATCCAATACAGGCATTTAATCTATTATATCTTGTTTGACAGAGCTCATGGAGCTCTGTCAAACAAGATATAATAGAATAAATTCTAAGTTTATCTCTAGAATACATGAAAGTGACTCAATCCCTGTTAATTGAATACTCCTGTTAATTGAATAATTTTCATCGGCAAAGTGTATATTCAATTAACAGGGTTCCACTGTACTGGGCATTACATCAGGTAAAAGTAGCGGTATATCTTAGGTATGAAAGGTATGGCATGTACTCTGGGTGCCACTTGAAGGGGGTGAGTGGGTGCCACTGAGCAGTCAGACAAGCCATCCCCGAATAGTGAACAAAACAATTTACTTCACATGTATGATCTGTCTTTGATTATCATGGGTGACAAGTACTGAGGTGGCCGTATTGTTAACCCACTTGTGTAAATTATTAGGTAATTTATTATTTATTGGAGTTTAACGACACTTGTGACAGCCAAGGTCAACTCGTGTCAGACAATTTTACAGGCGGAGGAAGCCAGAGTACCCGGTGTGAACCTCCGAGCAAAAGCGAGCAACTGTATGACTCACAAACAGGCTTGTCATTTTGAAAATTGCAGGAGGGCCATTATGGTTCGCCTCAAATCACCACAGGAGGGCCATTTTGGGCTCACCTAAAATGACCCCCAGGAGGGTCATTTACGATTTGCAAGGGTCATTTTGTTTCAACCTGCTGGGCAGACAACTAATATCATTTTCAGGTACAGTACGTGGAGAGAGGATTGTAACTAAATCACCCGCGGAGTGGAGTTATCACCCAAACTAAAACTTTCAAATTTTATACGTGGACAAAAAACACAAGCAATGTTTCAGCCAATGGACCTCTGGGTTTAACCAAGAGGTCCATTGGTTGAAACTTTGCCTGTGCTTATGCTTTGCAACATATTT
Source organism: Pictodentalium vernedei (assembly GCA_031216915.1). Lineage (NCBI taxonomy): Eukaryota > Metazoa > Mollusca > Scaphopoda > Dentaliida > Dentaliidae > Pictodentalium > Pictodentalium vernedei. Next base: position 54,590,540 of record CM062290.1, read on the forward strand.
GCAATTATTGCTTGGGTGGAATCTCCACTCTGCGGGTGATTTAGTGATAATACACTGCACGTACTGTACATGGTTTGTGTAATTATGATGTACGTCATCATGCAATGTATATTTGGAAAGTTACTTACTGTCTCTGGGTGACTGTGTTGACGACACACTACAAACTTAACAAACTGCACTTTTGTTACATGTACCTCCTTCAATCCACGAAAATTGCCGTTTGAGGCGGCCAATTTTGAGGTGCCTTCGACTGAATTAATGGGCTGCAGAAATCGGGGTTAGGCGAACGTTTACTGTCCACGGAATTCTGAATTCAGGCGGGCGACTGCAACCCAGGCGATCGCCTGCCTCAAAATGACAAGCCTGCACAAATATACTAACTCTACACAAGCAGGGTTAGCATTGGTTGAAGATACGTGCACCATCGACGTGCAATATGCCTTAGTACACAGCGTCACTGTGCCCACACATATTAGGTAAAAATATAGTGCAGGGAGCAAAATGGTCATGTACCTCGTAGTACAACTGTTGAGCCTCAGTGCCAGCTGGCAGTAAGAACATTCCCCTGCACAAACTAGGGAGGTTGTGTTGGTTTCTCTGTTTTTACTATGCCAGTCATGTTTTTCACGTCTTGATGGAATGTCTGCGTATATGAATGTCAGCAACTAATGCGTGATCTCGCCAAAATCGCACGTTAGTTGTGGCTATTTATTTTGGAGGAAATTCTTTTAACCCTTTACCTAACATGAAAAGCAGATGACACTTGTAAAAAAAATTCTTGAATAACTATTATTTTCATTTTTTGTCTCAAAAACATAGGTTATGACCCCTCACTGGAACGAGCTCGTTCCAATGAGGGGTCATAACCTATGTTTTAGAGACAAACAAATTTTAAAATAATGAAAATTAATTGTCGATTTTTGAGAATAGCGCTGGCTGGTTTGGGCCGTTACGTTAGGTAAAGGGTTAAAATGGAAATAGCATGTCATTCTACCCATTTGTGTAGGCCATATGCACCTTTTCCCGTATATACACCGCTGGGTAAAAGTGAACTGACGCCTGTCAAACCTGTAAGTTTTACCCGACAATGTAAATCACGGATTGCTTATTAACAGGCTTGCCTCCATCTTGGGACTTTACTGAAGTTATGACACTTGCCTATTTGGGAGTCCTTTCTTGAGCTTTTTGTATTCTTCTTCGACTTCTTGTCCATCAAAGTAGCGATCTGTGCTGCTGAATGGCATGTGATGACCTTGCTGACATTCACATTTGTATGCACCTGTTTGGAACATCATTCCATCTAGTGGGACACACTGATGCAGACATGATAAAGAAATGGAAAAAATGAATTAATTTTTAATTGCATGTATACATTTTACCAAACAGACAAAAACTACAAAAATACATTTTTACCCAAGGTAACACAAAAATTTATTTCTCTATTTACTCTTGGACTTGCCGAAATGTGGGAATGCCATGGCAGATCTGGCACTTTCAAAGCTTGCAGGAGTGCCATATGCCAGCCCAAAGTTTTCAAGCGGGGAAGGGAGCAGGGCTTTGACGTAGTATACTAATCACGCACACCACGCGGCCATTGAGTCTGAGAGAGTTTCCTTCAGCACCAACCGCCTAGCGAAACTATACTAATCATGCACACCACTCTGCCACCGGGCTTGAGAGAGTTTCATTCGGCAGCAACCACCTAGTGAAATTATACAAAGCATGCACACCACTCGGCCACCAGGTCTGAGAGAGTTTCATGCAGCACAAACCGCCTAGCGAAACTATACTGAGCATGCATACCACTCGGCCACTGGGTCAGAGAGTTTGATGCAGCAATAACTATCTAGCAAAACTATACTAACCATGCACACTACTTGGCCACCTGGTCCGAGAGAGTTTCATGCAGCACCAACCACCAAGGAAAACTATACAAACAATGGACACCACTCGACCACCTAGTCAGAGAGAATTTCATGCACCACCAACCGCCTAGCGTAAGTATACTAACCATGTACACCACTCAGCCATCGCATCTGAGTTTCATGCATCACCAACCGCCTAGCAAAACTATACTAACCATGTACACCACCCAGCCACCGCAGCTGAGAGTTTCATGCAGCACCAACCACATAGCGAAACTATACTCACCATGAACACCACTCAGCCATCGCATCTGAGAGTTTCAGGCAGCACCAACCGCATAGCAAAACTATACTAACCATGTGCACCACTCAGACATCGCATCTGAGAGTTTCATGCAACACCAACCACATAGCAAAACTATACTCACCATGTACACTACTCAGCCATCGCATCTGAGAGTTTCATGCAGCACCAACCGCCTAGCGAAACTATACTAACCATGTACACCACTCAGCCATCGCATCTGAGAGTTTCATGCAGAACAAACCACATAGCGAAACTATACACCACTCAGCCATCGCATCTGAGAGTTTCATCCAGCACCAACCGCACAGCAGAACTATACTCACCACGCACGCACTAATTCCCAATTGAACTGACCATGATTATCCTCTCCTCTTTTATTTTTTTTGTTGGCTTAACAACACTTTCGACAGCCAAGGTCAGTCACTCTGAGTCGGATAATTTTACGGGTGGAGGAAGCCAGAGTACCCGAAGAGAACTACTGACCAATGGCGAGCAACTGTCAGACTTCTCAGCGTACTAACTCCACACAAGCAAGCTTACCTTTGATTGAAGACAAATGCGCTATCAACGCACTGTCCACCTTTGTACACAGAACCACCGCGTACCACTTGGGAAATCCAGTTTAAGTACCTTAAAAGGACACAACATGGTTACCTGTGGAAGGTATCAAACTGTGGACCTTTCGGTTTGAAGTTTAACCCTTTACCCAACGTTACGGCCAAAGCCGGCCAGCGCTATTCTCAAAAATCGCCAATTAATTTTCATTATTATTTCTTTTTTTGTATCAAAAACATAGCTTATGACCCCTCGTTGAAACGAGCTCGTTCCAACGAGGGGTCATAACCTGTGTCTTTGAGACAAAAAATTTAAAAAATTAGTTATTCACAAATTTTTTTGGCAAGTGTTGTCTGCTTTTCATGTTATGTAAAGGGTTAATGCTGTAACCACTGCAGTCCCGGAGACTGCAGTTAAAAACACAGGAAATATTGTTTGTGGATAAATACATCCTGGGGTGGGGGGATATGGGTGCATCTTGACTGTGCTGGCCTCACTTCTCTCAAGTCCTTTGAGGTGAACCCTTTACCCAACACACATTATATCAAAATTTATTCTTTTCATTATTGTTTTGACAGGTTGAATCCTAGAAGCCACTGTCAGGACTTTACGAGAAATGAGGGTATCAGAGCAAAAGCCGATATTTACCGTGCTCATGTTTCATATTCAAGTCAAATGCGAATAATTTGTTTTATGACACATTATTGGAGAGTGCCTGTTGGTACTCCAATAATTTGTAATATACAAATTTTGAATAAAATTCAGACCACAAATATATTTTAGCCATCAACTAGTTAAGAATTCTTAAAAAAATCGACAAAACAATATGTGACCGCTCACTGGAATGCCTCGATGAGATCATTCCAATGAGAAGGCACATGATAGGCTTTTGTTAACCCTCTACCTAACATGAAAAGCAGACGACGCTTGCAAAAATTTTTTGGAATAACTAATTTTTTTCATTTTTTTGTCTCAAAAACATAGGTTATGACCCCTCATTGGAACGAGCTCATCGAGCTCGTTCCAATGAGGGGTCATAACCTATGTTTTTGAGACAAAATATGAAAAAATAATGAAAATTAATTGGCGATTTGTGAGAATCGCGCTGGCCGGTTTTGGCCGTTACATTGGGTAAAGGGTTAACTGTCGTGGTGGATGGGCCTCTCAACTTCTTAAATGGCATGTACTGGACTCAAGATTGGTGATGCTGGAACCCCAACATCTCTATTCGGCCACACACCTTCATTTGCATGAGACCCACTGCCTGTGTTTAGTAAGTCCAAGAAGCAAATCTTGTCCCGTAGGAAAGTGCAGGCCTCGCATTCTCAAGACGGGCTGGAGTGCTGCCCTCCTACACCCCTCCTGCATCTAGCCAATAAAACTCATCACAAATTGTTTTATGTGCTACAGCTCACTTTATCCAAATGACAAAAAGGAATATATAATTTGCTCAAAAATAAAACTCAACTGCACCACTGGGCTTCATGTTCAAACATTCTGTCACATTGGTACTGGTGGTATCTGACTCTCTGGTAATTCCGCCAGATAGATGTGGAATAATATTTGAACACTGTTGGGGAAAGTAGCCTACAATTCTACCTCAAGATGCGGTTCACATCTCCCTAGAATTACTGCTAGGGATAGATGTGGTCAATCTTGTTATTCTTACAATTACCGTATGAAGCAAGAAAACTTCCTTAAAGTTGTTGTCACCAGAGTTCCATTCTGTTGTATCTCCCTACTGGGAATGTCACAATCCCTACTGAGAGATACAACAGAATGGAACTCAAGAGACGATGTGTATCCAGACGAGAGCATTTGCCCTCCTGGGAGGATTTAGGAGGGCAATTTTTAGCCATCCTGTATTTTTCACAATGCCAGGCCTGAAAGTGCATGATTATCACAGAGTGAATCACTAGCTAAGGCTCTAATCCAGATGAAAATGTCCCCACTGGAAGATTATTGGGGGGGGGGGGGGGTATTACCCCCTCTGCACCCACATTGTTACCCCATGCCCTCCTTAGAAATATGCTTTTGTGAATATGACTCACCCACTCCCCCACAGTATACCCGTGGCTTGCAGTTCATAGTCTCAGGATTCAGGATGCGATTTATTTTGAGAAAAGTATTCACGTGTCTTATACTCACAAAGGTAGTATTGACGTCACATTTAGCAGTATTCTTGAATGCATTGTTCACCAATCTGTCAGCTGGGCATTGGTTGATATCTAAATTTTTGAGTGGAACGTCAACAGCCACCATGCCCCTGAAACGAAATGAATACACACTGAGCCGCTTGTATATTTAACCCTTTACCTAACGTAACGCCAAACCAACCAACGCTATTCTCAAAAACCGCCAATTAATTGTAATTATTTTTTTCATTTTTTGTCTCAAAAACATAGGTTATGACCCCTCGTTGGAACGAGCTCGTCGAGCTCGTTCCAACGAGGGGTCATAACCTATGTTTTTGAGACAAAAAATGAAAAAAATTAGTTATTCAAGAATTATTTTTGCAAGTGTCGTCTGCTTTTCATGTTAGGTAAAGGGTTAAATGTAAGGTCTTGTCAACTTAAAACGAAGATGTGCACTAAGACGTCCCGAGGATGACTGATTTGGGAGGGGATGGGGGTGTAAATCTAATTTACCGCGACTGTGATGGCTTAAGTCCCGACTGATATAATATTCAGATTACCTCATCGAGTCATGTCTTCATCGAAGGTATGCTACGTTTGTGTAGCTGGTATGTTAGTCAGTCGAGATTAAACTAAAAAAAACTCAAGTGGTCTGGGAAATGTATTTGTAGATGAATACGTATGGTAGTCAGAGAAGCATGTGCCCCCAATTTCTTGTTTAATGGATGGGTACTGCAGTACTATAAACAAATTGGCCATGCTGATCCTCAACACTCAGAATTTGGTGTCAGGGATCTCCATTTGTACAATAGCGCCGAGAAGGGGGGGGGGGGCGAAATAAGGGGGAAACTGCCCCTGTATTTTGGGGTGTTTTAAAAAGCTGAGAGTCGTGGGGAAGGCTTTTTGTACGGGCCTCCGTCGCTGCTAGACTTGGCTAGAGTAGTACGTAAATGCATTGCTGACCAGGTTCCAATCAGATAAAAAAAAACACACTTGTTTCAGTTTGTTGGTTTTCCACCGGTCTTTCCTCTATGTGGAGGTCTCAATCATAGGTTCGCTTTTCCGACCAACTGAAATATTTCCGACGACTTGATCTAAAAATATCATAAACATTCATTTTCTTTGCAGCAACGTAAGAAATGTTCCTCATTCGAGATTTGATTGGACCGAATCTTTAATTACCTCATCGTCATGAATGAAGCCATACCACATCTGTCGTTTATGATTACGCCGTGCAGTTCCGATAATTGTGTTAATATCTTGATTGTTTCAATGTGAATACTAATTGAGTGGAATAGTTATAAATGGAATATGAAAGAATATCTGTGCATCTTTGGGAGCGAAGGAACGTCACATTAAACATTCTATGCGTGTTGCCTCCAACAAAAGGGAAATCCATTCTTCAGCAAATCTTGGGTGATTTTTCGCATGACAAACGGACGTTTTCGAACATTGAAATTCGTACTGGTCTATTAGATTTATGACAGCTACAGTACAGTTGTGGCCACTGACATAGACTGACACTCCCTCTCCCCAGTCTCCCCTCTCTCTCTCTCGGCAGAGAGAGAGAGAGAGAGAAGAGAGAGCGAGAGAGAGAAAGTTTGGGATTTATCATATGCGTTGAAAACGTCCCGTATCTAAAATATATTATAGGAAATCTTGAAAAATCTGAAGATTATCCGAATTAGACAAAGATAAATCACCGAAAAGAATACTATCTAAAGCGATTTTAAATTTGCTTATTTTGTTCTGCAATTCCTGTCTCTGTGGTGACCACATAGGACACTCAAACACAAAGTGTTGCTCGTTTTCTTCAAAATGCCCACACGAACATCTCGGGTCATCAGGAAAAATCTTACGAATTTGTGAGCAATATCTTGATTTTTTCACAATGAATTAAATACTTGTTAACTGGAATATCTATAACTGCAACAGAAAAGAATACCTGAATATATTTTATACCTTGCTCACCAATGTTGCTACCTGTGAAACATCTGTATATTAAATTTTAGCTTTTAACCCCACTACCGGTGTTAAGCTTCTACTGCGGTTAAAACGTTTTCAATGGGAATTCCATAACAAAAATTTACACCTATAGTAGGAACTACATCCAACTTGACCTTTGACATCACCCAATTTGCCGACTTAAATACATTCACACTTCGCGATGTTTTAATTATTAACACATACGACGTTTTTCGGTACAACAGTGCGTGGAGAGTGTATTATCACTAAATCACCCGCCGAGTGGAGGTTGCACCTAAGCAGTAATTGCAAATTTGTGGCAAAGCATAACCAGCACAAGCAAAGTCCCAGTCAATGAACCTCTGGGTTAAACCCAGAGGCCCATCGGCTGAAACATTGCTTGTGTTTTTTGTCCATGTGTACAGAATTTGAAGGTGGTACTTTGGGTGATAACTCCACTCCCCGTTGATATAGTTGTAATTCACTTTCCGCGTACTGTGTTTAAAATACCTACATTTAAATATTTAAGATAAAATTTAAGAATTGTTTAATGATAATTTGACTGAAAAAGCAAGGTAAATTCAATCAACTTTGACTGTGTCTCGCTGTCAATTAAGCAATCAAGTGCTGCCAGAAGTACTGCCCACCGGCGCCGATTTTGTCGGTCTATTTGCAGTAAGTTGCTGAATTGCAGCAAGTAACTTTGCGGAAGTTCCTCGGTTTGCGCAAAGGTGTTATCAATCCTTTGTCTTGTTGGCACTTAATTGGATTACAGTGTCGTCACCTACATTAGTCTGTTGCAAATAATTGAATTTTTAGCTCAACTTTGACGAAGTCAAATTTGAGCTATTGTCATGGCTCGTCGTCCGTCGTCCGTCTGTCCGTCCGTCCATCTGTCCGTCTGTCAACAATTGGCTATGGCTCGGGCTAGAGGTCGTATTTATGAACCGATCTTTACGAAACTTCTTGTGTACCTTTGTTATGACCCTGGGACGGGAACGAGTGTTTTTAGGTGTGGTCCGAAATTCAAGATGGCTGCCAGCAGCCATTTTGTACCGATGATGCAGAAATCAGTTTTTTGTACAGAACTTCTGTATGAAAGTTCTGATTTGAATAAAGTTTTGTATAAATGTATAGTACAATGGGATACATCACATATAATACGGGTTTTTTTCTCGTGCGTAAATTATGCAAATTAGACTAACTTTGATTTATTTAGTGTTACTTTCAGAGCTGTAAGTGCCAAGCTGCTATGGCTTGGGCTAGAGGCCGTATTTATGAACCAATCTTTACGAAACTTCTTGGGTACCTTTGTTATGACCCTGGGACGGGGACGAGTGTTTTTGGGTGTGGTCCGAAATTCAAGATGGCTGCCAGTGGCCATTTTGTACCGATGATGCAAAAATCAGTTTTTTGTACAGAACTTCTGTATGAAAGTTCTGATTTGAATAAAGATTTGTATAAATGTATAGTACAATGGGATACTTCACATATAATACGGGTTTTTTTCTCGTGCGTAAATTATGCAAATTAGACTAACTTTGATTTATTTAGTGTTACTTTCAGAGCTGTAAGTGCCAAGCTGCTATGGCTTGGGCTAGAGGCCGTATTTATGAACCAATCTTTACGAAACTTCTTGGGTACCTTTGTTATGACCGTGGGACGAGAACGAGTGTTTTTGGGTGCAGTCCCAAATTCCAGATGGCTGCCAGCAGCCATTTTGTACCGACGATGCCGAAATCTGTTTTTTGTACAGAACTTCCATATGAAAGCTCTGATTTGAATAATTTTTTGTATGAATGTTTAGTACCATGGGATACATTACATATATTATAGGTTTTTTTCTTGTAAGTAAATTATGCAAATTAGGGTAATTTTGATTTATTTAGTGTTACTTTCAGCACTGTGAGTGCAAATCCCAATACGGCTCGGGCTAGAGGCCGTATTTATGAACCGATCTTCACGAAACTTCGTGGGTACCTTTGTTATCACTGTGGGACGAGAAGGAGTGTTTTTGGGTCCAGTCTGAAATTGAAGATGGCCGCTAGCAGCCATTTTGTTCAAAATTAAGTGCAATCAGATTTTTGCGCAGAACTTCCAAATGAAAGATCTGATTTGAATAAATTTTTGTATGAATGTTTAGTACCATGGGATACATTACATATAATACAGAGTTTTTCTCGTGAATAAATTATGCAAATTAGTGGTCCGGGTGGGACTTAGAAAATTTTGGACCAAAATCCGGAAATTAGTTTTTTGTGTTTTGATGCATTTTGGTCAATTTTAAGAAGAAGAAGAAAAAATTTTAGTCTGAAAATATTTTGTTTGGGACTGAAAATGTCCACACAAAAATAATAATCTACAATAATTGGTCTTAATCTGTAGTCCATTACAGTCACCTTATAATTCTTTTATTATTGTTGACTGGGCCAAAACAAATACTAATTCCTGTCATATTCATTATTCAGTTGTCTTGGTCACAGCAAGTACTAATTCCTGTCATATCCAAGTTGAGCTACAGAGTCATTGACTCTTTCATTATTGATTGTATCCATTATTTTTTTTAATGAAACGTTTTAGCGCGCCAAAGACGCACAGGGTCGATGTGGGATTTCCCTTGCCACTCACCTGTAGGTACTCGACACAAGCCAGGAAATCAAAATAAAATTATATCTGATAGCATTTTGAGATCTATAAGATTGGATGGAATATAAATATTAACGTAAATATTTATATTCCATTACAGGGGCACGACAGCATCGATCCAAACATGCCTGGCTATCGGATATCATTTTTTTTCGATTTCTCATCTTGTACCTAATGTCTGTTGCGACCCGATCAACTTTATTTTCTTATGAATCCACGGGGGTTCTCCAAAATACCAGAACCCCAAGAATCTCCATTTTAAGTGACAAAGTCGATTGTTTATTAAGAGAATGGTATGAATAAAATAAATGTATACTAGGAACGGTAATCAGATTCAAACCACTCGTAGAATAAGGGCAGAATCTCGTGGTTAAAACCCTTATCCTACTCGTGGTTTAAATCTGATTTCCGGACCTAGTACCTATTTATTCTACATGTAAGCTTGTTAAATTACACCAACGATCGTCTGCGCGCAAATTTCAACAAAACGTGGGTAAACAAACAGCCCCATATCAACTCCGTATTCCGGACAGAATTAAGCTGGGAGCTTGCGATCGACGTTCATTGATACTAGAGGGTTGTCACCTCACTCTTCCCGTGTTTCATCACTAAAAGAGAACAAGCCACTTCACCGGGTCATACAAAATACAGAATGCCACAGATGGCCACCCGATATAACTAAAACTGATGCATTTAAAAGCATTTTTGAAGTCAAACAATCTTTATTTATCGTAGAGCGAACGTTTATAACACTGGTTCTTCAAATTAGTTTGGTTTTTAAAAAAAAAAACAAAAAAAAACTATTTTCAAATTCGATCTCTGCTCATACCCTATCAGCCGAGGAGAGCTGTAACGATGGCCACTTCATCAAACTGTTTTAAAAGAAACTGATAACTCTGTTCCAGCTAATTCAATCTCCCGAAGTCTGATCTACTCTGTCCTAAATTCATTTTACATAAAGTGGATTTTTTTTTTTAGGGTTTAACGACACATTAACAGCCAGGTTATATCATCATGTCGGTGACAGTTTTACGGGCGGAAGCCGGAGTACCCGAAGAGAACCACCGAGCAACGACGAGCAGCTGTCAGCTCACCACCATCGTAACTCGGAACTCTGCACCGCGGCACAGGCAGGGTTAGATTGGTTGAAGACAAGCGTACCATCGACGCGCAGTACGCCTTAGTACACAGCGTCATCGTGCCCCCATGTAGGCAATCGGGGTTAAGTGCCTTGCCCAAGGACACAACGTGGGAGCACGAATCAGTCGCTGAAATGGTCACCCATCCAACTACTAACCGCGCTCGACGTTGCTTCACTTCGGTGATCTGACGAGAACCGGTTACCGCGACGCCACCTCGCCCCACACAATGACAACAGATAATGATGCTATTGTTAGCGTTTCGTCTAGTTTTAAAGGGTGACTTCTCTTAAAATCATAAACGCGTTGACTGATTTTAGAAGGCATTTGTGAAAGAACAGACAATTTTTTTAAACATTATTTTCATTCCGTTCGTAACAGAAAGAATTAAGTGGACATCAGTAACACTGCTTTATTACACGCCCGTCCTAGGTAATCCCCAGCTACATAAACACTAACCCATGCGGAAAATGGAAATCTGTCCCGCGTATTTGTGCGGAACAGAACTCGTTGACGGACTATTTTTAAATAGAAGCGGAATTTCACTGGAATTTTCTACAAATCGCGCAATGCAATTACAATTTGAATCGCTGGTGATAGCTGAAAATCGTCCCCTGAGTTCCAATGTGTTCTATGTGCCAGTAGGCAGCCAGTAGACCAGTAGCCAGCAGGCCAGTAGGTACGCCAGTAGGCCAGTAGGCTGCCAGTAGGCACATAGAACACAATGGACCTCAGGGGAAGAAACAGTAACACGGGTTCCCCTCGCAAATTTGGTTGGCGATAAAATGTGTTGTTTCTGTTCATAGTTGTCAAATGAATTGCTGAGCGTCCTTCTAATAACCCTTATAAAAAAGTACCATGGTAAACCATGGTAAATCCCAAAATACCCTGGAAATACCATGGTATTACCATGGTATTACCAGGGTATTTTGGGATTTCCCATGGTTTACCATGGTACTTTTTTATAAGGGAATTGTTTTTTTTATAGACATGAAGGCGTGTAATAAACACAGAACGACACACGCGTGTGAATGGGTTAATCGATATGGCACGAGCGCCATATCGATTAAACCATTCACACACGTGTCATTCTGTATATTTCTGCTTGAGGGATGTAGTAGGTATTTTTTTTAGAGTGGCCATCGGTGACCTTCGGTGGTATTCGATATTTATTTGGGACGACTTCACCTTACTATTTACCATACACTTACTTGAATTCAAGTGACCCCTCAGTGTCCAATCCGAAGAAGGGAACGATGTACCTAACAGTCCACATATTCAACAAAATGTCCTCGTTACATGTATATTCGGGTTGAAGCCACTCCCCATCTTCATACGTCGCCGTAAAGTAACTGTGGGGAGAGAGCTGCTCAACTCCTGAATTGGATCGCACTGCTGGACCAATCTCGTATTTCTGCAAATTGTCTACTTTGCTCCACTTTGTTTCCATATTTTGGAACCAGTCGTCGTTAACGTATAAGTCGGCGAAACCAGCAAAATCTACAGCTTTTATGTCATCGGTTGCATCCGTTTTCCAAGCATAGGGGCCAAAATATTCTTTGACAACTGAACCTTCAAGTGTTTTGGTTAGAAATTTATTTTTGCCAAAGAAAATTCCAGATCCGACGACGTTAATATCTGCGAAAACATTGGCCATCACTTCGCCAAACATCAGATCTTCGTTCAATATTTTATCAATCTTTAAATAGTCAGGGATGTTGGACGATCCTGTAACATACGTGTTTTGCAAGAAACTGCTTAAGAAGTGCGCCAGCCTGATAGCGGCTCGCCCTTGGGTTTCAAAAATTCGTTCTGCGCCATGGCTGACGTTCCTTGAAAACTTCAAGTTCTTTGAGGCTGCGTTACATTTTGTGGTTGCGGGGTTTTGGACGCGATCTGTTATGTCCTCCATTTGTCCATTCAAGTCGTCATCAATGTTAAGTTTCACTGGGATTTCTTGTTGGTTGGTGTCCAATTTCGTGCTATTATCTGGTTCTGAAATAAAGTTCAATGAACAAGTCTGAAAATAAGCAGACTGTCATCTGTTGAATAAGGTCCCCAGAGAGTGAATTTGGTGACGCTACCCTGTGTAGTGGGGACAGGCACACGACACATTTGTTTCCAAAATAAGAAACACGCGTGGAGCGGAGTCAGCGATGGCGGTTACAGTCAATCGCTTCATTTATTTCACAATCTGGGCGTTTTTGCACTGTTATGCAACTAAAGTTTAATGTATCTGGGCCCTTGTTCCGAATCCGTATCAAGGGCCCCTGATACAAGCGCGTGATTCTGCTGTTGCAAAAACAACGGCATTAATATCATGTTATGATCGCTTCGCGTTTTTCCCTTCAGAGAAAACAATATTAGGTAGTCAGCTGGCTGTGTTAGTGTCACCCACCTTAAGGTAAAAAAAAAGAGAGAGAAAAAAAAAACAGAAAAAGAGGTTTAAAGAATGGGGAAATGAGACGGTCTTGACAGCTGAATAGTACGGGGGTGAGTTAAGGAGGGATAAGAGACGACAGAGGAGCTAAAGGCGATGAAGCTCACGTTCGTGTATTAAATTGGCTTTGAATTAAATTTTGAAACTTTGAACTAGATGCAATATTACATTTATCATCCGAAACAGAATTTTTCCACTAAGATATATATATATACGGTATGTATTCAAAAGTCTTGAAAATTCGACCTTATATTTTGCTCCCCCATAATAAGGTAACACATTGACCTAGAAGTGGTGTCGAAACTGAAGCCAAAACTTCACTAGAAACCACTGCTGGGGCACTATAGCTCCCATCATAAAGATCACCAAAATATGGTGTGTCGGAACATGAACACTACATATCCACGTATGACAAGAGAGCCACCAAAATGGGAACTGGGCAGTTAGAAGTTTAGCTTTAGTAAACACACAAATATGTGGATTGCTGACTTTTGATAAAGTTATCTCCCATGAAATTATTGGTTGATCGAGGAAGGTTCAATTTTGAAGGAAGACATTGTTGCGATAACGCATGACATCAAAAGAAAATCAATCAAGCCAGGTTTACTTTTGATACTTTTAACAAACAAAAACAACAGACAGCTCTCAGAGCTGTCTGTTGTTTTCGTTTATTAAAAGTAACAAAAGGAAACGTGATCTTTTTATCTATCAGTATCACACCTGTCAACACGAAATGTCCACTTTGACTTTTTGTTTACCGTTTATGTATTGTACAGTAAACTGCATGTTTTTATTCTTCCCAGGAAAACAATAAGCAAATCTCACATCCAAGGCTTTTATATACGGAAAAGACAGTGTATTTTATTGTATTTTACGATACGCACGCTGTTATTTATTTATTTTTATTGGTGTTTAAGGTCACATACTTATGCACAATGGCTAATAATGACCGTGACAGTTTTACGGGCGGAGTGTACAACCTGCATATGTGAAAAAAATCCTGCATATGTACAGTGGAGGAGGAGGAAGCCGGAGTTCCCGGAGAATCACCGAGCAACGACGAGCAGCTGCCAGCTCCCCAACATCGTAACTCCGCACTGCAGCACAGACAGGGTTAGATTGGTTGAAGACAGGCGCACCATCGATGTGCAGTGCGCTTTATAGTACACGGTGTCATCGTGCCCCCATGTGGACAATCGGGGTTAAACGCACGCTGTTGATATAATGAACACTTTGCCTTTATGCTTACCGAATGTGTATTGTACAGTAATTTGCATGTTTTTATTCTTCCCAGGAAAACAAAAAGTAAATCTCACATCCAAGGCTTTTATATTGATGGAAAGGACAGTGTCTCTTACTATATTTCACGATGCCGCATCATCTGCACGCTGTTGATATAATGAACATATAAACACTTGTAGAATATCAAAAGATGATAAAAACGCCGTTTTTTCTTTTAATCCCCTGCACACTGATGTCAAAATATCTAAATTTCAGGCAGAAAAAACTTCCCATAATGCAACTAGAAATTTAACCAATTCAATCTCGTTTGACAGAGCTCATTGAGCTCTGTCAAACGAGATTGAAGTGGTTAAATTTCTAGATGCATTATGGGAAAAACAGTTTCCTGAAATTTTGGTATTTTGACATCAGAGTGAAGGGGGTTGAATGGGTTTCAACGAAGAATACTAGCCAAACGTTTAAACAGATAGAGGAAAATGTAAAAGGTCAGCTTATGTCACTTTATGCTACTTTACACGGTAATGCCGGGGGGGGGGGGGGGGCGGTGGCTCAGTTGGTAGAGGTGCAGGCTGCAAGCCGAGAGGTCCTCGGTTCGAATCCCATCTGCGGCAACCGCGTTGTGTCCTTGGGCAAGACACTTCATTGCCCGCGTGGGGGCACGATGACGCCGTGTACTAAGGCGTACTGCACGTCGATGGTACGTATGTCTTCAACCAATCTAACCCTGCCTGTGCTGCAGTGCGGAGTTACGATGTTGGGGAGCTGGCAGCTGCTCGTCGTTGCTCGGTGGTTCTCTCTGGGTACTCCGGCTTCCTCCACCCGTAAAACTGTCATGGTAATGATTAGCCATTGTGCATAAATATGTGACCTTAAACATCAATAAATAAATAAATAAATACATGGTAATGCCTGAAGATTGTGGAATGATGTGCACATCGATTGTACAAATTCGCGAACATTTCGTAATTTTAATCTTTACATGAAATTCTCATGCTCTTAGAAGGAAATTTACTTATAGCTTTAGAAAATTAAATGGAACTAACTTCCCCGTAAATCTTTTCCAGTGACGACAATTGTCAGCCATGATCGAATCTCGTAAAATCGTGATTTTTTTTAGACTGATATGAACTAAATATTTACCATTTGTATTATTAGACGAGTGAGCTGTCTTGTAGGACGGGTACAATTTTTGAATCACTCCTTCCGCATGGCATCTATATGTTTTGAAAAAAGGTTTCCAGTACCAGAAATCTACCTACCTTCTATCGGAAGACAGTCAAACCCAGCAAGATATTCCCGTGGCGTTGCCTCTTCTATCTTTGACCCTATAAAAGGTCCGTGTTGTGTCACTGGATACCGATAGCCTTCTCTACAAACACAAAGATATCCACCACGTTCAAACCCATAACCAGGTAGAGGTTCGCACTGCAATGAATATATAAACATTCGCAATACATGGTCAGAGAAAAATGATATTGCAGTGCCAGGTGAATAGGCAAAAGTCTAGGGGTCAGAGGTCGGGGGAGCCGGGTAGTCAATCTAGGGATCGGGATGGCAGGGTGTTTGGTGGGGGGGGGGTAATTATGAGAGGTGAGCCCCCCCCCCCCCCCCCAAGCAAAATGTCAAAATGGTACACTCGTGGTAAACCTTAGTCCTAACTTGGATCCCAAAATCTTTTTATGCACTTTGGGTCCAAGTAAACATTAACAGGGCGGTAACTAACAAAAATAGGAGGGGAGGGGGTGCAGGACGTCGGTGCCCACGGCTCGATCATTTGTCCTGTTCCCTCCCAGTAAAATAGTTTGATCAGTTTAACCCTTTACGTAATGAATCACCCGCACCCGCCCGCGTACTTTGCAAACTGGCAGTTTGAGCTCCTTCCAATGAGGGGTCATATGATATGGTTTTGTAGAAATTTTTTGAAAAATTTTTTTAAAAAAGAGTAACTAAAATAATAAATTTTGATATTCTCTGCGTTGGGTAAAGGGTTATACAAAAACACGGCAAAACCGCACGGCTTATCTTTGCTGGCTCTTGCGGCTAGGTTTTCCAGTTCGCCGCAAAAACCGGAACAGAACCGAAAAGAAAACCCGCCCAGCTCTACCAAAAGAGGCAATCAAACTTCGTGACTAAATGACTCAACAAAATATACTTACGATAGTAGACTTCTTGCACTTAGCAATGCCAGCCAGTAAATGGACGTTTCCTTGTGTTGCTGGGCATGGGTTGAAGTCAACATCCCTGAAGGCAATGTCGGCTGTCGCCACTGAAGTAATTCTGGAAAAAATAAAACAAAAACGAGTTTAAATTTCTTTCACGCAGTGGCGAATCCAGAAAATTTGGTCTTATTGGACTGAAGACGAATTTTTTTTTTTTAAATTTGTAACCATGTTGAACTAAGTTAAACTTCGATTTCCCACAGTGGGTTCAAATATGAACTTTGATTTGAACAAACTTGATTCTGACCCGCCCTAATGACGCGGTATATCAAACGACTGTTGGATCTTAATTTAGGAATTAGGGTTTAAAATGGGGAACGGGAATTCCCGGGTTCCCGGTTCCGAAAGCCGGTCATCGATAACCCAGAAAATCTTTACACGGAACCTGGAATGACGAATTGCACTGGCTGTGTGCCGAAATGAAGTCTTCCAAATTGACAAACTGTCTCGACGTAAGATTTCATCAGCCGTTTCTTGACTGAACCTTTCACAATCGTGCTTCCCGAAGACCATTCATTTTCCTCAAATTACTGTAGCTCTAAATCAGTTCCGGAGGACTTCCCTCTTCAACGGCAAGATCTCCACTTGCTTCAAAGATCAAAATGGTATTCGTTTTCAAAATCACTCAATATTCATTACCTCTTTTAATACCAACTCCTTCTTCACTGCTGCCACTAGTCTCCCATGCTTCAAGCGGAGGGGTCCAGTGACGGCAGTGAAGAGGGAGTTGAAGCCAGGAGGCAGGAGACAGTGGTGATAAAATTAGCGATTCTGAAAATGAAGATGAGTTGGAAGCGGATTCGGGTTTTCACACAAGAACATTTCCGTTTCCAGACGGCAGATTGCCAATAAAATGTTCATTTTCACGAAAACAATGCGTCTTGTTACTCTCGTAAATTTACGTGATATCATCCGGAAAATTTGGCGATTTCTGGTTTTGAGTGTAATTTCATTCCCGTTCCCGTTACTATAAAAACCGGGAATATATTAATAAAAAATATTTATGTTGCACTGAGCTAAAATCTAGACTCACGCGCGGATCCCAAATATCAATCCAGGAACATGCTTTGAACAATTTTAATCAGACACCCATAAGCATGATATCAAAAGATTCTAACTTGTGGCTCTGATGAAGATTTGTGATTTAGTGACCGCAACTTGATCACAGTTACGATCAAGGACAAAAACTCAATAAGAAACAAGAGAAGCTTCAATGAGATTTAGGAACTCAGACAGGATGCTGACTGGACGAAGTTGGAAGAAAAATTGAAATAAAAGCTTGTGAATGTACCCACGGGGGTGTTTGGAGGGGTAGTGTAAAGGAAATGGCAGATGTCACAGTGGTGAGCCTAGTGGAGGCAGGGAAGGACACACAAAAAGATTAGAGTGCCAACACGGGAACTTGGGTGCAGAATGAATGACGAACTGAAAAAAGCCAGGGCAGAAAGGTCAAATGTGCTGCGTACAGGAGTAGAAACCCCGGGGGAGTGGAAAGCAACGAGGCCCGGGTAGCAAAAGAAGAAAAACCAACAGGCGCAAAATAAAGTAAATAAGATGATAATGTGAGAGTGCGAAACTGCAATCTTATTTGGAAGATACGGATGACAGAGGGAATCGTGTTCGAACCGAACGTACTTTGGAAATGGGTGAAAATTGGTGAATAAACGAAGCAAAGGTGCAAATCCACAGAGTATTAAAGTAGAGGGCAGAAATACAGACGACCAAAACCAAATCCCATATGATCTATTCAAGCACTGAAAAAAGGTAAACGATAAGCGATGGGGCAATGCGAACCCAGTGGAGTGTCACAGTTAGGTCACAAAAAAACTTGCCAAACTTGGAGCATAGCGAAATAAAAACCGATGTGGTACAAAAAGTGACGCAATAAGGGGTGAGCTTGGGTGGATGAGGATTAACCCTCTGCACTCTGGTGTCAAAATGGCAAAGTTTTGAGCAGCAAATATTTCCCATAATGTAGTTTGATATTTATATAGCCAAGCTAAAAAATTGGTATTAATTGTCAATAGAATTAGATTATGAACAGAGTGTTAATCTCGATAAAGGTATTTTCTATTAGACAGTCTATGAGAAAAATGATTAACAATGACCAGTTGATTGATGCAAGTTTATACAGGTTTTGTCATAACAACTTTCTATAATTGTTTAATGTTGATAAGTTACTGTACCTATATAAGTTTGTTGTATTCTTGTATAGAGAGACTCGGATAGCTGGTTAGGAAACTTATGACGAGGGTTTGGCCAAGTTTGTTCAAGTGTAAAGACATTTAGTTTCAGTATTTCATAAAGCGAATTCCCCAGTTCAGAATTTATCCGTGACCAGTTCCCCGTGGTCATATATGGTGAGAGAATCCGCGGCATACAAGTGACTCTTTAGCTCACTTTGAGGTATTGGAAGACATTTCCGAATCAAAAATGTGTAGTGTGATTCCCCTGAATATAGTGAACCTATTACGGAGCTTGAGCGTCGAGAGATTAGAACTGTTTTGGGATCTCCAAGTTGAAACAAACGAGACCCGTCTTTTACTTAAATGGAGGAAGCCTTCATCCTGTTTCAAGAAGCCAAAGTCAGCAGCAAGACTTGCCAGAGACAGAAAGCGTCAGGAAGAGTTCATTATACGGAAACAAAGAGAAAAGTATGTGCAAAATACCGAAGAAACTGTTCATAAGGAACAAACTGATCATATTTCTATAATGGAGGAAAAACCTGACGTGAGTACGAAAACCTTTCTTTTATTGAAAGCTAGCTCGGACGTGTCAGTTAACCCCACTGGCACCTCTCCCGAACAAGTGGCATCTGTGACGTCATGCTCTATGGCAGAAACATTCAATGGCCATGAGAATACCGGAGTTCAGAAACGAGAGATAATGAAATTGTGCACAGTCAAATCAAAGGAGGTGTCGATTAAAAAGGTTAAACATTTGGAAAAGGACCCTTTTACAAAAAAGAAAATGCATTCAGCGAACAACAAAACTTGTAACCAAATCTTTCGGTACCGAAACATTCGAGGCAAGAATGACGAATCGTGCATGAGCTTGAAATTAAATTCGTCGAATGAACGGAAAACTCATAATAGCAATCTGGTTCACACAGATGTGCCAAAACATCAGAACATTAATTCTCGTGTCGACATGCTGAACTCATGTGCCAAACGATTCCGAAATTCCAATGAATTGGTTGACATTTTATCTGGATATATATCACCTCAGGGTTTGAAAATGTTCTGTGTTGAGTACCGCGATGGTGATGTTGAGGAAATACCAATCGAAGAAGTGCCATCCGCATTAAGGGACCGGTTAGATCCGCACTGGTCAAGTTGGTTCTGTAAATAAAACGATTTGTTCTCAACAAATTATTGTGTATAAATTTACTGTTTGTTTGTTTTTGCAAATTGCATGTGTTAGAGTGTACATATTATAGTGCTAAAAGGTTAATCCTTATTGAAATAAATGTATATTCATTACAATGCCAGAATGATGGCACCATTCTTCGGAAGGCGAGAGGTAATATAGCCAAGCTAAAAAATTGGTATTAATTGTCAATAGAATTAGATTATGAACAGAGTGTTAATCTCGATAAAGGTATTTTCTATTAGACAGTCTATGAGAAAAATTATTAACAATGACCAGTTGATTAATGCAAGTTTATACAGGTTTTGTCATAACAACTTTCTATAATTGTTTAATGTTGATAAGTTACTGTACCTATGTTTGTTGTATTCTTGTGTAGAGAGACACGGATAGCCGGTTAGGAAACTTATGACGAAGGTTTGGCCACCAACCCTTGTCAATCTTTGTACTATATATTATTAAATTTGTTCAAATGTAAAGACATTTAGTTTCAGTATTTCATAAAGCGAATTCCCCAGTTCAGAATTTATCCGTGACCAGTTCCCCGTGGTCATATTTAACCAAATATACCTTGTTTGACAGAGCTCAGTGAGCTCTGCCAAACAAGAATATAATTGGTTAAATTCATAGTTAAACAAGAGAAAATGGAGTGATTGGAGAAATTCTGTTGCACTACCAGAGTGCTAGGAGCTAAGGACAGGATAGACTTAATTCTGAGCTACAAAGAGTACAATGTATCGGGATCACTTTTAAATCTCAAATGGGAGATAATCCCTCAGGTGGAACTATTACTTTTCCGGGAAGGTACGTCACCACCCGTCTCACCTTTTCTGGCTGCGTGCCTCACCTGCATTCAGACATAAAACACATAAAAAGCTCGATTTTCGAACTATAATCCCAATACATAATATTCCAACAACATCTCAAGGCTTGACTTTGTCGACAATTCGGTTAGGTTTGTGGAGAAATGTCCAGCCATGCACATAAGGGTCGCAGATGGTCGATGCAGTGCTCAACATTGGAAATGTAAACATGACTTGTCCCTTCGCTCTTGCTCAAGTCCCGACGGATAAAGTATTCCTCATACATCACAAAGGCATGGCTTGATAATATAGTTGAAATTTGTCAGGGGGTATTATAGTTCGGGACTAGAACTATCACAGTATCGACAAAGTAGCCGTATGTTTAAACCCCCCTCCCCAATAGGATGCCTCTGCGATGGTGCGGGAAGTTTTGATTTTTCAGATTCGGTTTCGGTTTTTGAAAAAGAACCTCGGTTCCGGTTTCGGATTTTCTATCTGATAAGAACAGATATTCAGCCTCCTTCACTTGTAAAAAATCCATAATAGCCCTGTCTTGTATTAGGTTCAGCCTAACTTCTCTTTGATCATTCTTAGGGGCTCTAGGGGATCAGATGGTAAGTCTATTTAACCCTTTACCTAACGTAGAAAGCAGACGACACTTGCAAAAATAATTCTTGAATAACTAATTTTTTTCATTTTTTGTCACAAAAACATAGGTTATGACCCCTCGTTGGAACGAGCTCGTTCCAACGAGGGGTCATAACCTATGTTTTTGAGACAAAAAATGAAAAAAATAATGAAAATTAATTGGCGATTTTTGAGAATAGCGCTGGCCGGTTTTGCCGTTACGTTGGGTAAAGGGTTAATCAGAACAAGACCAATACCGGGTCTGGACCTGCGTCGCTGCATGCAATTGAATCGGCAAACAGGAAGTGGCTGCATGGCAGATCTGAAAATTGCATACACGATACAACTGATCATTATCAGGCTCCAGATGAAATATAAAATCAATCCCTTGCATAGAAGCCGAGAAAAGTTTGACGAAAAATTTCAATGTTCAGTGAGTACAGTAAAATTTCAAAGTATCGGCAAACGGGAAGTGGCTGCACGGCAGAACTGAAAATTGCTTACACGATACAACTCATCATTATGAAGCAGCAGACCAAATATAAAATCAATCCCTTGCATAGAAGCCGAAAAAACCTTGACGGAAAATTTCAATGTTCAGTGGGTACAGTAAAATTTCAAAGTATCGGCAAACAGGAAGTGGCTGCACGGCAGATCTGAAAATTGCTTACACGATACAACTCATCATTATGAAGCAGCAGACCAAATATAAAATTATTCCCTTTCATAGAAGCCAAGAAAACTTTGACGGAAAAAGTGTTTCGGACGGGCGGACTGACGGACGGACGGACTGACGGACGGTGTCGAGCGGTTACTAGACATGCTCTGCCGCTGGCGACGCAGGTAAAAATCAGAAATCAGAGAAACAAATGAACAGAGTCCATCTAATCTGTGGTGTGTGCACATTGTCATATTTTCTCCCTTACTGACTCGTCCACCGACGAGTTAACAAGGGAGAACACGTGACAAACAGAACACGGCGTATTCGCCCCCTTGCTGAAAAGATTAAGTGAGGAGAGTCCATAGTGGCCTTTAGTCTAGTTCCCTATACAGTAACGTTGTTTGATCAGTTTATACTCAAACAGTAAAATCATTTGGCCGGTTTCTGCCGAGTCATGCGGTTCGGTTTTCCAGTTTACCGCGAAAATCGGAACCGAACCTGGAAACCGAAGAACCGTCCAACCCTACTATAGCGACGAACTATGATCAGGGCTTGGAAACACTGACTTACCTCCAGTGTCGGCGCCAGAGTTACAAAAATGAGGGGGTACAGTTGGGGGATTGTGCAGCGCCGAGCGAGGGTGGGTTTCGGGGGAGGGGTCCTTTCCCTAAGTTGAGAAAATTTTTAACTGTTTTGCAACAAAATCATGCGAATATGGATATCATTGGAACCGGCTGAACAAGCCGGTTCCAATGATATTCATATTTGCATGATTTCACTGAGTTACACCTTTGAGAATTTTTCTAGAATATTAAATTTTATTTATTTTTTAAAATTGCTGTAGGCTGAATTCCAAACGGATGCCTTGCACGCTCTCGATTCTAGCATTCGTCGAATACTATGTTTCAGTCCGTTTAAACGCGGCATGCCATGTTGCAATTTGGACCCTCGACCCTTGTTTGTTGTTTGCAGCTAGCGTGTGTGTGGGGGGCGGGTGGGGGGGGGGGGGGGTACAAACATAATTTCAAAACTTCTTTGATTTAGTGCATTTGGGAATATGGGATTAAGCATACCGACCATTACACCGCAACGTTCAATACAACAAAAATTAAAATGATAGTATTGTTTTACTACGCTTGGCGAAAAAAGTGGAAGGGTAAGTACCCCCACATACCCCTCCATGGCGCCGCCACTGCTTACCTCGAATATGTTAAATAATTCCACGGGTTGTAACGGGCCATGGTTTCGATTATTGGCATCGAAGACGTGATCACCCACTGGTTTGTTCTTCCGCAATCAAAGTATGATCTTGTAAACCGCACATCTTTTGTTGATCCGACAAAGGATATTTTTTGATAGTCTTCTGCTTGAAATTGTCCTGTTTTCGTCGACTTTTTGATACTCACGGAGTAGGTTAATTTTTCCCTCATGTCATACTTTCTCGTGTCAGGAAGGTTCCATTGCCAATAACGAGACGGGGGGTATTTTCGGTGGTGAATATATGGTAGTGACACAAGATCGGACACTTGGATGGTTCCCGCATGACCGCTGATCTTTCTCCACCAAGACGTCGGCGTGAACACAGGTAAAGTCTTGTTGAATGAAATGTCTTTTCTCCAGTTAGGATAACTGCAATTGTTATCAAATACCAAACTGCTCCCCGTTACCTCGTGCATGTAAGCAGCCACGTTACTAGCCAAGGAGAAATAGTGATAAAATAATCCTGGTTCACTGGAAAAGTCTTTGCTCAGTTTTTTATAAACAAAACTATAGAAGAAAGCTCGATTGGTCACGATGTTGCGAGCAAACGTCACGAGAGTTTTGTTTGGTTGATAATAAGGCACACTTGGTGAAGTGTAGCGTATTCTTTCGAAAATATTCTCCAGGACGGCGAAATTCTCCTGCGTGCTTTTACAGGTTTCAGCCGTCGTAGGACTCATTGCTTGTGTGATGTCGTCAAAAGAATCAGCATCAACTCCCGAACGCAGAATCCACGTTGTCAACAACAGGAAACTCACCAAGCAGCCTCTGTCTTGAAGTGTACACATCTTCTAATCCGCAAGTGCGTATCTTCTGTGAGACTGAAATATATAAGAAATAGACGGTATGGAATGAGTGTTTAGGTCGTACTCTATAAGGGGCGGCGGAACGATTTTCAAAGTGGGGAGGGGTGGGGCTGGATCGGGCGATGGATGGTCGTCGTACGAAAATTTTAAATTCGAGGGTTTCAAAACCCCCATTTCCATGCATCTGAGCGGATATTTTGAGCTTTTTCTGGAGATGTATTTGAAAGATTTCACCCTTTGAGAGCCGTTAAAAAACGTCGGTAAAGCATACAGGTGAGGTCTATTTATCAGCTTTGGTCGTAGCGACCAAAGCTGATAAATAGATCTCACTTGTGTGCTTTACCAGCCGTTAACAGCAATTATACTGCCTGTGGATTATCTTGTCTGGGTTGGATTTGGTACTTGTATGTCTGTAAGATTACGATCTATTTCAGTTAACCGACTTTTTATCAGACTATATACATTTTAGCGTTTGTTGCCACTTATATACTGCAAAAAATTATCCGAAATCCATCGAAACTGAACCACTACGAGAGAAACATAGCTGGAGAAATTATGGGGGATGCTCTGGATCCGCCCGTTGTTTCACCAGTCATTGGTTGTTTTAAGATATGTGCATACAACAAGACATGGCCCTGCACAAAAAATAGAGGGACTGAACGCCCCCCCCCCCGGTCCGCCGCCCCTGTCTATTTATGACACGAGTCTAAGAATTTTCCATTTTGCCGAGCCTTTACACGAATTTCGCATTCTGTTTATCATATGACACCATATTTACCAAAAACACATTTTTTTGATAAAAAAGAAAGGTTAAAGGATGGATTTTCACCTTGAATTCATGCATTTCATTGTGACGCGGCACAGCTGCACGCAGCTATACGTCATAACAGAGGCAAAATATAGTTCCACAATTCGGCGTTATAAATAGGCCTACCGGTACTGATTTTCAAGTATTTATTCATTTCTTATCATTGGGATTTTAGTGAATGTTTATAATAAATTAAATCAGGCGCCGTGGCTTTGTTGATGTTTTAAACTAGTTCTAGCATTAATTTGACACGCATATTTTCGGTGATAATAGCCAATCAGAAAGCGTTCTATTGAAATTGACCAATCAAATCAACTGAAGGTGTTATGAAGCACAAATTATTAATTTTTGAATGTATGGAACGGTAATAAGACGAGAAAACGGAGAGAAGAAGTCATATAATAAATATAGATTAGTGCTACAGTTAATTGATGTATATTGTCATATTCCATCGAGCTGACAAGACTAGGTCAGTAAGACCAAACACGCCACCATATACACGCTAAAAACTAAAGTGTTAAAAACTACACTTGAAGTGCTGTATTTGACACTAAGTGCTGAACTAGCACTTTGTTCAAGTGTAGATATCACAGAACTTGACAGGTATTACAATAATACCACTTGACAAGTGTAATGTCGCGACACTTGAAAGGAAACTGATCCGCATCATCTGCGTTGTGTCCTTTTAATTATGTACCCACCAAGCGCAAATCAAATTATGGACGATTCTGGAAGAACCGCCAATGCTAGACACATGGAAAGTGACATCCATTCACGTTTCAGATGTCTGACGATTGTAGTGTCTAAGTGCTTAAAGCATTGCACTTTGAGTGTTAAAATCAAACTCTAAGAGTTAGAATGGGTTTAACACCTTGAAAGTGTCAGTTTTAACACTTTAGTTTTTAGTGTGTAGGCGTTGTATTTGATCTGGCAGACCAGAGCGTTCTGCGCAAAGGGTCGAGTTTTCACAGCGCGTTTAAAAACTGTCACCAAATAAATGGGCACGCAAATAACGCACAGGTGCTTGGCACAAGCTGTGAAATCGAAAGAAAAATGATATTTGATGGCATTTTGGAATTTATGCTGTCGTGCCCTATAATGGTATATACATATTTTATTCCCTATTTCCTGATGTGAATTCCTCTTTGGTACTATCAGCAAATCTCAGTCAAGTCAGATACCGAACACCGAACCGATACCGCGGTATCCCCGCCAATCTCCGCCAATCCCCGCCAATCTCTTTCACTTTCCAATTGACGCTGTTTGTAGAGTATGGATGAAATTGGCGAACGCTAATTTCAGGTGAGCATTTACCGCATCCACGGGTAGCCGACGCTTTGGGCATTAAAAAGCATGATAATTCATATGAAAAATAATCAAATAGCCCCTTGTTGTGTATATATTTCGCAATTATATACACAATATCTGGGTATCTCAGAGATCGTTTTAGGTGTCTACATGGACCTTATATGGGACCCTTTCCCAATGGCAATTTGCTTTGTTTTTTACCAATTCAAACCAAAAATTTTAGAATCTCAGTCCTCATTTAACCCTTTACCTAACATGAAAAGCAGACGACACTTGCAAAAATAATTGTTGAATAACTATTTTTTTTTCATTTTTTGTCTCAAAAACATAGGTTATGACCCCTTGTTGGAACAAGCTCGACGAGCTCGTTCCAACGAGGGGTCATAACCTATGTTTTTGAGACAAAAAATGAAAAAAAATAATGAAAATTAATTGGCGATTTTTGAGAATAGCGCTGGCCGGTTTTTGCCGTTACGTTAGGTAAAGGGTTAAATAAAAATTTAATTCTTCTTTTATTTCTTGAAGGGCTTATTTTGACTTCAGTTACTTTTTGCTGCAACAAAACAGGTGACTCAACATGCAGTTTTTAAGTACATGTGCAAGTTATATCCCAAGAACCTTGTCAGTTGTTTCCAGGCAAGTCTTGGCTGTCTGTATATATAGAGGCAGCCAAGTCTTGCCAAGACACAACTTCTAAGCAGTGGCGGCGCCATGGAGGGGTATGTGGGGTACTTACCTCTCCACTTTTTTCGCCAAGCGTAGTAAAACAATACTATCATTTTAATTTTTGTTGTATTGAACGTTGCGGTGTAATGGTCGGTATGCTTAATCCCATATTCCCAAGTGCACTAAATCAGAGAAGTTTTGAAATTATGCCCCCCCCCCCCCCCACACGTCCTCCCACACACACGCTAGCTGCAACCAACAAGCAAGAGTCGAAGGTCCAAATTGCAACAAGGCATGCCGCGTTTAAACGGACTGAAACATAGTGCTTGAGAGTATTCGACGAATGCTAGAATCGAGAGCGTGCAAGGCATCAGTTTGGAATTCAGCGTGCAGCAATTTTAAAAAATAAATAAAATTTAATATTTTAGAAAAATTCTCAAAAGTATTACTCAATGAAATCATGCAAATATGACTATCATTGGAACCGGCTTGTTCAGCCGGTTCCAATGATATCCATATTCGCATGATTTTGTTGCAAAACAGTTAAAAATTTTCTCAACTTAGGGAGAGGACCCCCTCCCCCTCCCCGAAACCCACCCCAGCTCGGCGCTGCACAATCCCCAACTGTTCCCCCTCACTTTTGTAACTCTGACGCCGTCACTGCTTCTAAGCCACAGAATGTAGACTGTCCAAGTGTAGCAAATACAACAATTTATAATAGAGATTACAAAGACTGATCATTATTTCATGTAACTTGTTTGTTATAAAACTTACTACATATACTATACATATAGTAGCTTCTGTATTAATGTTCTCAGCTCAATATGAAGGTAACATATCTTAATCTTTGTGTGTTTCTTCTTCCAAAGAAATTCCCAATTGGAGCCTTCATGGCAGAAATTTTCCCAATTGCATTGACCTCGGACCCTTTCCCAGGGAGGGTTGAAGAACCCTTCCCTGTATCTGATTATTTCCACTGTAATATCAGTTTTAGGATTTTTTTTAATGATCCAAGCGTCGGTCACCTGTGCCGCATCTTTACGATTAACACTTTACCCAATGTAACGGAAAAAAACCGGCCAGCGCTATTCACAAAAATCACCATTCAATTTTTAATATTTTTCCATTTTTTGTCCTAAAAACAGCGTATGACGCCAGTCCACGGGGACTGAACTATATTTACGATAAAGTCTGTGCACATTTTTCAACGATACACCTCACACTGAGTTTGATTCTGTTATTGTGCCCCTCGTCAACGCCTCCAACAGTGGCGGCGCTACGGGGGGGGGGGGGCATTTGCCCCCCTAAACGAAGGCTTTGCCCCCCCCCCCCCCAGTTGCCCCCAACCATCTCGCATGCATTTCCATCCACCCTCACACACAAACACATTCAGTCACTCTCTCTCTCACACACACACAACCCCTCTCTTTTTTTATTCCCAATAATTTCCCATACACACTTAGCCCAAAGCCTCAGGCTAGCTGACTAACACATCCAGGCAGTAGAGATTTAAAGACTCGGATGCAGATACTTATAAGTTAATTAAGTTATGAGCCAACAAAGGCATGTCTATCCATATCCCTTGTCTAAAAAAATTCATGGATTTCGCATTATGACAGACGGGCATTATGAGTCTCTCTCTCTCTCTCTCTCTCTCTCTCTCTCTCTCTCTCTCTCTCTCTCTCTCTCTTTCTCTTTCTCTCTCTCTCACGCACAGACCCACCAGACGCGGATCCAGGATTTTTTGAAACGAGGACCGCTAATTACCATTACATTTAGTCGAAACTTGGACCCAAAGTCCGTAATATAATTTTTTGGTTTGGTACGTCCACAGGACGTACCAAACCAAAAAAGTATATTACGGACTTTGGGTCCAAGTTTGGACTACCTCATAACAAAGTAATGATATGATCCTTTACGTATTTGCCCCCCTTCATGGGAGTCTGCCCCCCTAGTTGCCCCCTCCCCCCAAAAAATTTCTGGCGCCGCCACTGGTCTCCAAACACCTTTATTTACCACCGCAGTCACCGCGATTCCGTATTACACAGTTGATTTACAAATTTACTGACCCTATCCCCACTGGGTTAACATGGTCTCCACCTACTTAGCAATTACTTATCCAAAATTCACATCAGAATTTCCCACACTCAATTATCGGCATCTGTCAACTATCTCCCGGCAAACAGTTCAAAAAGATTTATCATTATTCGTCGAGTTCCAGTGCCGCCGAGAGAAAATACGGGCCCCGAGGAGTGTGGGGGGGGGGGGGGGGGGGGCGGGGATCAATAATTATATGGTATCACATTGGCCCCCTTGTTTCAAACCCAACTTACCAAGGACCCATGAAAATATTCACCCTTCCCCCGACCGATATCTATTATAACTCAAATGCCTCTCAAAGACCAGTTTGGGTTACACAAGAGAATGGTAAGAAGGGGTATATATTAGACAGTTCTTGAAAGGAATATGTGCTTACTAGTGAATTCGGGGGCCCACGGCCCGTCTGTCGAAAAAAATCAGTCGCCTGAACTTTTTCTGGACCAGTCTCAGTGACGAAACACATTTACTGGCCAGCGGTTCGGGGGGGGGGGGGGGGCAATTTATGTTATTATCCATAGCATATACTTCACTACTCGCATATTATATGTCTGGTGGCTTATTTAGGTCACATAGGAAACTATTGCATGTCGTCAGGGCGGGGGTGACTGTAATTTCAAGTATAGCTGAAACGGTTAACCGTTTAATCGATTAACCAGTGATCAGCGTCTTGATCGATTAAAAAGTAATTGATCGATACTTTGGAACTAATGTATTATAGGGGTCATCAACATGTATTTATTATTAATAGGGCAAGTTATTAATCGGTTAACCCTTTACCTAACATGAAAATAAGACGACACTTGCAAACAAAATTCTTGAATAACTTTTTTTTTTTTCATTTTTTGTCTTAAAAACATAGGTTATGACCCCTTTTTGGAACGAGCTCGTCGAAAAAATAATGAAAATTAATTTGGCGACTCGTGTGAATAGAGCTGGCCGTTTTTGGCAGTTACGTTGGGTAAAGGGTTAACTAAGGTCAATCCATGTGATTAATCGAGCAAGAAAACCTTTTGACCGTTTCTGCTTTAATAATTTGTAATTGTAATTAATTACATTTTTCCAAGTAACTGAATTTAATTTGTAATTGACATTTTTTTCAATTACAATCAATCAAATTCTTTATTCTTCTGTTACACCATCAAGATATATATATGGAGAAAAAAATAGCGACACCTTTTCGTCTTATGATAATCGGACGGAATGGCTTCGCACGCCGAAGGCGCGCAGGGACGGTTTGGGGCAAGCCCCTTTCGACCCTCATTGGCTGTTTGAGATCTTTTTTGATTTATGTCAAGGCGTGTTGAAAGAGGAAAAGCTTCAGGTGCTCGGCAAAATTTTCTGGCTAAGGTGTCACGGGTGGAAGGTTGGCTACGTTGATTGATGTTGGCTGCGTTGATTGATGTTGATTGAACCCTCGGGTGAGGACCAGTGTGGGAGGTTGGGTCCTCTCACACAGGTGCTACCTCTCCCTGAGGGTGCTGTGGTGTTTTATTTTCGGGCAAGTATAGTCTGCTTTCGATGGTGAGCCATCATTGGCAAGTATAGTTTGCCTCAGGCTGTCTTAGTCGGTGTTTATGCTCGTGGAAGGACATCTTTGGAAAGATAACAACAACGACTCCTTTCGAGGACCACCAGAAAGAAGACCGAACTTCCCTGGTTCGGGGGCAGGCCTGCATTATGATCATTTCTGGCTGGGTCAAAGGATGCGCAAAATAGACGCTTACAAAAAGGGGCAGAGGTGGGACGCAGGACCACTCTCATGATAATTCTTTTTCGCGAGCTTTATATATTCCTACACGGGCGTGCACATATCCCTACGCGTTGACTCCCCGTTGAAGGGTTTAGGAAGTCTTGTGTATCATACTCAGAAAGTATCGCAAGTGATTGAAAGAAATTAATTACATAGATTAATTACATAAATTACATAAGACGAAGTTTAGATAACTTATTGTAATCGATAGCCGTTTTTTTTTTTCTTCTTTATTCAGATACCATTTAGGGTACATCTCCTTCACCAATTCTAACGAAATTTGGCCCATTTATAAGATGTTCAACTCTTCTGAAAACTGACAAAAATCCCTTAATTTCTATCCCCCGATTAGAGTGATGCGAGTTTTAAGTTTTCTCCTGTATCTTTTAACCCTTTACCCAACGAATCCGCCCGCGTAATATACAAATTCAGCAGCTGAAAAAATATTATTTTTCAAAAAATTGCCACAAAACCATATCATCTTACCCCTCTTTGGAACGAGCTCGACGAGCTCGTTCCAAAGAGGGGTGACATGATATGGTTTTGTTGAAATTTTTTGAAATAATTTAAAAAAGGATATTTCAAATAATAAATTTTGAAATCGTCTGCTTTGGTTAAAGGGTTAATATCAACTCTTGTAGCAAGTCTCCCCTCTTTCATATTTTACAAATCCCATTTCTGATAAAAACCATGTCTAAAAATTTTGTAACCGACCTGGGAAATTATCAAATGCTATGGCCGAACTCATGGGTAACGTCATGGTGGGGCGAGGGCGCGGGGGGGGGGGGGGGGGGTGAAAGTGGAACAAAATTAAAATGAGTCCAGTTTTCATGAAATTTTAGTATATCATAGTTCAGAAAATAGAATATCGCTATTTTTTTTTTTTGTTTCTGATCTAATGTCATTTTCGACGTTTACATCATTTGAACTTTTCAACACCTCCCCTCTCATTTTATGACCAACTGTATACACAAGAAAGTACAAAATATTACCGGTAAAATACTTGACACACATGTATATCAGTGGCTCATGAGAGGCAACGCCATATTTTTATTCAGATTATCGCGGAAAAGTTATCGCTATGATATTAATCCCGTGCGGAAAACGTGAAAATTACATTTCACTTCACGAGGTTGAAATTTGGGAAGACTCAGGGGCGGTCTGGGCCAAAAAAGGTTGCCGGGAAACGTATCAAGGTGGCCCGGACCCGGACAAAATTTTGATTTTTCGAACCGAAAGAACGCCGTTTCCCTGCATCTGAACGTTCAATGGCAGACCAGACTGCTGGTATATCGAAATGCTCTCTATGCGAACTGCAAATGGCAGACTAGACTGGTGGTATGGTGCCAATGGCAGTCCACATAGAGGGCATTTCGATAAACCGACAATTTATACAATCAGATCCATTTCGCTTTTTGGTCATTTTCATGAAATTTTATACGCCAACAGGTGTTGGCCTGCGTCCCATACGGCCAGTCCTCCTCTGGGGATAGTGTATTACTCGTGGTCCCAAACACAACGATCAAAATATTTTAAAAATACGACCTCAGATACTGGAGATAAGATGCAATCAAAGTCGGGGGCTACCCTTCCATTTTGTGACTACCCCTACCCAAAAAAAAACTGCAACGTCGGACGGTAAATTTTGAAGGGAGGGTTCATTAATAATTTAATCTAATAATCTCTCAGGACTTTATAATGACATGTCCTTAACAATTTTTTTATTCACTGTGACACTCATCTTCAAATAAAGTTCGCTGACGGTCTGCCGGCCGACATATCTATCACTCCACCCAGAGGCGTAAATCTCGGGGTGCTACTCCCCATCCCCACACCCCCACCCACACCTCCAAATAAAAAAAAATCGTGAACTATCCGTTTATTTATTTATTTATTTATTTATTAACTTCACACAAGCAGGATTAGCACTGGTTGAAAACAGGTGTACCATCGACGTGCATTACGCCTTAGCACACAGCGCCCCACGTGAGCAATCGGGATTGAGTGCCTTGCCCAAGGACATAACGCAGTTACTTACCCCTGGTGGGGATCGAACCGTGTACCTCTTTTGAAGTTCAATGCCGCAACCATTAAGCCACCGCGCTGCCTAGGACAGTTGTTGGGTCAGTTGCGTTCAGTATAGGGCAATCAATCACTCCACGAACAGGGGTAACCATGGCTTATATTTCAACGAGAATCCGAGAAATCCATTCTCGTAAAGATTCGCGCAAACAAGCAAGCGAGAATCCATGTAGATTCTCGCTTCACCTCTGCTGGGATTCGCGTAAAAAGAATTGAGTCAATTTAACACCTTTTCATAACATAGCAGCATCAAATTAACCAATACAAGGCTAACACATGACCTACAATATCCTGACACTTTGTGAATAAAACTACAAATATGGCGGTCATTGGAACCAGCTCAATGAGCTGGTTCCAATGGCATCCATATTTGTAAGGTTTTATTGATAAATATATGTATTGATAATTTGTTTTTAAAAATTATCAAATTCAATTTGGATTTTAGAAATTAAAATGCCGTGTTGGGTAAAGGGCTAACATGTGGTATCAGTGTACAACAGTGGTTCAAACAGGGGGCCCTAATGGAATCCTAGGACAATCATAGCAGGTATAGATTCTCGTAACCGTTTTCGCGAGAATCCAAATGGATTCTCCCAAATTTAGATGGAATATAAGCCTTGGTAACAGTTTTAAGATGTAGGAATACTGTCCTGCGTGGCTGTTAATAATTCATCTCGCCAAGTCTGGTATCCTGCAATCAGGGCACCTGAAGCGTATCGGTCCAGCTCACAGACTTCAAAATATATTTATTTTTTTAGAAATTGGGCGTTTAACCCTTTATCCAACGCAGACTATATCAAAATTTAATATTATAAATATTATTTTTTCAAAGTTTTCAAAACGTTTCAACAAAACCATATCATGTGACCGATCATTGGAACAAGCTCGACAAGCTGGTTCCAATGAGGGGGTCACATGATATGTTTTTGATGATTTTTTTTTTAAATTATTATTTTTCAGCTGCTGAATTTATTGTCGATGGATACGGCCGATTCGTTAGATAAAGGGTAATTGTGAGGCTGATTATGAGATTTGTAGGGAGAGGGGTAAACAGGGTAAATGCTGCAATCAACAGGGAAACATAGAGCTACACCTCCCATTATTTCTGGTTAGTTACACCCCTGGCCCGCCCGCCCCTCCTTCGCACTCTACATATCTCTCAGCCCACCAATCCGCTCTCGACAATTCAGCACTTTGATGTTGGTGACTCATTTGAAGCGAGACCTTAACACAAGCCTGGAAATAATAAACAATCTGTCATTTGCAGAATGAGGTCTACAGAGGGTGAATTTTCTGATGCTAACACATACAGTGGGCTAGAATCCCCCAATTTATCCTCTGGATATCTCTTTCTCCTTAGGCCTGAGACCTTGATTCAGATTGAGGTTCACAGAGGGTAAATTTACCAAACTCACCTTCAGGGGACCTCATTCTGCAGATGACAGTCTGCCTCCAGGCTTGTTGTTCGCCGTTGCTTGGTGGTTCTCTCCGGATACTCCGGTTTCCACCAGACGTAAAACTGTCTGTCGCGAGCTGACCCTGGGTGTCGAAAGTGTCGTTAAACTCCAATAAATAAATAAATTTCCAGGCTTGTCTTTACACAATCCATTTTCCACCGCAGTCAGAAAAACATGAAAAATAGGTCAAGTTGTTTGGGAGCCAGTACCGTTTAGTCGTAGCAATTGCTTTGGATAAAGAGTTGATCTCATTTCTAATAAATCGCATATTCCTATAGCAGTATGTATCCTACATACGCGCCCAAGTAGAATTGACATTAAAATGTCGATTCCGTGGCGAAGAGAAATTGTCACCAAAGATTAATCTGCTCCACCTGTGTTTTGATTTACCGGATTACAAGTCCATAAAGAACTATACTCACAAATCTCTAAGGTATCGATCCAGGTACACAGCCTCTGTTTATCCTAAGGAAAATACGCGCCAGTCAAACAAAAATATTAAACATCCGGCTTCTTCAAACAGTTGATGGAAAGCACCCTTCCCGTCCTTCACACAACCTGTACGTGTTGGGTGGAATGTTCACACAGCCTTAATAATCGTTGTCCCATTTTAGCGCGAATGGATTTATTATTATTCATGCATGTTTATATTTATTTAGGTCAGAGTTTCCGCTCAGTCGAATCCCACCAGCGGGGGAGCCTGTAGGAGGCATTATCCAGTTGGAAAGCAGTTGATAAAGGGTGCAAATTTAAAGTTTTCACCTTAATTTTGATGTTAATTAACTTGACACTTACGATGACCCAAATCTTTTGATCATAACATAACATAACATAACAGCATAAGGCCCACAAAGTAGATCCCCTGTTTCTCAGGCTATTTTTTGTAAAATTGCATGTGTGCCAGAGGGGGGGGGGGGGGGGGGGGGGGGGCACTGAAAATTTGCAAGACATGACGTCCTATTTTTTATTCAGCTCCTTTTTACACCCACCCACTCACTACGTGCAAATTGTCTACAACCGTTCTCAGACACCCACCCCCACCCCCACTCTCCCATTAAAATCCAAAATAAACTTACCCCAATTGCCCACGTGGGGGCACGATGACGCTGTGTTCTGAGACGTGCTGAACGCCGAGGTGCACATGTCTTCAGCCAATCTAACCCTGTCTGTGCTGTGTAGTACGCAGTACCGCTGTGCAGTGTGTAGTACAGTCGTGGGCATTGATGTTGAAGAGCTGACAGCTGTTCGTCGTTGCTCGGTGGTTCTCTCTGGGTACTCTGGCTTCCTCCACCCGTAAACCTGTCACCGACACGTTATGACCCTGGTTGTTAAAGTGTCTCTAAACACAAATAAATAAATAAATAAATAAATAAATAAATAAATAAATAAATAAATAACTTGGGTTGAATTTAGTGCATCAGAGAGAATTTCCCCAAAATATTGTCTGCACATTTTCTACATTTTGAACAAGACACCCACCACTTACTAACGTGTGACATTTTCCCAGATTAAGCCCAATATTCTCACATATAAAGCCTCCTGATGTTGTATTTATGTTAAGAGTGTGATGTACAACATCATCTTTAAGGTTTGAAACACAAATGATGGTATATATTAGCTGATATATTGATATATTTTTAAAAAATTCAAAAAAATTGCACAAGTTGGAAATGCACATTTTTGGCGCACTCATGAGACCCACATCACGTCTTGCAAATTTTTGGTGCCCCCCCCCCCCCCCCCCCCCCTCTGTGTGTGCGGGCGTTTTTTTTATTTTATTTTTTCATTTTTGTAATTATTTCTTTGCTGTCAAAAGTTCATGTTCTTGGTTTGTTTTATGTTTTAGGCCTCATTATCTGCAAAATAGCAAGGGTGGTGGTGTATTTCGTCCCTTGAGTGCAAGAAGGCTTTGCAATGCTAAAGCATTACAAAGCCTTGTTGCACTCGAGGGACAAATTTATCAATTTTATTAACTTGGATAAAATATCAGACATGAACAATTTCATTTTCATTTTTTAAAGTTTGCATTGGTTATATTTCAATTTAATTTCAATTTATTTCTCCATTTTTAAAAAGGAAGCACGCGGTACCCAAACGGACCATTCGGAAGGGTCCTAGAAACAGATTTTTTACTTTTTTAGGCCTAAGATAACATTTATTGGCATAAAACATCCTCTAAAGGACAGTATGCGAGAATATACAGATAGCACATGTCTGCGTGCTGAATTGAAGCTTTCTAAATTGAAAAACTGTCCCAACGTAAGTTTGTAAGATTTCGTCAGCTCTTCCACGCCCCAGTCGTTCACAATTCTGCTTCCCGGTGAACCATTTTCAACAAATTACTGTAGCTCTAAATCAGTTCCGGGGGACTCCTCTACTCAACAGCAGGATCTCCACTTGCTTCAAAGATTAAACTCGTCTTCATTTTCAGAATCACAAGTATCACTCACTATTCACTACCTCCTGCAGCATCAGCTCCTACTTCATTGACATCACCAGTCTCCTGTCCTTGAGACAGGTGACGGTAGTGAAGAGGGTGTTGAAGCCAGGAGGAAGTGGTCATAAAACCAGCGAGTCTGAAAACGAAGGCGAGGTGGAAACGGGTTTGTGTTTTCACACTTATCATAGGAAAAGAACTTTTCCGTATGGACGCGGCAAATTGCCAATAAAAATGGTCATTTTCACGAATATAAATGCGTTTTGTTACTTTCGTAAATTTACTCGATTTTGTCCCGGACTTTTCCCAGTTCCCGGTTCTGAGTGTAATATATCATTCCCGTTCCCGTTACTATAGAAAACCGGGAATATATTAAACCCTAATTTCACATTTGTTACTGTTTCACTTAGAAATGTGAAGATATATAAGTAGTATGTCATGTGGTTTTGAGGGAATAGTTGCCGGACCCCGGTGCCGGACCCCGGTGCCGGACCCCGGAAGTGACGTCATGTCACGTGACGTAGTAGCGCCATGTTGTGTTGTCATGGTAACCCGCATGAGCGGCCATGTTGTGACGTCATCCCCATAGTGATACGTGTTGTTAGTGCGCATGCGCCGCGCGTGTTGTTAGGGTGATACGTGTTTCCGTCGTCCATTTTGTATACTGGAGGCCGCCATCTTGGTTTCTATGGTAGCACGTGGTTGCTATGTTACCCAATTTTTCTACAATAAGACGGGGTATGTTTTGAGGGTATGTTCCTTTGTAGAAGAGTAAATCTAATTACCACAAACAACCCGACAATCCTTCCAAATCACCAAAATCCACCCGAAATCACCGAAACTGACTTTATTTCCCCAATTGATCGGTTTAGCACGTAGTGCTATAGTACGGTGAGGGTGCAAGGGGTGCATTCGATTAACAGGAGTAATTTTCTGGTTCGGAGTTTCCCAGAATCCCTATCCCATGACGTTTTTCCCTATTAAGAATAGCACGTAGTGCTATAGGACAAATTTACCCAGAATTCTCTGCTTCTGTCTATATATGCAATAGTTTACGTCTGTCTGGTCATGTTCCTTTGTTCTAGAGTATACTCCAGTAGCGTAGAAGAGCCTATTAGTTGGAACAGTTTTGCTTATTATTACTATATTTAGCAATTTCGGGTCTATTCTTGTTAGTTCTAACCCTATTCCAAGTACTCTTGTTGTTTCATTTATATAACTAACCAATCATATTGCTTGATTTCCCATAATCTGTATACAGAGTTATCTCCCCTTATTACAACGAAGTTGTATCAGATTCTCGTCACATCTATATCCAATGGCAATATCCCCGGGCACCCCAATTTAGGCACCCCTTTTTTGAAAAACATATGACCTTCGGCACCCCTTTTTTGTCATATGTGCTTATGTGAAAAAGCACAATGTGACACAATGTGCCCTAGCACATAGGCACATGATTTATGTGCCGATATGTGCTTATGTGAAAAGGCACAATGTGACACAATGTGCCCTAGCACATAGGCACATACGGGTATTTGAGGATACCTATTGCCTGGTATTGTATTATTCGAGGATACCTACTAGAGAATCCTTTTTTGTCATATGTGCTTATGTGAAAAGGCACAATGTGACACAATATGCCCTATCACATAGGCACATGCTTTATGTGCCGATATATGCTTATGTGAAAAGGCACAATGTGACACAATATGCCCTATCACATAGGCACATACGGGTATTTGAGGATACCTATACCCTAGTATTGTATTATTTGAGGATACCTATCTAGGATACCTTCTGGAGAATCCCTTTTTGTCATATGTGCTTATGTGAAAAAGCACAATGTGACCCAATGTGACCTAGCACATAAGCACATGTTTTATGTGCTTATGTGAAAAGGCACAATGTGACACAATGTGCCCTATCACATAGGCACATACGATCAAAATGGGATTCCATAGCCACAGGCGTTTTCGAAAAAGGGATTCCACAAATGCGATTCCAAAAAAGGGATTCCACAAATGGGATTCCGTTTCCATCTTGTCTCCAAAGCTCCAAGGCCACTACAGGTCTATGGTCTATCTGTCCTATCATTAGCTTCAACAACAGTCTTGTTCCATTGCGGCCTTGTACCAGTACTATTGGCTAAACTACCATCAATTACTTCCTAGCTATACCTTCGCTGAAGCTTTCAAAATGTTCCATCAGATTTTCCCTGTATACATATAAGGCATTCCGTAAGTGGCCCAGTCCGTAAAATTTGGATTCCGTGTTTTTACATCGACACTCGAGTGTATTGCCATTCCCTATTGGAAGAATTCAGTTCAATGGGTTGTAGTTTAAAAATTCAGATCACATTTCGTTATATTTTCATTAAGTTTAAAAATTTATTCAGTTCAAAGGGTGTTAACATTGGGATATAGTTAAAAAATAGAATTCATTCAGTTCAAGGGGGTTAATTATATATACATTCATTAGGGTTATAGTTCATTCAAACAGTTCAAGAGGGTTAATTTTTTATACATTCACATTGGGTTATATTTAGGGTTATAGTTCAGAACTTTGTTCAATTTGTTATGGTCAATTCACTTCGAGTTTGATTATATTCGATCAGATCAGTTCGATTTTCGTCACTTTGTTTTGATCACTTCAATCTTAGTTGTATTGGATCTTTGTTCACTTTGTTCTGTTAAGTCTGTCAAACTTGTTCGATCAATCCAACTAGTTTGACATTCTTTCACTTTGTTATGTTTACTTCGATCTTGGTTATGTTGGATCTGTACCTTTATTGTTTTGTAGTGGTCGGTTGTCTCTGTTTAGAGTCTTGTAGTCATTGTTGAATTGGGTATTATCAAACCCTTTCCATACCCTCGAGTGTCGATGTAAAAACACGGAATCCAAATTTTACGGACTGGGCCACTTACGGAATGCCTTATATGTATACAGGGAAAATCAGATGGAACATTTTGAAAGCTTCAGCTAAGGTAAAGCTAGGAAGTAATTGATGGTAGTTTAGCCAATAGTACTGGTACAAGGCCGCAATGGAACAAGACTGTTGTTGAAGCTAATGATAGGACAGATAGACCATATACCTGTAGTGGCCTTGGAGCTTTGGAGACAAGATGGAAACGGAATCCCATTTGTGGAATCCCTTTTTTGGAATCACATTTGTGGAATCCCTTTTTCGAAAACGCCTGTGGCTATGGAATCCCATTTTGGTCGTATGTGCCTATGTGATAGGGCACATTGTGTCACAGTGTGCCTTTTCAAATAAGCACATATCGGCACATAAAACATGTGCTTATGTGCTAGGTCACATTGTGTCACATTGTGCTTTTTCACATAAGCACATATGACAAAAAGGGATTCTCCTGAAGGTATCCTAGATAGGTATCCTCAAATAATACAATACTAGGCTATAGGTATCCTCAAATACCCGTATGTGCCTATGTGATAGGGCATATTGTGTCGCATTGTGCCTTTTCACATAAGCACATATGACAAAAAAGGGATTCTCTAGTAGGTATCCTCGAATAATACAATACCAGGCAATAGGTATCCTCAAATACCCGTATGTGCCTATGTGCTAGGGCACATTGTGTCACATTGTGCCTTTTCACATAAGCACATATCGGCACATAAATCATGTGCCTTTGTGCTAGGGCACATTGTGTCACATTGTGCTTTTTCACATAAGCACATATGACAAAAAGGGGTGCCGAAGGTCATATGTTTTCCAAAAAAGGGGTGCCTAAATTGGGGTGCCCGGGGGATATTGCCATTGGATATAGATGTGATGAGAATCTGATACAACTTCGTTGTAATAAGGGGAGATAACTCTGTATACAGATTATGGGAAATCAAGCAATATGATTAGTTAGTTATATAAATGAAACAAGAGTACTTGGAATAGGGTTAGAACTAACAAGAATAGACCCGAAATTGCTAAATGTAGTAATAATAAGCAAAACTGTTCCAACTAATAGGCTCTTCTACGCTACTGGAGTATACTCTAGAACAAAGGAACATGACCAGACAGACGTAAACTATTGCATATATAGATAGAAGCAGAGAATTCTGGGTAAATTTGTCCTATAGCACTACGTGCTATTCTTAATAGGGAAAACGTCATGGGATAGGGATTCTGGGAAACTCCGAACCAGAAAATTACTCCTGTTAATCCAATGCACCCCTTGCACCCTCTCGGTACTATAGCACTACGTGTTAAACCGATCAATTGGGGAAATAAAGTCAATTTCGGTGTTTTCGGGCGGATTTTGGTGATTTGGAAGGATTGTCGGGTTGTTTGTGGTAATTAGATTTACTCTTCTACAAAGGAACATACTCTCAAAACATACCCCGTCTTATTGTAGAAAAATTGGGTAACATAGCAACCACGTGCTACCATAGAAACCAAGATGGCGGCCTCCAGTATACAAAATGGACGACGGAAACACGTATCACCCTAACAACACGCGCTGCGCATGCGCACTAACAACATGTATCACTATGGGGATGACGTCACAACATGGCCGCTCACGCGGGTTACCATGACAACACAACATGGCGCTACTACGTCACGTGACATGCCGTCA
This sequence comes from Pictodentalium vernedei, assembly GCA_031216915.1. Classification (NCBI taxonomy): domain Eukaryota; kingdom Metazoa; phylum Mollusca; class Scaphopoda; order Dentaliida; family Dentaliidae; genus Pictodentalium; species Pictodentalium vernedei. The sequence continues at coordinate 54,631,782 of CM062290.1, forward strand.
CTTCCGGGGTCCGGCACCGGGGTCCGGCAACTATTCCCTCAAAACCACATGACATACTACTTATATAATATAAACCGAAAACTGTATTTACGCTAAGATTTACGAGTAAAAAGCGAACCTTCCCAAGCGAAGTTTAACACAATTTTTTTTGCTAATGAGAATTTGAAAGATAATATTAAACTCCACCGCGCCAAACATCGATAAAAACACAAATAAAAATTATTTTGGCAAAGTCGGAGTTTAATGTTATTGAAAGAGCACCGAGAAGAACAAGATAACACACTGGAATGAGGTTTCAGTTGAGTATTTTAGCAAGAAAGAGTTATCTCTCTTTGATCACTCGCGAATAGGTTACAAAAGAGTGTTTTTTTTACATTGAAGACAGTACAAACCTTTTAATCTCTCTCCACCTCATCAAGCACATTTCCGGAAAAAACAACCTTATATCCACTAAGTTTATCACCTCATGAAAAAAAATATACCAAAAAAATGTATTGGTCGCCATGGGATTTTTGCCTTCAAAATTAGTGCTTCCTGTACTCCTGTCCAGTTTCGCACTCAATAAAATAGACCTACTTTTACTTGCCCCCACCAATTTTAATGTTCTCTCACACTTTCCAGAAGACAGTTATCACCAATATTTTATAATTGTTTCAAAACATGCACTTTAAAATTGTATTCACACTTACAAGCTCAGTTCACTTTCCACCAATTGCATAAAGCAGGAAACTTTTATCCTCCATTAAACGTTGTGTGTCAACCACTAGAGGCACTGTTTACCACGAAAACACTAACCAATAACATTCAACGCCGATTTCCACTTTTGTAAATTTACCACGCGTGTTTTATTTTTGTTGTCTTCAAACAATATATACCCTATTGAATGCTAGCGAAATACTGGATTTGGATCGCATGTGAGTGAATCAAGGGAGAGTTTGAGAAACTAAAAACACGAAGAAGAAAGAAACCGCTTAAGCAAGAAGACGTAGTGTTCAAGAAGAGGGGCATGCAGACACGGATATCTTCTAACCCGCCCTCATGTTTTGAAAGCAAACAACAACAACAACAACAACAACAAAAAGCTCCCTCCCCCACCCCACCAAAAAACAAACCTAATAAAAAATATAATAATATGTGACGGAAGTAGAATGCTCAACCATGCTCGAAGCTAGCATCTTATGTTGCACATACGAGTCAGACCTCGTTCCAACATCTAAGCATGAAATGACCGGTGGCGTATTCAGACCATTACTATCTGCTAAAAGTCAAAAGTTTTTTGTGCATAATAATTGAAAACAGACCCAATTAAAACGTACCTTGGTAAATCAGTCAGAGGAATACAAAATAAAATGATTTCTGTTTCCCTATCGATCTAATTTTCATGCTCGATTCTAATCTTTTTACAAAAATGTTATCTCCATTTAAAATGATTTTGGAAATAGGGCCCCACGAATATTCGAATGCGGTCGAATCGAATACCGAATCGAATACTGCTCACTAATCGCGAATCGAATCGATTATCGAATCGAATATATACAGAAAGTACGAAAGATGGATAAATCCGTCGCCGGCACATGAAATAGGAAGTACAGAAGACGGATAAATCCGTCGCTGACACATGAAATGGGAAGTGCGGAAGACGGATAAATCCGTCGCCGGCACATGAAATAGGAACGGTACGAAAGACGGATAAATCCGTCGCCGGCACATGAAATAGGAAGTACGAAAGACGGATAAATCCGTCGCCGGCACATGAAATAGGAAGTACGGAAGACGGATAAATCCGTCGCCGGCACATGAAATAGGAAGTACGGAAGACAGATAAATCCGTCGATGGCACATGAAATGGAAAGTACGGAAGACGGATAAATCCGTCGCCGGCACATGAAATGGGAAGTACGGAAGACGGATAAATCCGTCGCCGGCACATGAAATGGGAAGTACGGAAGACGGATAAATCCGTCGCCGGCACTTGAAATGGGAAGTACGGAAGACGGATAAATCCGTCGCCGGCACATGAAATGGGAAGTACGGAAGACGGATAAATCCGTCGCCGGCACATGAAATAGGAAGTTCGAAAGACGGATAAATCCGTCGCCGGCACATGAAATAGGAAGTACGAAAGACGGATAAATCCATCGCCGGCACATGAAATAGGAAGTACGAAAGACGGATAAATCCGTCGCCGGCACATGAAATGGGAAGTACGGAAGACGGATAAATCCGTCGCCGGCACTTGAAATGGGAAGTACGGAAGACGGATAAATCCGTCGCCGGCACATGAAATAGGAAGTACGGAAGACGGATAAATCCGTCGCCAGCACATGAAATGCATGAAATGGGAAGTACGGAAGACGGATAAATCAGTCGCCAGCACATGAAATGGGAAGTACGGAAGACGGATAAATCCGTCGCCAGCACACGAAATAGGAAGTACGGAAGACGGATAAATCCGTCGACGGCACATGAAATAGGAAGTACGAAAGGCGGATAAATCCATCGTCGGCACTGAATGTGGAGCTGCGTAAGATGGAATCCGTTTTTGAAGTGATGTGTGCCTATTTTTAAAACACGCTTTCCACTCGCCAATATCCGATACATTCCGTCAGCGAGAAAGACTGCAAGTTATAATCGGTGATATATACGACAGATATTCGGCGACCGATTGCCGAATAGAATACTGCCGTATATCATTTCGAATACCGAACATTCGGAGGACCCTATTCAGTAGACACGTACGGGCCGGACTTCAAATACACGTGCACTGCGAAAATAGGCCACACATTTCAACCCTTCCCGTAACCTAAATAGCAGACACTTTAAAAAAATGAATAACTAAAAATATTCTTTTTTGTCTGAAAAGCGTAGCTTATGCCCCCTCATTGGAACGAGCTCATTGAGCTCGTTCCAATGAGGGTCATAAGCTATGTTTATGAGATAAAAAGTGTAAAAGTAATAAAATTTGAAAAGCGATTTTTGTAAATGGCGCAGTTCAGTTTTGGTCGTTACATTGAGTGAAATATTAAGCGACTGTACGAGCGAAAAAACCCCGACCGACCCTATCTTCTTCTGCATATAACCATAACCAAACCATTTATGGTTTTAGCCTCGTGGTGTTTACTACATGGTGTTTTGGGACAACACCATAGCTTACCGTGGTGTAGTATGATACTTTTTTATACAGAAGGCTCTGCTTTTTACAGAACTGAATTACACTAGAGCAAACAAGTGGCCACAACACACCAAAGGCTGTTGTACACCGGACGGTATATGAATGTTACATGCTGTGTAATTAGGGTTTATTGCTGGGAACGGGAATTCTTGCGTTCCCTGCTCCGAAAGCCGGTCACAATATCTGGGAAATCTATAACACGGAACTGGGAATCACGCTTGGCACCACTATCTGTGTGTTGAAATGAAGTTGTCTAAATTGAAAAACTTTTCGTCGCCCTTCCTCGCTTCGACCTTTCACAATCCTGCTTCCCGAAGAACCCTTTTCACAAAATTGAGGCAGCTCTCAATCAGTTCCGGCGGACTCCTCTCTTCAACAACAAGATCTTCAGTTGCTTCAAAATCGTCTTCATTTTCAAAATCACTATAGTATCACTCATTATTCATTACCTCCTCCAACATCAACTTCTTCTTCACTTCCATCGAAAGACACTTAATCCCAGTTGTCCACGTTGGGCACGGTGGCGTTGTGCACTAAGGCGAACTGCACGTCGATGGTGCACTTGTCTTCAGCCAATGCTAACCCTACTTGTGTAGTGTTAGTACGTTGGGGGCCTGACAGTTGCTCGGTGGTTCTCTCCGGGTACTCCTGCTTCCTTCACCCGTAAAACATGTCCGACACGAGGTGACCCTGGCTGTCGAAAGTGTCGTTAAACTCCAATATATAAATAAATAAATTCACTGCCGTCACTAGTCTCCTCTGCTTCAAATAGAGGAGACTGGTGACGTCAGTGAAGAGGGGTTTGAAGTCAGGAAGTAGTGGTGATAAAACTAGGGATTCAGAAAATGAAGACGAGTTGCAAGCGGGTTTGGGTTTTCACATGCACAAGAACATTTCCGTGTGGAGATGGCAGATTGCCAATAAAATGTTCATATTCACGTAAATAAATTGGTCATGTTACTCTCCTAAATTTACTTCATATTATCCGGCAGTTCCCGGTTCCCGGTTTTGAGTGTAATTTAATTCCCGTTCTCGTTACTGTAGAAAAGCGGGAATATATTAAACCTTAAGTGTAATGAAGTTATAGCCAAATTGTTACTGTTCAAGTGGTGGACCAGATGTTCTTTGCATGCCACGCCCGACATTCTCTGAAAAAAATACCCTAAAGCACTAAATCGTCACAAATGGTATTGGGTAAAACCATAGAAATAGATTGAGGTGTTTTCTTCCTGGGCCCGGGATCCGCCATTGAAAATGAGTGAATATGGTTGGTTCCGGACAGGGCGTTTGATCAATCCCACTCAGGTGTGCAACTAGAGACTTTCTGTACTCTAGAGATAACAGCGAGTTTGGATCAAGCCTGAAAATAAGCAGACTGTCATCTGCAAAATGAGGTCCCCAGAGGGTGAATTTGGTGATGCTACCCTACGCAGCAGGGTAGCATCACAAAATTTACGCTCTGTGAAGCTCAGTCTGAATCAAGGTCTCAAGCCAAAAGAGAAAGATGCACCTAGAAGATAAATTGGCCCACTGTATGGGATAGCATCGACAATGAGTTTGCAAATTACAGGTTCCTAATATTCGGACTTGGTATGGATTCACTTAGTGCAGAAAGCTGGTTGGTCTCATTCAACTAATGAAAGTCTCACAAATCATCATCCTGTGTAAATGATGATTGAATCAATTGTCTTGAGATGAGGCAGGTTCCATCAGATTACTGGCTTTGAGATTGTAGGACAAAATGCCCTTAGGACAAAATATCCTTGGACAAAAAGCTCCCAAAGAGAAAATGCAATTAAGATTTATTTATTTATTTATTTATTTATTGAAGTTTAACGACACTTTCGACAGCCAGGGTCGCCTCGTGTCGGACAGTTTTACGGGTGGAGGGTGTCTGCGTAATCCGAGAGAACCACCGAGCAACAGCGATCAACTAATAGACTCACTTACGTACTAACTCCACACCGGCAAGGTTAGCACTGGTTGCAGACAAGAGCACCATCGACGTCAATTACGCCTTTGTCACGCTAGTCATCTTATAAAATATACCCACTGCGGGCAGTGAAACTCCACTGCGGGCGTCAATAAGTTTTCTTCTTTAACTGGTTATAAATTGACAATTATGGACCAGTGGGTCTTTGATAATAGTCTATATGTAAGTTTCGACAGGAAGCAGCCAGAATCCCAAACTTGTTATACGAAAAGACGCCTTTCTGACCATAATTTTATATCGCAAAAAATTATAAAGTTATCCTCGAAGTGGAATGCAGTAAACCACGCCCGGGCTGCGTCGTGCCCGTCACGGGTTTTACAAAAACAGCGGGGAGTTTTACTTAAATACGGCACATTTTGTTATGAAGTAAGATTTAGTTTTCTAAAATGTTTTTTTTTATCAATGAAGGGCTGTTCAGTTGTCTGAATCCATGAATCACTGCTCTATTCGTAAAGGAACACACACGTCATTGAGATACTTATTATCACCGTCCGTTTAGTTTTGTAACCAAAATGGAACCTTCTGCAACAAACTACTGAAATGCTGTAGATGCTGGATTCATCAGTCAATAATGTTTTTGTTTTTTTTTACCCAACGTTACGGTAAAAACCAGCCAGCGCTATTCACAACAATCGCCAATTAATTTTTAGGATTTTTTTTTCATTTTTTGTCTCAAAAACATAGGTTATGACCCCTCTTTGGAACGAGCTCGTCGTTCCAACGAGGGGTCATAACCTATACTTTTGAGACAAAAAAAAATAGTTATTGAAGAATTTTGTTTGCAAGTGTCGTCTGCTTTTCATGTTAGGTAAATGATTAATCACAAAACTTCTCGTACAACAGACTCGCCTATCGTCAAAAGGCTGCCCCGCACCGGGTTTTACATGGTATTGGCCCGAGACAGGTTTTACAGGACGAACAGCGTGTTAGTACACAGCGTCATCTTGCCCCCGGGTGGGTAATCGGGATTCAGTCGCTTGCCCATGAACACAACGCAGTTACCCCTGGCGGGAATCGAACCGAAGGCCTCTCGGTTTGAAGTTCAGTGCCGTAACCATTAAACAACCACGTCGTTATTTATTTATTTATTTATTTATTTATTTATTTATTTATTTATTTATTTATTTATTTATTGGGGTTTAACAACACTTTCGACAGCCAGGGTCACCTCGTGTCGGACAGTTTTACGGGTAGAAAACCCGGAGTACCCGGAGAAAACCGCAGAGCAACGGCCAGACTCCCCAACGTACTAACTCCACCAAGCAGGCTTAACATTGTTTGCAGACAGGTACACCATCGACAAGCAGCACGCCTTAGTACACAGCGCAGGTTTTAAAGGGCGAACAGCGTGTTAGTACACAGCGTCATCGTGCCCCCGCGTGGGCATTCGGGATTAAGTGCCTTGCCCGAGGACACAACGCGGTTGCCAGAGGTAGGATTCAAACCGAGGACCTCTCAGCTTGCAGCCTGCTTCACTACTTACTGAACCACCACACTCCTTGCAATTAAGATACAATCGCCTTCGTGAAAATGAAAAATGTGTGTATGAGCAAAATACCTCCAGAACAAAATCTACCCACATGTGTTATAAAGAAAGAGAGAAAATATAACCATAAAATACTGCTGTATGACTACTGAGCTTGGGGCTTACGGTTTTAATGGGTTTTTGTATGTGTTGCCATGTTATTCTTGCTCTCAAAACAGATAGAAATTCATATTTTGATTATTTGTAAAAAAATTATTTGAATTTTAATATCCATTTTTTTACGAAATGATATACATATATATATCATCGTTCCTTGAGTGGTACAAGGCGCCGTCTGCAATTCTACAGCATTGCAGATGAGATGGCGCCTTGTTCTACCCAAGGAACGACATATGAGACAAATGCCACCAGATCATCATTCAGGCATTTCATGCTGGAATACAATGGAGGGCATTTTATTCTAAGGGCAGTATGTCCTAAGGACATGTTGTGCACCCCTGCAAATTTACAGGTGGCATTTTATCCATTGATTTATTTTGTTCGAGGGCATTAGGTCCAAGGGCGTTTTGTCCTGAGAACATTTTGTACGGATATCGGCTTGGAGGCAACACACGATTTTCCGAATGTCAGTTTTAGGAGGAGAGAAGGCAACAATTCATCTCATGCGAAAAGATTTGGGGTGAAGGCTAGAGGTCAACAGACACGGCTTCTCATCTGATTTCTATCAGGAGAGAGTCCTAATGGAAATGAGCTTGCCGATGTGTGGAGAGCAATGAGCCTATCATCTCCGCCACTTTCTCTGCCTTATCATTCTCGAAGCACTTCGTCATTCGGCGGGCATCTCGTTGCCTAGAGAAGGGTCCCCTTTCTTTCGTCCTTTTTATGCTTGTAAAGGCCGCAATCAATTTATCATTTTGATCAGGCAACTCGTCTAATTACTGCCACATAAGAGAAGAAATGTAGTACACCGACGCGAAGACTGCGGTGATTGCCTCCTATCAAAATCCGCTGTTGGGATGTCGAAGGAAAGCTCATTAACATACATTTAAAATTCTGAAAATTGCGTTTTAACGATAGGTATGCAAGTATTTTTACTTTGTATTCAGATTTCCACATTTGCAAGTGCCCAGGAATCAGTAAATTGTTCACTGAATCGGGGCGGGAGAATGGTTTCCGCATACCTTTTTAACAAAAAGAGTTATCTCCCTTCGATCGCACAGGACAGCAACTCTCTTGGTTGAATGCCCACCATCTCATGGCAAGAGACACAAAAATATCCTTCCCATTCCATCCCAGGATTTTCGCCTGCATGCACTTTGTCTGAAATTGGCTCGCGGTGTTAGACCCTGCATATCGAAAGTGTTATGTCTTCTTTTAAACAGTATACTTGTTATAATCCGGCGCAATAAATTAATGGGGAGCACAGAATCTCAGTGGCTACGGCATTGGACTTCAAACCGAAAGGTGCAAGGTTCGATCCCCACCAGGAGTAACTGCTTGTATCCTTGGGCAAGACACTTAATTAATCCCGATTGCCAACGTGGGTGGCACGTTGGCGCTGTGTACTTAGGCGTGCCGAATGTGCACTTGTCTTCAATCAATGCTAACCATGCTTGTGCGGAGTTATTACGTTGGGGTGGGAGTGGGGCTGATATTCGCCGTTGCTTGGTGGTTCTCTCCGTGTATTGCGGCTTCCCCCAACCGTAAAACTGTCTGTCACCTCATGTCACTATCCAAAGTGTCGTTAACCCTTTACCTAACGTAACGGCCAAAACCGTCCAGCGCTATTCTCAAAAATCGCCAATTAATTTTCATTATTTTTTTCATTTTTTGTCTCAGAAACATAGGTTATGACCCTCATTGGAACGAGCTCGTCGAGCTCGTTCCAATGAGGGTCATAACCTATGTTTTTGAGACAAAAAATGAAAAAAATTAGTTATTCAAGATTTTTTTTTTTTGCGTCGTCTGCTTTTCATGATAGGTAAAGGGTTAAACCACAAAAAAACGAAAAAAATCAATTACCGTCCAGCATGTGTTGTCTAAATATCTCAAATAGGGACAGCTGTGTAAATGTAGGGAAAGCGGCCCACAACATTACGATCCCCGCTCCACTAAAAAAAAAATTATCCGATTCCTATCGGGTATCCTCCATTTAATGATAGTTCACATGCAATGTTTGAAAACAGAAAAAAAAATAGATCACCGAGAACCACAATCAAGGAATTTACAGCTTTTAGACATGCATTTTCATACATTTTTACAAGTTACGTAAAATCTCTTTCTGGTTTCCATCACGAATTTCTGGCAGACATCCCACGGCCGCCACACCACACCGGAATGCCATCAGAAAAATCCAACTGCGCCACTGTACACAATTAAGCAATTACCGTAACCCTTTACCCAACGCAGACGATATCAAAATTTATGATTTTAAATATTAGTTTTTCCAAAATATTTCAACAAAACCATATCATATGAAACCTCATTGGAACGAGCTCGACGAGCTCGTTCCAACGAGGGGTCACATGATATAGTTTTGTTGTAACTTTCTGAAAATTAATATTTTTTCAACTGCTGAATTTGCATATTACGCGAGCGGATGCGGCCGACTCGTTAGATAAAGGGTTAAAACAAAGCACCATAAAGAATCTGCTCTGTGTCCTTTACCTCGTCACTTAAACCAGATTGTCCACGCGTGGATGCGGTGGCGCTGTTTACTAAGGCACGCTACACTCGGATGGTACACTTGCCTTCAACTGCTGGTAACTCTGACTGTGTCGGGTTATAGTAAGTTGTAGAGTCTGACAGTTGCATGTCGCCACTCGGTGGTACTCTTCGAGTTCTCCGGCTTCCTCTATCGTAAAACTATCAGACAGGATTTGAGAGTGTCGTTAAGCCCCAATCAACAACCATTTGTTTAACCATTTATCTAACACGACAAGCAGACGACACTTACAAATAAAATTCTTAAATAACTATTTTTGTTTTCGTGTTTTTTGCGTCAAAAACATAGCTTATGACCCCCTCATTGGAACGAGCTCAACGACCTCGTTCCAATGAGGGGTAATAAGCTATGTTTTTGAGGCAAAATGCGGCACGGCGGCCTTGCGGTAACCGGTTCTCGTCAGATCACGCGAAGTTAAGCAACGTCGAGCCCGGTTAGTCCTCGGATGGGTGACCGTCTGAGCGATCGAATCGGACTCCCGCATTGTGTCCCTGGGGAAGGCACTTAACCCCGGTTGTCTACATAAGGGTACAATGACGCCGTGTACTAAGGCGTACTGCACGTCGATGGTGCGCATGTCTTCAACCAATCTAACCCTGCCTGTGCTGGAGTGCAGAGTTACGATGTTGGGGAGCTGGCAACTGCTCTCGTTGCTCGGTGGCTCTCTCCGGCTTCCTCCACCCGTAAAACTGTCACGGTCATGATTTGCCACTGCGCATAAGTATGGGACCTTGAACACCAATAAATAATAATAGATACATTGAGGCAAAAATAATGAAATTTGAATGGTGATTTTTGTAAATAGCGCTGAACGGGTTTGGCCGTTACGTTGGGTAAAGGGTTAATGTGTCTGCAGGAGAAGTCATGCATATTCCGCACTGTAACGTCAGATGGACACGGATGACTGAATGCTTTGTGTAGCCATGCAACTTTGACGGAAAGTCTAGCCCCCCCCCCCCCTCCCCCAACCCTTACACCACTTGCTCGAAAACATATACACGTCTCAAGCCCTTTGAGTAACGCATCCATTCAATGAGAGGCGCACTGGCCATATGGTTCACAGGGAAATTCATAGACGCCCCTTATTGATCTAGCATTGACTGTCGGTTTATCTAAATACTCTCCATGTGGACTGCCATTGACAGCCCACATAGAGGGCATTTCGATATAGCAGCAGTTTAGTCTACCATTGATCGGTCAGATGCAAGCAAACAGCCTTCTTTTTTAGGTTCAAAAAATCAAAATTTTCTCCCACTGGGCCGAACTATGGTCAGCCCAATCAGTCCCCCCCCCCCCCCCCCCCCCCCATCCACACCCCATCCCACTTTGGTGCAACCCGTTTGGCCAAATGAGCGACAAAGATAATACAAAAATGCCATCGAAATACCTTCTATATGGACTGTCACTGATCGCTCAGATGCAAGGAAGCAGCATTCTTTCAGATCAAAATATCATAATTTTGTCCGGGTCCGCAACCCCCCCCCCCCCCCCCCCCCCCCCACCTCCCCGGCGTATTTCCCTGCAACTTTTTGAGCCCGGTCCACTCTTGTTTTTTCGTGACGCAGCATCTGCCTGTAAATAGATGACGTGTCACGAAAGGGGTTTGAGACTATTATTGTAGGTTAAAACTACAACAGATGTAGCGAAATTTTTCGTATTTTCTTTCGCATATATCATCCCTGACTCACGTTTAAAATTAAATAACGCCGTTGTCAATGAAATATTATAGCCATTTTAAGAAGTCGAGTGGAAAAACATAATTTTGTTGACGTTTGGATTTAATTTATTCCCTGCTTCTGAAACACAATCAAGTCCAATGCGAATGTCGTCATTCAAAGTTCCCTGACAGTTGTCCGGGTAAACAAATTCAATTATCTACTATTTTAATATTTATAATAATTGATTATCGCCCAAATTAAATCATGTCGCTTCACAACTGGTTGATGAGAAAAGTTGAAAATAATCACCTGAAACGAAACTGAAACGGGACAGCTTGGAGGCAATCGTTCTGCAGAAGCTAATCGGATTTTCCGCAATGAATTCCACACGGTTGTTGTACAGAAATGGGAAAACGATAGGTGGACAGATTGAGACATAACAATACCATTCACACTGAAACTGCGTTGGAAACTTATATTTTACAGGAGGATAACAAAGGCTGTACTAATGAGAGCGCGACGGTCATGAATCGTATACTGGGCTAAGATCAAAAGGTTGTTGCTTGGATTCGGATGTTGTGTGCACTGCAAAAAATCTAGGTTCTTTTTAGAACCAAAACTGGTTCTAATCTTGTCCCTGAAATGGAACCAGTTCTGTTTAAACAGTATTTATTTCAAATCAAATAAATTTACCAAGATTAGCATTCAATTTTAACAGAATATTACATGAACTGAAGTAGATTCGGCAGTAAACTTGGAGCTTATTCAACGCAGTTGCCAAACATTTTCAAACAAAGGAGATATGAACAGTTGGTTTATCGAACCAGTTTTGGTTCTGTACAGAACCAAAACTGGTTCGATATGCCAACTGTTCATATCTCCTTTGCTTAATAATGATTTGAGACAACCTCGTATAAGCTCTAAACTTACGACTGAACCCCCTCAATTTATGTTTAATTCTGATAATATTTAATGTTAATCTTTATAAATTTATTTGATTTTAAATAAATACTGTTTAAACAGAACTTGTTCCATCTCAGGGACAAGATTAGAACCAGTTTTGGTTCTAAAGAGAACCTATATTTTTATGTGTGTGTTGAGGGGGTCAGCGGTCTCCAGCTCCCGCTATTCTGAGAGCGTTTCGCCTACCCGACCCCAACCCCATGGGGGAAACCGCCTCCTTTATTGTGTGCTTGTCGGGGAATACCCAAGCTTCCGTGTCGGGAGCACAGAGTTCTCTGTCTCTAAAATTGTCTGACTCGATATGACCTTGCTTAGTAAACCTGTTCTTGACCCTTTGGCAACGGGCTACAGCCTCCTCCCTTCTGGGAGGGTTGACCCATCCCTGACCCCATCCCCGTTAGGGAAACTACTTCCTTTATTGTGTGCTTGTCGGGGAATACCCAAGCTCCCGCGTCGGGAGCACAAGGTCTTCTGCCCCGAAAATTGATTGACTCGATATGACATTGATTATTGAAAGTGTCCTTGACCCTTTGGACAAAAGAGGCCGCTTTTTCGGTCCATGCGTCTTGTCATCATAACGTAGATGGTTGTCTGGTGAATTTGTATGGTGGACAAAGGCTGCACGTTGAAAAATATTAATTGGTCTACCCTCAAATACTATTTGGGAGATACTATTGTTGAACTTCTGCCTTAGGAACACTGATGCTACCATTGGCTATCAAGTCATTTATACAATTTTATCGTAACCACTGGGTGCTTCCGCCATGGCTGATAATTTTCGCCACCGAAAGAGATTTACAGTAAAGTTACCTTCCCTTAATTATACCCCACGCAACGAAGTTGCGGGGGTATAATGTTTTTGACTGGTCCGTCAGTCCGTCAGTCCGTCCTACTTGTTTTCCGGACCTTTTTTCTACACGCTTCCAGATTTTGAGCTGATTTTTGGTATGTGAGTCTAACATGGTGGCCTATAGATCAAGTTTGCATTTTGTTCCGCTCCACTGATTTTTACCGAATTACGGCACTTCAACTTTGAAAAGTTCATCAAAATTACAGTTTTCCGGACTTTTTTTCTACACGCTTTCAGATATTATCAAAATTACGGCCATTTAGTATGTGAGTCTACCACAATGACTTACAGATCAAGTTTACGTTTCGTTCTGCTCGGCTGATTTTTGTGGAAATTACGGGCCCTGGGCTCAAGTACAAGTAACAGATTTCCGGGTCATTTTCCAAAAAATTACAGATTTCCGAGCCTGAAATATCGGGGCGCGTGGGGTATGTGAGCGTGCTCACTAAAGTTCTATATTTTCCTAAAGCTGCCAGTAAATTTAAAACTGAGGTATGGTAATTTCGTATAAAAATTAAAATTTTGAAATGTTATCGAATTTGTATCATCGATGTGTGCACAAACTTCAGGCATTTTCCTGCAGAGTAGTATAAAAATACAGAAACTGTTTTTTAATAATTTTTTCCCAATCAGTTTCAACGTTTGACTATTATTCCATGATTGAACCCCCTTTAACCCTTTACCTAACATGAAAAGCAGACGACACTTGCAAAAATAATTCTTGAATAACTAATTTTTTTCATTTTTTGTCTCAAAAACATAAGGTATGACCCCTCATTGGAACGAGCTCGATGAGCTCGTTCCAATGAGGGGTCATAACCTATGTTTTTGAGACAAAAAATGAAAAAATAATGAAAATTAATTGGCGATTTTTGAGAATTGCGCTGGGCGGTTTTGGCCGTTACGTTGGGTAAAGGGTTAACTCTTTACCCAATGTAACGGCCAAAACCGGCCAGCGCTATTCACAAAAAATCGCCGCCAATTAATTTTCATTATTTTTTTAATTTTTTTGTCTAAAAAAATAGGTTATGACCCCCTTTGGAACGAGCTCATCGAGCTCGTTCCAATGAGGGGTCATAACCTATGTTTTTGAGACACAAAATGAAAAAAAAATAGTTATTCAAGAATTTTGTTTGCAAGTGTTGTCTGCTTTTCGTGTTAGGTAAAGGGTTAAAAGGGTTTTTTAGTGGCGTAGATAAAGGGGGGGGGGTCGGTGCCCCCCCCCCCCCCCCCCCCCCCCCCACCAGAAGTTTTGTCGGAAATTTTTTCGGACCATTTTAGGTGAATTTATGCCTAATAACATTAAAATGCTGGCTTTGGGGATAAAAACATGCCATTTTGGTAAATTTTGGGTAAAAAAGACCAATTTTCAGTACATTTGCAGTAAACAACAGATTCTTTCTGTTTGTTTGAGTTTTTGTTGTTGTTACACTGTCGAAAAATTTTCGGCCTGTCGGAAAATTTTGGGCTTGCCCCTCCGCCAGCGAAAAGCTATCTGCGCCACTGGGGTTTTTCATCATCTTTTCATATTTTGTAACCTTTTTCTATTTATGATATCAACAATGTGACATTGTGATATATAATACAGACACTGTCCTTTCCATTAAGATGAAAGTCTAGAAGGTGAGATTTACTGTTTTGTTTCCCTGACGCATTTAAGAACTTACAAATTACTGTAAAAAGACAATCGTTAAATGAAGCGCCAAAGTGGACGTTTAGTGTTGGTAGGTGTGATACTGATAGATGTTCTTAATGACGGATTATTTGTGAATCAGTTCCCTCTAATTAGCTTGCTATAAACGACAAGTTTCCGTTTGTTATTTTTAATAAACGAAAACAACAGACAGCTCTCTGAGAAAAGTAAAGAGGTCAGGGATGTTTTCCGCCATCTTCGTCATTGCCTTCTACCACCATTACAGCTTCTGTATTCAAAGCACCAGTGTAACGAAAATGACAACAAATCAGGACTAATATTTCGACGAGAATCCGCAAGTCTCTTCTCGAAAAGATTCGCGCAACAAAGCCAGTGAGAACCCATTTAGATTCTCGCTGCATCTCTGCTAGGATTTAATTTCAATTTAACCCTTACCTAATATAGCAGCAGCAAATTAACCAATACAAGGCTAACACATGATCTGAAATATCCTGACACTTTGTCAAGAAAATTGTACAAATATGGCTGCCATTGGAACCGGTGTAACAGGAATGGAAGTCCGTAGGAAAATTAGTCCCTCTGGACTATTATTCCGCGGAATTATAGTCCTAGGTCTAACATTTCTAGGAATAGTAGTCCGCCGGACTACTATTCCTAGAAATGTTAGACCTAGGACAAAAATTCCGCGGAATAATAGTCCAGAGGGACTAACGTTCCTACGGACTTCCATTCCTTTTACACCGGCTCAATGAGCCGGTTCCAATGGCATTCAGATTTGTAAGATTTATTGATAAATAATGTTTATTTTCTTTTTAAAAAATGTCAAATTCAGTTTAGATTTTAAAAATTAGAAAGCTTTGTTAAGTAAAGGGCTAACATGTGTCATCAGATTACAGCGGGTTCAACCATGGTGGCTAATGGGATTGTAGAACACTTATACCGGGTATGGATTCTCGCAACGATTTCGCGAGAATCCAAATAGATTCTTCCAAATTTAAATAAAATAAAATATAAGCCCAGCAAATCCCCCCCTCCCCCCACAACAAAAAAAAAAAAAAAAAAAAAAAAAAAAAATATGCCGCGGCGTTTTGTTTGTTGTTTGAAGAAAATGATCCGTCACAGAGAAGATGGTAAAAACTGATAATTCCTGTTTCCAGAAGATTTGTTACAGTGTTCACATACTTTAAGACCCTTTCTGGAATGATACCCCAATTACTCTCCTCAAATGTTTGTTTAGCTGGCCTCGCATCCCTCGCATCGAAAAAATAAAGATTGATTATTTTTTGATGTGTGCGAAAATATTTTTAGAAGAAATGATTTCTAGATTTTCTCACAGAGTTCAAAACCAAGTGAAATCTTTCACCACCAAATCACATGAGGGTACCACGTGAAGTAAACAAGACTTGAAATGATTGGCGCGTTTCGCGTAACAACTATCACGTGCAAATAGAATTCTCCGTATCCGTATCAGGAATCCAATTTCGACTTTTCAAGAAATTCACTTATTAAGTGTCCATCTAGATAGAACTTGCGGGACCCACGATTAACGCGCACCTGCGTTTTATTAAGGCATCGAAGAATGATGAAAGACCCAAGAAACATTAAAGAGTCGTTTCTGTTTGATATCAATGAATTGCATATCTCATTTGGTGTAGATTAATGTGAGAAATCGTTACAAAAGTAAACTATGCGATGCACGAAAGGCTGAGAAGAATAGAATGCATGTTTGAAATTCTCTTCTTATTGCCCGCAGAGAGGTTTTATCCGTTACTTCGCTGAAGCAAATGTAAACTGGCCCAATCAAACAACAGAACCAAGGAATGCATTCTCTTGCAGTCTGGACGTGGCGCGTTTGAATGAACCCTTTGCCCCCTTTTTAATTATTTTTTTTCAACAAAATGCAACAAAACCATATCATGTGTCCCTTCATTGAAACGAACTTTCCTTTACCTAATATAGCAGCAGCAAATTAACCAATACAAGACTGACACATGGCCTGAAATATCCAGACACTTTGTCAACAAAATTGTATAAATATGGCCGTCATTGGAACTGGCTCAGCTCAGCGAGCCGGTTCCAACGGCATCCATATTTGTAAGATTTTATAGATAAATAATGTTTATTTTTTTAAAAAAAAATATCAAATTCAGTTTAGATTTTAAGCATTAAAAAGCTATGTTGGGTAAAGGACTAACATGTGCTATCAGATTACAACAGGGGTTCAACCATGGTGGCCTGATGGGATTGTGAACACTGGGTATGAATTCTCGTAACCATTTCGCGAGAATCCAAATGGATTCTTCCAAATTTAAATGAAATATAAGCTCTGCAAATCTCCCCCTCCCCCCCCCCCCCCCCCAAAAAAAAACAAAACAAAAAAAAAAAAAAAAAAAGCTGGCTTGTTACAATTGTGCCCAATCAATTTTAACATTGGGCTATTGTTCTCTCTTTCAACGCCATTTAAAAATAAGAAAACGGCACTTTCGGCGTCTTTTGATGTTCTAGAACTTTTTTCTGCTTATTATATCAACCGTGTGCGTATCGTAACATAAAAGACATACACTATCCTTTCCATTAACCCTTTACCTAACATGAAAAGCAGACGACACTTGCAAACAAAATCAGTCTTGAATAACCAAGTTTTTTTTCATTTTTTGTCTCAAAAACATAGGTTATGACCCCTCTTTGGAACGAGCTCGTCGAAAAAATAATGAAAATTAATTGGCAATTTATGTGAATAGTGCTGGCCGTTTTGGTCGTTATGTTGGGTAAAGGGTTAATACAGAAATCTAGGAGGTAAGATTTTCCCATTTTTTTCCTGGGAAGAATAAAAACTTGCAAATTTCTGTAAAACCCCTTTCTCTGAGCAAAGTGGACGTTTACTTTATTGCTTTTAATTAGCTTTTCAGAAAAAAGTCAGGTGGCTCAGTGGTGGACTGTTGGACTTCTATGCTAGAGGTTCCGAGTTCGATCCTCGTCCGGGACGACCCGCGTTGTGTACTTGGGCAAGGCACTTTATCCCGGTTGCCTACATGGGGGCGCGATGACGTCGATGGTGAACATGTCTTCAACCGCTGTGACCCTGCTTGAGAGGAGCTTGAACAGAGTTAGAGTTTGATGAGCTGACAGTTGCTCATCGATGCTCGATGGTTCTCTCGGGGTACTCCTGCTTCCTCCACCCGTCAAAATGTCACGGTCACAATTAGGCATTGTGCATAAGTATGTGACCTTAAACACCAATAAATAAATAATAAAAAATCAAGCTTTCTTTGGTAACTTGTTAGAAACGAAACCACCAGACAGCTCTCAACTGTCTGTTGTTTTCGTCTATTAAAAATAACGCAAGGAAATTTGGCTTTATTTTCTACTGATGCCATAGGTGTTTTTTGTTTAACAATTACATGCTTCTTAATTGGGCCTTCCTTCCTCAACCTTCGTATAATTTCAGGGGAGATAACTTTATCGAAAGTCGACTTTCATGACGAGATCAGTCGGGGATGTCTAATTCCCCAAACAGCAAACAGTTTTAGGAACGTCATTTTTAAATCTCATTGTTTTAAAAGAAATAAAGCGCTGTCAGTGGTCAATAAACTGAAAATTTGCTTGTTCAGTTGGGTTCATAAGCATTATTATATATTTCCACCGTTCAATGTACATTCTACGATGACAACAAATCATCAGTGAGAATAGCGAGGCACCATCCCCGATGCTGATGCATTTCAGATGGCGTCTCGTTGCATTCAAAGGAAGAAATTACATGTGTGTTAAATCGATAAGTGATGGTATCGAGTCTGTGTTTATGGGGTGGGGGGGGGGGGGGGGGGGGTAAGCGGGGAACTGGTTCTCCATTGGAGAGGGAGGTTTATAATCATTTTTACCCTTTACCTAACATGGAAAGCAGACGACACTTGCAAAACAAAAATTCCTGAGTAACTAATGTTTTTCATTTTTTGTCTCAAAAACATAGGTTATGACCCCCCGTTAGAACGAGCTCGACGAGCTCGTTCCAACGAGGGGTCATAACCTATGTTTTTGAGACAAAAAATAAATGAAAAAATAAATAAAATTAATTTTTGAGAATAGCGCTGGTCGGTTTTGACCGTTACGTTAGGTAAAGGGTTAAATTACTTTGCCCAACAAGAGTAGCAGACGACGTTTTCCAAAACCACTTCGTAAAATAAGTATCAATTTTAGCTTATGGCCCCTCATCAAACGAGCATGAATAAAGGATCATAAGCTATGATTTTTAGACAAAAATGTTTAAAATCATACAATTTGAAAGGCGATTTTTGTAAATAGACCTGGGCAATTATAGTCACCACTTTAGGGAGAGGGGTTAAAGTTAATACATATGGGTTGGGAGGGAAGCAAGTGGTGGAAACCTATTTTCTGGAAACAAATGGCACCCTACTCCAACCCATGTGGCGCCACCACTGCTAGATGTTCTACACATCATGCATTGATCGCACTTTCTTCCCAGTCATTCATTAAATTTTGTTATAATTTTAGCTCCACGAACCTTTCAATCAGTTTGGTTCTTCCGTTGTGTATCATATCACTACAGAGAAAATGCCTTCGATCTTTCATGTTGATTCAGCTGACGGAAATGATAGATTATGGAAATTAAGCAGTTGCATTGAAGTTCACAAGGATTTACAGACATAAACCCTCATTAGAGACAAAGATATTCTTGTTGGTATGACCAGAAGTGGAATAACAGAACTGCTTGAGGTAGATGACCGACGATGGGTCCAGGAGATTTGACATCTCGGCCTGTTTTACGTTCTGCACTCAAATAAATAAATATGACACCGTGCCATCAAACATTTTCGGAATTTTTAACCCTCTACCTAACACAAATGGCAGACGACACTTGCGAAAAAAAATTTCTTGAATAATAAGAAATGTTATTTTTTTGCCACCAAAAGATGGCTTATGACGCCTCGTTGGAATGAGCTCGACGAGCTCATTCCAATGAGGGCCATAAGCAATGTTTTGGAAATAAAAATCTTAAACCTGAATGATGATTCAATGAATAGCGCAAGTCAGATATTTATTTATTTATTTATTTATTTATTTATTTATTTATTTATTTATTTATTTATTTATTTATTTATTTATTTATTTATTTATTTTTTTAAGGCCGCGTGTTTCTGCAAAATGGCTAATCGTGACCACTACACAAAGATAAGGTCAAATTCACTTTAGTCAATTGTTCAGGGGGGGGGGGGGGGGTTCAGGCTCATTGGTTACAGCATTGGACTTCAAACCGAAAGGTCCGCGGTTCGATCCCAACGAGGCATGCCCAGAAGTGGAATAACAGAATTGTTTGAGGTAGATGAGCGAGGATGGGTCCATGGGTAAGACACTTAATCCCGACTGACCACGTTTTGGCCCGGTGACGCTTTGTACTAAGGCATACTGCACGTCGATGTCTTCAACCAATGCTTATCCTGCTTGTGTGGAGTTAGTACGTTATGAAATCTGACAGTTGCTCACAGTTGCTCAGTGGTTCTCTCCGAGTACTCCGGCTTCCCCTACCCGTACAACTGTCCGACACGGGATCACCGTGGCTGTTGAAAGTGTCGTTAAACCCAAATAAATAAATGAATAGAGGACTTCCACTCAAAGCACTAGTAACTGGGTCCTATTTTCTCAGTAAAACGGAGCTTGTTTACCACAGTAAACAAGCACTACTTCATTTCTCGGGGTTTCCACTGAAGGGAGGGGGCAGATATTAAGCTCTCTGGATACCAGTCTAGTTCTGTAAGGAATTCGCCTCTGTTATAAGCTGTTTGTGGGGGCGCGATGGCTCAGTTGGTAGAGGTGCAAGCGGCAAGCCGAGAGGTCCTCGGTTCGAATCCCACCTGCGGCATCCGCGTTGTGTCCTTGGGCAAGACACTTCACCCCGATTGCCTACATGGAGGCACGATGACGCTGTGTACTGAGGCGTACTGCACGTCGATGGTGCCCATGTCTTCAACCAATCTAACCCTGTCTGTGCTGCGGTGCAGAGTTCAGAGTTACGATGTTTGAGAGCTGACAGCTGCTCGTCGTTGCTCGGTGGTTCTCTCCGGGTACTCCGGCTTCTTCCACCCATAAACCATTCTGCATAAGTAGGTGAGCTTAAACACCAATAAATAAATAAATAATAAGCTGTTTGTTTACCCAATGTTGCGGAGGTTGTCCGCAGACTACCGTTGATGAAATGTGATGTCCTTTTACTCATAAAAGATATACAGATATTCTTTCGTGATCCGGCTATAGATATTCCCCGAATAAGTATTTAATTCATTCTGAAAACACTAAGATATTAATAAAATAGATGGAATTGCGTCGGGTAAACATAAAACTACGGCTGAGATTAATCTTCTCCTAATAGTAATGTAAAAAATTCGGTCACACCAGGCCTCGGTTTGAGCAACATTTTTTGCGTTGATTCAACAAAATTGAATGTCTGTAGTATTTTCCAGATTCAATCGTCTGAAATATATCAGTTGGTCGGCAAAGCGAACCGCTTTTCCGACCAACTGAAATATTCCAGACGAGCGAATGTAAACATAGGCGATGGACTAGTTTAGTGCTAGACTGGTTCCTGTGTCAAATTCTTTATAGACCTTACCAGACACCCTGGGCAATAAACTTGGCAAACTTGGCCTGCAAGTGATAGAGAGTTGTATTAACGAGCTCAAAACGTCGCTTTTCTTAGTCCCTTGGATTTCAAAGTCAAGTTACAGTTTTTTACTCCCAATCAGTCATCCTTCGTGACGCCCCTGTGATGGAAGGTAATATTATCATTGACACACCTTTCTTAACTGATGTTTACAAACTAAATTTAAACGCAGATTATTTTTTTAACGTACCGTAAAATGGGACGAGTTCGGAAATGGGCCGATTTCGGCATGGCACGCACGAGTGCTGGCAGTAGCAACAAATTCTTGTCGACTTTCTCTCGACGTTCCGGACAACATCTGTCATTTGTATGTGAATTCAGCAGGTTTTCCGTAACATTAACTAATCGGCAGTAAAATAAACCTCTTTGATTGCATATAATTGGCGCATACCAACCATTTAACATACATTTAATACATATCTTACCTGTTAACTGCATATATTTTATAGAGTACATCCAGGCTATTAAACAAACATTACGGTGATTTACTGAAAACTTTATATTCCTATTTGGCCTCAGGACTTTCAACAAAGACATTTATTGTAATCCTACTTCAGAGAAGTGGGGGCTATATTGTCGACGCCCCGTTCGCCCGTCCGTCCGCCCGTCCGAACTTACGAGCGCAGGTCCTCCTACATTATTGAACCGATTTCGACGAAACTTCTCAAACATTATGACTAGCAAGTGAACCTGCGCATATTTTCTGAAAAAAATCATATGCCACAATTTTAACTAGGTTATCTCCCCTGAACTTAGATTTATTATGGATTTTCAAATGAGATTCTTCTGTGCTCAACTCCTACATTATTGAACCGATTTGGATGAAACTTCTCAAACATTATGACTGTCTGGTGAGCATGCGCATATTCTATTTTTTTTTCATCTGCGGCAATTTTAACCAGGTTATCTCCCTTGAACTTAGATTCATTATTGATTTTCAAATAAGATTCTTCTTGTGTGCGTAACTCTTAATACATTATTGAAATGATCTGGACGAAACTTCTTAAACCTTTACCTAACATGAAAAGCAGACGACACTTGCAAACAAAATTCTTGAATAACTAATTTTTTTTAATTTTTTGTCTCAAAAACATAGGTTATGACCCTTCTTTGGAACGAACTCGTCGAGCTCGTTCCAAAGAGGGGTCATAACCTATGTTTTTGAGACAAAATAATGCAAATTAATTGGCGATTTTTGTGAATAGCGCTGGCTGGTTTTGTCCGTTACGTTGGGTAAAGGATTAAACACCGTCACTAATGAGCGAACATGTGCATATTTCCAAATTTTCAATCTGAAGTGATTTTAAGAGGTTATTTGCCCTTCAGTTTAGATTTAATATAGTTTTGTACATGAGATTTTTGTGTGTGGAACACCTTCCTCATTAATAAACCCGTTTTGATTAAACTTCTTAAACATTATGAATAAGCAAGTGGGCATACGCATATTCCAAATTTTTTGATCTGCGACAATTTTAATCTTGTTATCTCCCATGAACTTGGATTTATCATTGTTTTTTTTTTCAAACTCAACATCCAGAGGTGCATTCTAGTAAGCGTGAAGTGTGTGTGTGTGTGGGGGGGGGGGGGGGGGAATATAAATCACATTCAGTGATAGTGATAGTTTTACTATATGTTGTTTGACAGAACTCAGTGAGCTTTGTTAAACAAGATTTTATAAAATAAAAACAAAGTATAATAGAATGAACAGCCAATTTATCATAAAAATGTAAGGAAATATCAAAATTCTTTTAATTTGAATATCCCCGTTAACTGAATATTTTAAACTAAAAACCTGGCTCTTCGGTAAAAAGGGTCTCACTGTACCATGAAAATGAAATGTCACATTGCTCTTTCCGACATAATATGTGTCGGATACGTTGCCCACTGGATAACAAATTTACCTTTTTTCGTACTTCTGACTCCTCAGCAAACAGTAATTATATCGCTTTGTTGAATTAAATAACGTCGCGTGTGGAACAGCTGAACGACTGAAGGCGAACATTAAAATTTAAAAAATAGAACAGAGTGGGGGTCAACCTGTAAAATGACAGGTCTATTGAAAATTTGATTTCAATGTTTATTTTTAATTTTGATTTACTCTTTTAAACTGATTGCTTATCGATTTTGCATGTAACCCTTCACCTCACGCAAGCTGAAGTCAACACCATTCACAATCAAAAACACTCAGTAATTTTCTTTCCAATCAAAATATCTTGTAGGGGCGGATCCGAGAACTGTGAATTTGGAGAAGTAGGCGAAACCGTCACTTTGGATCTGGAGAGTATTAAATTTCGCGTCTCTATCAAATGCGATAAACATTCATTTTCTATTAACCCTTTACCTAACAGGAAAAGCAGACGACACTTGCAAACAAAATTATAGAATAAGTAATTTTTTTCATTTTTGCGTCAAAAAACAACATAGCTTATGACCCCTCAACGAAACGAGCCCAACTAGCTCGTTCCAATGAGGGGGGTCATAAGATATGTTTTGAGGCAAAAGATGAAAAAAACAATGAAAATTGAATAGGATTGGAAAATTTGAAAATTCAAACGGTATCGGTATTCAACGAGTGGTTCAGTTCGGGTTTTCGGTATCCCCGTGATATCGGTATCGGTTCGGTTTTTCGGTATATTGTTCATCTCTACCGTGGTTTTATCATCATGACACGTGATCCTACTAACTGCGTTAATATATTGGTGGTGTCAAGGTGAATTAAATACTTATTGTCCAAAATATTTATAACTGCTCCAGAGCACGAAAGAAAAAAACTCCATATATTTGTTGTTCAAAGTGACCTCTCGAGTTGAGGGGAAAATCGGGAAAGGCGACGAAAGTAGGGTGTCAAATGTACAGCTTAGTGGTAATGGAGGCCCTCGAACATTTCATTTTAGAATGAAAACCTAATGGATGAATGAGATGAAAGCATGAGAAATAAATGGATGAGGGATGATATGAGAGAAACAGTCAATAGTTGGGGAGGGTGAGAAAGCGCCAATGGGGGAAATTATAAAACAGTTTGTGTCAGAATGTTGGGGTTTAGGTGGAATAGTGCGGTGTAAGTGACTAGGCGCGTGACGGATATTATAAGTTACAGGACGTTCAGGTGGCGGATACGGTATCATATGAGGCGAGGTGAAAACAATATTGGACGAGGCGGTACGCCGAGTCCAATATTGTTTTTGCCGAGCCTCATGTGACACCGTATCCGCCACCTGAGCGTCCTGTAACGTATTTATTATGCCAGCGAAAACAAAATAACAATCAAATTTGAACGCCGGCACATTTTCAAAACTGGTGCAAAACGCTATGTAAGTTGTAACAAACGTGCACAGTTGTCTCCCTGTTTGTGTATAATTTCCTTGACAACACAGACAACAGCGATAGACGCTTTTCTTCGTACTGTCACTTTGTCTTGAGTGTGCAGAAAATGTCCGAAACGTCCGATTTTATAGAATTCGAACAAAATAAATGTATCTCGCATCTTTTCCTTCTTTGCTGTGATTCATTTCTTACAATTCCATTATAGTGCAGTCGCTATTTTTAAAAAAATAGCGTTTGGCACTCGACGTGATGGTATTTATCCATTTACCACAACAGAGACTACAGAATGAGCTCAACGAGAAAAAAATGAAATTAATCTATTCCCGGGATAAGATCATTTTTTTCTCAGTTTATTTATTCACACTATATATATTTTTTCAACTTTCTAACAACGCATTTATGGGTTATATATTTTTTCTAAAGCTTTTAAAATATCGAGGCGAACACCGTACCCAAACTGTTGTGTGTTAGCCTCAATAAGCTTAGACCCTATGTCAAGTTAGGGCCAGGCCGACTTATCCGTTATCGGTAGATCGAATGCAGTAGTATTTCTCACTTCAAATAATTAAATTTACATTTAGAAAATAAATTTCACAATAAATTTATTATAAAACGAGAGAAAATGAGACATATAGACACGGAGGGACGTTTGATTGTACTGCAATTTCTTCAATATGGATATAAAAGCACCGCGAGGTGAGGAATTTCCACGTCGAAACAAAATGGCGGTACTGACCTAATACGAGTTTCGTATTAGGTCACCTCGGGCTGCAGGTGACCCAATACGGCTCAGTACCGTCCCACTATTCGGGGGCTGTGATTGGCGAATTTCAGTAGCTGGCATAATAAGATGTAGACACCCTGTTAGAGGATCGCGGCAAATCAGGGGAAAGTCAACAAATTATTATTAGTAAAAGGACATCACAGTACACCAACGTTGGTCCCTCCGAAGCTTCGAAATTCGGTTCGATTCGAAACAGTCTCCATGATTCGATTCGATTCGATTTCAATGACACCGATTTGAATTTTTTTCGAATCCATTACCATCAACCTGTCCGATCAGGGGAGTTAACTCGAAATTCTGATGTGAACATGTCCAGCATGAATCGGCGAGTCAACGATTTTAATTATCTTTCAGCTTACTGATAAAATGAAAGGGATATATTGGAGACTTGCATTAAAACAGGAGGCAATTCTACCATTAAATTCTTTATAATGTCGTTTCTCTTCTAATAATCGTTAAAATAGCAGCATTAGGTATAGCATAATCCCATCAAGCTGTCAACAAGATGTGACGGAAAAAGTCCAGAATGGTATGTGATAGTTGTAAAAACAATCAGATGCACCTTTCGATCTAATTCCTCAGATGTTGCATGATAGTAATAATAACACTTCAGCCGTTAATTTGTGAGTTAATAGAAGGCTCCAAATATACCTTTTGTTCAGGAACGTTTTATGTCCTGGGATTGAAGTTAGTATAGGCTTACTGGATGGGTGGCCGTCTGAGCGACCAATTCGGACTCCCGCGTTGTGTCCTTGGGCAAGGCACTTAACCCCGCTTGTCTACATGGGGGCACGGTGACGCCGTGTACTAAGGCGTACTGCCCGTCGATGAATCGCATGTCTCCAACCAATATAACTCGGCCTGTGTTGCAGTGCGGAGTTACGATGTTGGGGAGCTGGCAGCTGCTCGTCGTTGCTCGGTGGTTCTCTCCGGGTACTCCGGCTTCCTCCACCCGTAAAACTGTCACGGTCATGATTAGCCATTGTGCATACGTATATGACCTTACACGCCAATAAAATAAATAAGTCGGGGCCTTGCCCAAGGACACAACGCGGGGGTCCGAATCGATCGCCCAGACGGTCACCCATCCGAGAACTAACCAGGCTCGACGTTGCTTAACTTCGGTGATCTGACGAGTGTTAATTCAATAAAAAATATTGTAACCTGTCGAGACATTACCTTGACTCTCCCCAGTTTTCCTTTGTTTATAGACCTATTTTGGTCTCAGTATATCCAATATAGGCATTTAATCTATTATATCTTGTTTGACAGAGCTCACGGAGCTCTGTCAAACAAGATAAAATAGAATAAATGCTAAGTTTATCTCCAGAATACAGGAAATTGACACAACCCCTGTTAATTGAATACTCCTGTTAATTGAATAATTTGCATTGGCACAGTGGCTATTCAATTAACAGGGTTCCACTGTATCACCAAACTGAAGTAAAATCTTACTTAATGGAAGATTTGGAACCTTTGTTCCTGTGTGAATGTAACGAGAGATAAATTGCGCAACTGATTTTAGCGGTAATGTTTACGATAGAAATTTCTGGAGGAAATATGTAAATTGATATAAGACTTTACAATATAAACGCAATGCGAGCGTTCCGGGCGCTGCGATAAAATAACAAATAACAACTGCTCAGTTTAGTTAATTATTGTGTTTGGTTTACAAGGCACACATTTGAGGCGTCACAAAATATTAAAATTTGTAAACTGAGAAGAAATATTGGTAATAGTTGGTAAAGGTATCACAGAACTAAATATTTTCCCATAGGCCACCATTATAACGTTCAGGTGGAAAAAAATATGATCGCATCACTTTGATTTGGGCATTCAAATATCTTTGTCAAGTATAGCCCTTCAGACAACTTTTCCTGATCTGAAAGCAGGGGGTCATGCAACAAATAAGAGAGAAAAACTGACACAAAGGGAAGTACCGGTCACGTGCATATATTTTTCAGGGAATTCCCTACAAAAACACACACAAAAAGTAAATTGTATTTTTTAGGTCCAAAAGTCATCAAATCACCCTCTTTTTTATCAGGAATATTCAACAATAATATATATTCGTATATGGATGCTATCTCCTGTCCATTAATCTTGTCTGGTATTATTTGTCTATTAGCATTTTGTGAGCTTTATGTCATTGTTATGTACCATTGTATGGAACTTACAACAATAAAGTTTTTACAATAATGCAAGATGTCAACAGAATGTTTCAAACTATTATTGAAACAATGGATTTTCCCAAGGCTGTTTATTTTTAGAGATTGCATCATTTCCGAGTGTTTTAAGGCGGTTCACTCTAATTTCAATATTTAGTTCCGGGATACCTAATGCGTTGAGTTATTCTCAAAATCCTACAACGAGTCTCCTCTTGAATTCTTCTACTTTCATCAGGTCTCCTGTACAGGAGGGAGAGGTGGAAGGTCCTGAACAGGAGACCTGATGACAGAAGAACTGTTCAAGAAGGTTCGCTTCTGGAATATTCCGTTTTTTTCCTTGATTTGCACGAGTCGCCGTTGAACACAAAAATTGAGTGGAGACTGGCAATATGTTCGGTGGTAAAAATGTACAATAACCACAACTTGAAAAGCGGCGAGATTCGATTCGAAATTCGACTGGATTCGAAATTTGGTGCTTCATTCGATTCCAGATTCGATTAGACTCAAAACTTGAGGTTCACAGGACCCTACAACAACGATCGTCTGCGCGCAAATTTCAACGAAACGTAGGCAAACAAATGGCTCATAACAGCGTAAAATTCCTAGCAGAATTAGGCTGGTGATCCGATGACTTGGAAAAATACGTCACAAATTTTGTGTTTAGCACCTTCTTGTCGCGTGAACGGGCCGGGCATTTAGGCTACATTTAGTTTTCCACTTTCTATAGCCTTGTTTTAACTCATTACCCAACGTAGCGGCAAAAACCGTCCAGCGCTATTCACAAAAATCGCCAATTAATTTTCATTATTTCTTCATTTTTTTGTCTGAAAAATATAGGTTATGATCCCTCTTTAGAACGAGCTCGTCGAGCTCGTTCCAATGAGGGGTCATAACCTGTGCTTTTGAGACAAAAAATGATTAAAAAAAGTTATTCAAGACTGATTTTGTTTGCAAGTGTCGTCTGCTTTTCATGTTTGTTGAAGGGTTAAAGCTGGTGTAGTTACTTTGTTTTATAAACGACTGAAATTTCCTGTTGTTTCTTGCAATTCTTGACACATCATTGGGATGACACCTCATTGGAACGAGCTTGGTGAGATCGTTCCAATGAGGCGACAGAAGCTATGATTTTGGTGCAGAAGGGGGTGCGGTGGCTCAGTAGGTAGAGATGCAGGCTGCAAGCCGAGAAGTCCTCGGTTCGAATCCCACTTGCGGCAACAGCGTTATGTCCTTGGGCAAGGCACTTCACCCCCATTGTGGGGGCACGGTGGCGCTGTGTACTAAGGCGTACTGCACGCCGATGGTGCACTTGTATTCAAACAATGCTAGCCCTGCTTGTGTGGAGTTAGTATGTTGGAGAACTGACAGTTGCTCGCCGCTGCTCCTCTCCGGGTACTCCGGCTTCCCCCACCCGTAAAACTTTCGTGGTCATGATTAGCTATTGTGCAGAAATATGTGACCTTAAAACACCAATAAATAAACAATATACAATATAAGCAATAAATGAATTTGGAACAGAAATGAAGAAAATAAAATTAGTGGTTGTTTTTGTTATTTTATTCTAACGTTAGGCAGCGAGTTAATCTGTTCTAGTTAGCTAAAATACTGCTAAGATCTAGCGGCTGCGTCAAGACAAAGATTTCTAACTTCACTTCGTGTCGTTAGAAATATAAATTTCCAAGAGTAGAAACCCCAGATCGTCACTACTGCGCTTCTCGCTCACGATAACGCACTAGATTTGGCACTCAGAGATTTGTCAAGAACTCCCCTGCCCACAATCTTGAAACAGATCAGTGTTTATGAAAGCATGGCGAAAAACTCAAATGATAACATGACAACCTAACAACAGACATAATTTTCCGATGTGTGCGTGCAGCGATAAGGAATCTGATCAAGGCGATTCAGATATCGACTATCGATTATGCAAGTAATGAGTCATCGATACACAAATTTAAATTATCATGCAGTCTTGCGATGACCGATTTCAATCAAAAAGCGATTTACTTGCACGTAATCGCGTCTGGCAAATCGTTCACACCTCCCAGAACGTAACCAAAACTCATGGTCGATTGGGAATCACACAGAGAGTGGTGATGATCTGGGGTACCGAACACATGGAATAGTAATATGATTCAGGAATCGTGCAGGGAACTGTTTCTCACCTCACACGTGTCAGAAAGTTAAATATGTTATTGGATAATTAAACGCACATTAATATCAATATTGTGGTCAGTAAATACGCTAATAAGTAGTTTACCAGATATATCGGCAAGATGGTGATTGAGCGAAAGGCGTCCATCTCTAAAATAGCTGCAAACACATTTGACTCAAAAATAGCCAAGACACTCAGCAAAACAGAAAAAGTTCAAGGCCTTGACAAACCCGGGAGTCACTGCATTGGGTCGTCAGCACCTGTCACAAAGCTACCGAGCGGCAGCCAGCCATTTTTTTTTCTTCTATTCACTCAGCTGCAATGTGGTCTCCTATCAACTTACAATTTAAAAAACTTATAAGTTGTGACTCCTCGCTGGAATGAGCTCATCGGCAATGATTTTGAAGCAAAAAAGGGTAAAGTTTTGTTACAAAAGACATTCTGGGCGCGAACTTGTTCGTCCGTGGCTGAGTTAGGAAAAGGGTTAACTGAAATATCTTTTGTATGTAAAAAAAACCCACAAAATTTCAAGCATTAGAATTTACAGCTTTTAGACATGCATTTTCATACATTTTTACAAGTTACCTAAACTCTCTTTCTGGTTTCCATCATGAATTTCTAGCAGACATCCCACGGCCACCACACCACACAGGAATGACATCAGAAAAATCCAACTGCGCCACTGTACACAATTAAGCAATTACCGCAACCCTTTACCCAACGCAGATGATTTCAAAATTTGTTATTTTAAATATCATTTTTTAAATTTTTTCAAAAAATTGCAACAAAACCATATCATGTGACCCCTCTTTGGAACGAGCTCGACGAGCTCGTTCCAAAGAGGGGTCACATGATATGGTTTTGTTCAAATTTTTCAAAAAGTAATATTTTTTCAGCTCCTGAAGTTGCATATTACGCGGGCGGATGCGGGCGGATGCGGGCGATTCGTTGGGTAAAGGGTTAAGAGAGCTCAGATTAATTTAATTCCAAAATGAAGATTCTTGATTGTGTGAAACCTTTATTTTTTGTTTCGGTTTAGTAACATTATTTTCCTTTTGGCATATGTTTGATTTTCAGATTCCTAAAGTTCGAAATTTCCTTATCATCGTCTTTGATTGTGCAAAAAACTTGGTTATTTTCTCATTTTGTGTGCAATAATTAAACTTTCCTGTGACGGAACAATTCGAAGCCAAAGCTTGATCTTCAATTTCCCATTACTATTAAATTCACAGTTATCTTTCTTTAATTGTTTCGATTTTTAAAAATTATTTTTGGTTTCCACATTGTAACTCTGTGATTTCTTGACTGAAAGATTTGAAAAGATCAGAACGATTTTTCAGCTTCTCCAACCCTGTATAATGATAGTTATCGCCCTTGACTATAGAAAACTTTGTTATTTTCAGGGGGGGGGGGGGGGGGGGGGGGGGCACTACAAATTTGCAAGACGTGACGTCCTATTTTTTATTCGGCTCCTTTTTACACCCACCCACCCACTACGTGCAAATTTTCTACTACCGTTCTCAGACACCCACCCCCCACTCTCCCATTAAAATCCAAAATAAACTTATAAACTTAGTAGGCACAGCTGTTTTTAGGGGGTTTTCATAATGTTCTTAAACTGGTACCACCACTTTAAACCTCTGAGGGCTGCTGTGGCCCCCAATCTACAAATGACAAGCTGTTCATTATCAGGCTTGGCCAGAGCAGGTGTACATATCCGGGAACAAATTTTCATTTGAATTGTTCCCAAAATATTGTCTGTACATTTTCTACATTTCGAACAAGACACCCACCCCCTACTAACGTGTGACATTTTCCCAGATTAAGCCCAATATTCTCACATATAAAGTCTCCTGATGTTGTATTTATGTTAATTATTCATCTTTAAGGTTTGAAACACAAATGATGGTATATATTAGCTGATATATTGATATATTTTTAAAAAATTAAAAAAATTGCACAAGTTGGAAATGCACATTTTTGGCGCACTCAAGGGACCCACCCACCCCCACGTCACGTCTTGCAAATTTTTGGTGCCCCCCCCCCCCCCCCCACCTGTTATTTTGAGGTTTTTACACAATATCCTTGAAGTTAGTCCGCGCAAGTAATGTAGTAGTTACGTCCATACTTTCCCAATACTTTAATTATTTGCGTGTTCCGTGCAGGGGCATTAGTGTGTCATAGACACGTTCTTTATCTAGTTTCAGATGATTTTGAATAAGAAAAAGTTATCCACATAATCACGTCCCTTGACTGTTGCTCGCCGTCCTATCTTTCACCTCTTAACTAACGGTGCATCCCAAACCGACCAGCAGGGGCGCCAGAAGCACCACCGGGCAGGAGGTCAGACTCCTGGAAAAGGGCTTTTACTCACACTAGCAGCCCCGCCATGACATGCCGAAGCATGCATGTCTCGAAGGCGGAAGGTCCGTGATGGGGGAGTTTAAGAGGAGATATCCCCTCCCACCGGGAGGGGGTACCTCCTCCCGAACTCCCCCATTGACTTTTGAAAGCTCTTAGAACGGATTTGGGGGTGTTTTTTAGCTTTGATAAATATCAATAATAAATAATAAAAAAATTGAGTTAAAAACCTGAAAAGGGCATTATATGCCCCCCTCGCTCCCGTGGTCCGAAGACAGGGAGGGCAGCTGCCCCCCTCTGCCCCCGTGCTTCCGGTGTCCCTCCCGACCAGCGCTTTTCACCAAAATCGACATTCAAATTTCAGTCCTTTTTCCAGTTTTTATAATCCAAATTGGGACGAACTCGTTAAACTCGTTCCAGTTGTGTAATAAGCTATATTTTGGGCCAAAAATTAATATTTTATTTATTTAATAAGCTTTGTTTTGCAAGTGTCGTCCTCTACTAGGCAAGGGGCTGATGGCTCCGTATATTACAAAATCGAGACGTGGAAGGAAGTACGGAATCAACCGAAATTTGACGAATTAACAAACAGAATTGGAAACATTCAGTGTAGGATGTAATTGAGACAGACACCGAAATATATCTCTTATTTATACTCTGGGCCTGTTTTATATTCAATCGATTCCTTGATACATCGTTCAATTTCTCACATGGATGACTGGTATGAAATTAATGTCAATTTGATAAATAACCATAGGTTATCGGTAAACATTTGATATGTATGGTGTAGCTACCGAGGTCTAATCGATGCATAATATTTTTGATTATGATAACGACGAGGGTCTATTCTATCTCCACCGCTATACTACACAGGCCAGAACTTCTCACTGTTTCATAGAGTACCCCGTTAGCGTTTTCAGAAAACTCCATTCCTGCCACATTCACCATTCCCAAGGGTGACATAAACTTCGTCTGCAGAAGTTGCAACGAAGTCTGACTGCAAAACATTGGGATCTGTTTCCAATGAATAATTTCTTCCGTTTGAAACAATATCCAAATTGGCCCACTGAGGAAGCTAAAATTCAATAATACATGAAAAAGAGTAAAGTTGTTTTTCTATTTTGATTTTAACCCAAATTCGGCGCTGCTTGCTGAGTAAGCTAATGGAATACTAACCTAACATATAATAGGTTAACCCCTTGCATGCTGCTGGCGGCTATTCCCACCCAGGACGGGAAGTCTCTAGTCAATAAAATGAGTTTAATCTGGGCACACCTAACCAAAGTTTCGCCATGTAAAACGAATGGACGTTTTGCCTGATCATTTCTAGATTTAATTCTAGATGAATTTTCCATCAAATCTAGTCATGGCTGCTTCATAGCAGCCATGACTAGATTTGCTGGAAATTTTCGCTTTAAGAAAACTCAGGAGGATTTATATATTGGAGTTTAACGACACTTTCGACAGCCAGGGTCACCTCGTGTCGGACAGTTTTACGGGTGGAGGAACATGAAGTCCCTGGAGATGACCACCAAGCAACGGCGAGCAACTGTCAAACTCCCCAACGTACTAACTCCACACAAGCAGGGTTAGCATTGGCTGAAGACAGGTGCACCATCAATGTGCAGGACGCTTTTGTACACAGCGCCACCGCGACCGACGTGGGCAAACGGGATTAAGTGTCTTGCCCAAGGACACAACGAGGTTAACCCTGGCGAGGATCGAATAGTGGATACCTCGGTTTGAAGATCAATACCGTACCCACTGAGCCACCGCTCTCCCACTCATAGGATTAAAGGTAGTAGTAATGGTGGTCATGTGCAGTAGTGATAGAAGCTGGGGGTTGTGCTGCCCTCGTAGAGCTGACAATAGGTAACGATAGGCGTACTAGCCGCAGTAATAATCGGGAGATAGTGTAGTGGGCGTAGAAAATAATAGGAGGGGTAGAGGCATTAGTAATAGTACTTCGAGGAGGTAGTGAGAGTGATAGCTGACAGTAGCAGTGGACTAGGCGCAGAATCAAGCCTGGAAATAAGCAATCTCTCATTCGCAGATTGAGGTCGCCGGAGGGGGAATTTGTTGTTGCTATCCCAAACAGTGGGCCGATTTATCCTCTGAGTACCTGTTTCTCTTTAGGCCTAAGTCCTTGTTCAGATCGAGGTTTAAAGAGGGTAAATGTAGAGATGCTACCCTGCTGTGCAGGGTAGCATCACCAAATTCACCCTCAGGGGACCCCATTCTCTAGATGACAGACTTATTTCCATGCTTGCGTAGAATTCGCGAAAACATCGGCTATCTAGCTGGGGCTATGGAAGCTTGGTGGTCTAGTAGCTTGGAACCTTAGGGACCTAAGAGCCGCATAGAAGCCAAGAAGCTATGGAGTGGTCAAACCCAGATAGGTCGTACCAGGAGTCATTCTTTAACCCTTTACCTAACGTAACGCCAAAACCGGCCAGCGCTATTCTCAAAAATCGCCAATTAATTTTCATTATTTTTTTCATTTTTTTGTCTCAAAAACATAGGTTATGACCCCTCGTTGGAACGAGCTCGTCGAGCTCGTTCCAACGAGGGTTCATAACCTATGTTTTTGAGACAAAAAATGAAAAAAATTAGTTATTCAAGAATTATTTTTGCTAGTGTCGTCTGCTTTTCAGGTTAGGTAGAGGGTTAAGGCAGTTGCCCTTTAGATAATACATAGGATCTATAAAGATAATGTTCTAGAAGACTACATGAAATAGGAGACGTTTAGGAGCTTGGGGCCAAGAAATTGAATTTTGAAAAGCTAAGAGCCATATACGAACCAGGAGCCACTAAAGTTCTGGACTGAAAGTTACACGCTTAAAAAGAGCCATATACGAACCAGGAGCCACTAAAGTTCTGGACTGAAAGTTACACGCTTAAAAAGAGCCATATACGAACCAGGAGCCACTAAAGTTCTGGACTGAAAGTTACACGCTTAAAAAGAGCCATATACGAACCAGGAGCCACTAAAGTTCTGGACTGAAAGTTACACGCTTAAAAAGAGCCATATACGAACCAGGAGCCACTAAAGTTCTGGACTGAAAGTTACACGCTTAAAAAGAGCCTTATACGAACCAGGAGCCACTAAAGTTCTGGACTGAAAGTTACACGCTTAAAAAGAGCCTTATACGAACCAGGAGCCACTAAAGCTCTGGACTGAAAGTTACACGCTAAAAACTAAAGTGTTAAAAACTACACTTGAAGTGCTGTATTTAACACTTACGAAGTGCTGAACTTGCACTTTGTTCAAGTGTAGATAGCCCAGAACTTGACAGGTGTTACAATAATACCACTTGACAAGTGTAATCTCGCGACACTTAAAAGGAAACAACGCAGATGACGCGGATCAGGCTCGAACTCTCGAGCCTGATCCGCGTCATCTGCATTGTGTCCTTTTAATTATGTACCCACCAAGCGCAAATCAAATTATGTACGATTCTGGAAGAACCACCAATGCTAGACACATGGGAAGTGCCATCCATTCAAGTTTCAGATGTCCGACGATTGTAATGTCTAAGTGCTTAAAGCATTGCACTTTGAGCGTTAAAATCAAACCCTAAGAGTTAGAGTGGGTTTAACACCTTGAAAGTGTCCGTTTTAACACTTTAGTTTTTAGTGTGTAGGAACTATATAGGATGTGGGAAGCATATTGGGGCTTTGGAGGCTATGGTATCGGAGCTATGAACCGCATAATGATTAAGAGCAATGAAGAGTATGTATGGTAGAAGTTACGAGGTCCACGAGGTGATCTAAGATCCAAGCAGTCTTGTATATAGGCTAGAGGCCGAAAAGTTAAATCTATGAGTTGTATGGGTGCTAGAAGCCAAATCGTCATGACAGAATCCAACAGCCGTTAGTGGTAGTCGGAGTGATAGAGAACTGTTGTTAAATACTACTATCGGGTTGTTGCAGTGATAGCCAACACTAGACATAGGCAATGCTTGAATTTAAAACTGCTCCGTGTGAAGGTTCTTCCATTGTATCGGTATACTTGGAATCATAAAACAGCAGTAAGTCCATGCCCAGTACTAGTCAGACAGGCAAAAAAGCTAAAAAATTAGTAATAAAACAACGATTTCGCTTCAAATGTTTGACTCTTTTGCTCTAAGAGCAGTCTCCGAAACAATCGAACAGATCTTTTGGGCATTGTACACAGGATTAACAGCCCGATATCACGACCTGCTATCGAGCAAGTACCACCCATGATGGTAGGTCTCCAGAACGATTTGGGGTCAATTTAGAAATGTTGATATTCGCAATACCCTCATCGGTGATTTGTTAAAATTCACAGCCCACTGGAATTCAACTGATTTAGTATTATATGGAAGCCCGTTATTACCAGAAAGTAGTAATATATCTATTTTTTTATCTGTTCAAAAATTCATTCGTGACTCACACAGATTCGATCTGCAGCCTCACAATTAGATATGTTCTCTACACAATTGTGTCCTCTAGGATATAATAGAAATAATCTGACTTCCGCCGTGGGTATGCTATCGCGGCGGGACCTGAAACTCTCACTGTGAGAATGTACCCACGGCGAAAGTTAGATTATCAAGGGTTTGACCACGAGATAAATTTCGAAATAGTTGTGTGAACATCCCCAGAAGTGAAAACCTATGCTTAGTGGCAGTAATCAAGATGTTAATTTAGACTCACATTACGGCCAAGATACTATAGAATGCAAATGGGTGGGTGGCGGGCATCATCACTGGATCTAATGTTGTATTTCATGTTGTTTTTTTTTTCTTCTTTATATTCTTTTTATTTTTTTGATATCTTCTCTCTTTCTCTCTCTCTCTCTCTCTCCCTCTCTCTCTCTCTCTCTCTCTCTCTCTCTCTCTCTCTCTCTCTTTCTGTTTAATTTGTGTTTGTCTATAATGTTTATAATATTTAGATTTTGTTAGATTCTGTTATTTATGGAATACGTTCTGCCATATTGTAAATTATTAGTCTTTGTACAGGAACGGAGGGGCTTCTAAGTGGTAAGCACTTGTCCTCCAATCCTGATTTGCATTGTCAAATGGCAAATAAAAATATGTTTAATCTAAATTTAGAAATGTTTTGTAGATGTTGGGTCGTTTTTGGTAATTCGACATACTCTCCATCGAATCGAACATGCATTCAAAAACGTCCCTCAAATTTTTGGAGGTCACTCGATGTCATAGTAACCACGTGTCACCATGTAAACCAAGAGGGCAGCCTGGACAGCACGCTGCACATGCACATTGACAACACGTATCACCATGACATTGACGTGATTGGTCACGTGACTAATGACGCCCCCCCCCCCCCCCTCGTTTTCCCTCTGGCGCCATTTGGGGAATTTCTATAGTCATTTTTTTCTCCTTCGGTCAAATCAGGGACAGACTTCTAACTCGCGTTGAAGCATTTATTATTTAACATTTAAGTGTCCCACCTCCTGGGGCCAAGATCTGCCACACCCCAACAGCTATGGGCTCAAGTTATGACCTAAGCACATACTTGGGGTTGGTCAAGCCAATTTATTATTTTGGGGATGGGGGTGGGAACAAACATGAAATTCTGAAAAAGCAGCGGGGGGGGGGGGGGAGGGGGAGTCTCCACCTAACTAGGACCATCCGGTCGCTACCCCTTAACGACCGGAGGTAGCTACCCCTCCTCCGCAGAAAATTTTGCTAAATTCTGTGGTTGAGCAGAAAACAGTACATGTACTTGTTTACCGCAGTAAACAAACACTGCTCCACTTCCCGGGGTTCCCACGAAGTGGGGAGGGGGGGGGGGGGGGTCTTGCATAACTAAAAATATGTGCATCAAAACACAGCTTAATGATTCCTAATAGGAAGGAGCAGTGGCGTAGCGGGAAATCTTGTGCACCCCCCCCCCCCCCCACCCCGCGTGATAGAGACGGGGGCCCTTTCATAATGGTGGTTGCCTTCAAAATGGGAGCAAATTTAGTGTTGTTACCGTGCACAGCATACACGTGGGATTTCACGTAGTACATACGCCATAAATTAAATGAAGGTATAGCCTATAGGATCGATTCTAAAAGTACGCCTCTGTAGATTTTTTCATTACATGTTTTAAGTTGCATCCCCACCATCCAACGATACACACATGCACGCCCAACATGTGTGACTTGAGAGGCACCATGTATGTATATTGTTCATTTCTCACCCCTATCAGTTACAATGATGTAGCGTTCACTTAACCCTTTACCTAACCTGAAAACAGACGACACTTGCAAAAATAATTCTTGAGTAACTAATTGTTTTCATTTTTTGTCTCAAAAACATAGGTTGTGACCCCTCGTTGGAACGAGCTCGACGAGCTCGTTCCAATGAGGGGGTCATAACCTATGTTTTTGAGACAAAAAAAAATGAAAAAAATAATGAAAATAATTTGAGAATAGCGCTGGCGGGTTTTGGCCGTTACGGTAGGTAAAGGGTTAAAAGAATAATACATAGACTACAAAGAGTACGTCGTGTGGAAGTGAGAGTTTGAAATTATGTGTATTTGGTACACAGTCTCGCTC
This sequence comes from Pictodentalium vernedei, assembly GCA_031216915.1. NCBI lineage: Eukaryota > Metazoa > Mollusca > Scaphopoda > Dentaliida > Dentaliidae > Pictodentalium > Pictodentalium vernedei. The sequence continues at coordinate 54,670,277 of CM062290.1, forward strand.
TCTCTCTCTCTCTTTCCCTCTTTCTTCCAGCGTTGGGACGTCCTTCAAGACGCCCGCCCCCGGCCCTTCTAGCCGCCCCCCCCCCCCGCAATGCGGGCCCTGTGGGCCCATCCCCTACGCCACTGGGAAGGAGCTAGATGAGATCGTTCGAATGAGGGATCGTGAGCTATGTTTTGGAAGCGTAATTGAAAACATAACAATTGAATTGATTTTTGTGCATAACACCAGCCGGGTAACTCCCTTAGTGTAGGACAAGGGGTTAATACTTTGCAGCCGAAAGCGACTATACTGTCACCTATTTTATGATGATTATCTGTACGTTCTGGTATGCGCAGATCAAACATACTATCTGATTAACTGTCAGAAAGATCTCAGAGGGCCCTTTCCAACAATTAATCAGATGATAGAGCTTCAAATATGTCATAAATTTTATTACACTTCCTCGCAAACAAGTGTACATAGAGATCCTCCTTATATGGCTAAAGTGGGCGTGGCAGTAAAGGGGGTTAAACCGTCCGTACTTATTCACCCACCTTGTCGTCGGCGAGAGAAACTTCCTTCATAATTGCAAACAACTGAGTAGCTACGTCATTCACTCAGAGGCGCCATTGATTTATGGGGAACTTTCGTCCTCTCAGTAAAACACAGTTCTTTTCTATTCTTTGTGATGATAAAACGTTGTCGGAGAAAATCTTAACGCCCTGCCGTGACAATGTGAAACACACAAAACATTCTGTGTAAAGATGAAGTGTTCTTTGTGATAGAAAATGAAAATATTTTTTTTCTGTGGTTCACTCATAGATCAAAATTAGCTGAACATAAAAAACGGATTTTTTTTTCTCCAAAAATAGTGCGATTTTTTTCATGATATTCTTTTGATTATTAATTAAGTTAAATTATTTTTGTTTGGCGTGTAGACAGAGGCGGCGGTGCCAGGGGTCACGTGCCCCCCCCCCCCCCCTCACACACACCCACTTTTTTCCACAGATATGTTTCGCAGTTACACAATGAATAGAAATGGGCGCATGCAAACGTGTCAATAACCAGAAACAAATCCAGTAACATTATTTGCAAATCCAAACAATATTTAACCAAAGAATTCCACTCTCGGACTCTTCGGCCCGTTTCTTCAACTTCAGCTATCTTCCAACCCAAAGGCTGGCCTTCGGGTTGGAAGATGGTTTAAGTAGAAGAAGCGGACAGGGCAGTGACAGTGATCACACAGCGGCATATTCATTTGAACGAGAGACAATATCGAGTCATTGTGCATAAAACAATTATGGACTTTTGTGGTGGTGAATATGATGTGATATGAACCTAAAAAACTTATATTGGCCGAGGCGTTAGGTTCATATCACATCATATTCACTATACCACAAAACTCCACAACTGTTTTATTATATACACCATCCTAAAAAAATCTTTTATTTGTCAATTAAAAGTTCAATTATATCAACCAGAAGTACTTTTATTTAACAATAAAATAGTTATCACCTGCTGAATAACATAAAAATAAATAATGTTATAGAGATTATACGTTGATTGAAATAGAACTAGAGAGGTGGATTTCCAAAAGCTATATTTGGAAAGTTGATATTAACTGGAAAATCGGTGTACATGGATTTTTGAGTACCAGTCACGTGTATAAGATCCAGCCAATAGAAATGTGATTATTTATAAAGTTTATAATAATTACCAATACACGATTGTAACCTTTCTCACACTGGGTGGAACCCTAGTAGCATTGTAAATTTGTTCCCCTTCATATTTATGGAGCTTCCGCCGCCCCTGCGTGTAGTAGTAGTAGTAGTAGTAGTAGTACTAGTAGTATAGTAGTAGTAGTAATAGTAGTAGTAGTGGTGGTAAGTAGTAGTAGTAGTATAGTAGTAGTAGTAGTAGTAGTAGTAGTAGTAGTAGTAGTAGTATAGTAGTAGTAGTAGTAGTAGTAGTAGTAGTAGTATAGTAGTAGTAGTAGTAGTAGTAGTAGTAGTAGTAGTAGTAGTATAGTAGTAGTAGTAGTAGTAGTAGTAATAGAGGAAATTGTTGTAGAGTAATAGAAGTAGATTTGGTAGTGATGACAGTACTTGCTACACCACTAGCAGCAGCGATGTTAGTTGAGGTTATGCGCATATTTTATATTAACTGGCCCGGGATCGATCTTCTTCTGAAAGCCTAAGGTCTGTAGAGTATTCTCTAATTCTCTACCCTTTGCTGCCTGTGCGTTTGTGGATTACAACACCTAATATTCGGCATCAATGGCGTAGCTACGGGCCTAGCCCCCCTTAAATTTTCGTCCCCCCTCCAAAAAATGTCCCAATGCAAGTTTCAAATAACATGCAGCCCCAAATGGGTCTCCAACGAAGGGCTGCAACGCAACACATGCCTCAAATAGGCCCTTAGAGTACTGAATTTTGCAAAATTTTCTCGGGGGGGGGGGGGCAGTTCCGACTAGGTTCCTCTGGTCGTTACCCCTCCTCCAACTTTTCTGAAGTGGGTGGAGAGGGAAATGACCAGTGCGTCCTAGTTACGACTAGGGGAGACCCCTAAATTCTCCACCGCCTCTGAGTTTCATATCCCCCACCAAAAAAATGGCTTGGGTACCACCTCCTAATGTAGTATCGCGCCTGTTCTGTATCATGAAAAATGTCAAAATAGTAACATTGCTCTCCCCCAAAATTAACAAAGATATGGGTATGCTCACAAAGTAGATCTTCTGTTTCTCACAGTTTCTCAGGCCATTTTTTGGCAAAGTTGCATGCGAGCGGGCGGTTCTTTATTTTATTTTTGTAATTATTTCTTTGCCATTAAAAAGTTCATGTTCTTGGTTGTTTGTTTTATGTTTTAGGCCTCATTATCTACAGAATAGCATGTGTGGTGGTGTATTACGTCCCTTGAGTTCAAGAAGGCTTTGCAATACTAAAGCATTGCAAAGTCTTATTGCACTGAAGGGACAATTTTATTAATATCAGACATAAACCGTTTGATTTTGATTTTTTAAAGTTTGGATTGGTTATAAAAAGAGAGCATGTGGCAGCCAAAAGGACCATGGGAGAGGGCCTGAGAAACAGATTTTCAATTTTTTAGGTCTAAACTATTGGCAACTTGATAATACAAAAGATTGCAATACTTTCTACAGAATGCATGCTTTAACTTACGTTACCATGTTACCGTACGTTACTTTAACCCTTTACCCAACGTAACGGCCAAAATCGGACAGCGCTATTCTCAAAAATCTCCATTTAATTTTCATTTTTTTGTCTCAAAAACATAGGTTATAATCCCTCGTTGGAACGAGCTCGTTCCAACGAGGGGTCATAACCTATGTTTTTGAGACAAAAAATGAAAAAAAATTAGTTATTCAAGAATTTTGTTTGCAAGTGTCGTCTGTTTTTCATGTTAGGTAAAGGGTTAAAAGAGCTGAGACTATTCATTCCTTTACTACAATTAGCACATATTGACCGCAAAATACATCAGCACCCTGAAAAGTGAGAAGCAGATCCAGCAAAGTAAATGGTGCGTGAACTCAAATTGCTTGAGAAGTTCATGTTATCGATATCATTATATTTGGTGCATGAAATGCAGCGGCGTGGGAAGGAGAAGAGGACCCGTGGTAAGGGGAAGGGACCCCCCCCCCCCCTCACTCACACACAATATTTGCCTGACAACGTTATTATACATTCATGCCTGGAATCCCTAAAAACTGATGCATTTACTCTGACCCTGATATTTCATGGGTCATTTTGCTATAGTTACGTATTCAATTTTTCGTTATTTGAGCCTTAAAAAAGGCTTCAGGCTACTCAAATTGACATGGAATGTTAATCCCCCCTCCCGGAAGATCCTGGGCAGAGCAGAGCAAAGTGCAGACCTCCATTCACGATACAGCCCTCTTCTTAACTGTTAGCACAGGAGTCAGAACCTAGGGGGGAAGAGCTAGTCCAAACGGTGTCGTCCTGTTTCTCCCACTTCTATTTCCACACCTAAATCAGGTGTTGTTTTAAGGTGTATTGCCTGTATCATTTTCCTAGCCTTTTTACTGGATGTCCTGTTTCTCCCACTTTTTTATTTTTCCCAAATCAGTTCTTCGGAGTTTGAGAAGTAATCACTCGATTGATCTGATTGAACTTTGTTTGTGTTCATTTAACCCTTTACCCAACGTAACGGCCAAAACCGGCCAGCGCTATTCTCAAAAATCGCCAATTAATTTTCAAAATATTTTCATTTTTTGTCTCAAAAACATAGGTTATGACCCCTCGTTGGAACGAGCTCGTCGAGCTCGTTCCAACGAGGGGTCATAACCTATGTTTTTGAAACAAAAAATGAAAAAATTTAGTTATTCAAGATTTTTTTTGCAAGTGTCGTCTGCTTTTCATGTTAGGTAAAGGGTTAATTGATCTTTGATATTAATTCAAGGTTGTATAATTTAGACTCTATAAATATCAGTATTTTTGTGGGAAATTATTCAGTTTCAGAAAAAGATAATGGCAGCCATACAAGTACAAACACTCGAGTTTGTAAAAAATAAGTTTGGAGTGATAGTCTGATTTTTCAAGGTTTTCGCTATCAGGTAAAGAACAGGCATGGAGATCGCATATATTGGAAGTGTCATGCAGCGCGATACCCAGCTACACTTAATACTCAAGAAGGCCATTGGACAAAAATTGGTCATGAGCACAACCATGAAGTGGAACAAACAGTCATAGAGGCAATGAAAATCCGTCAAACAATGAAAAAACGAGCAAGGGAGGGAAGCAACGCCAATTCCGTCAATCTATTCCCAAGCATTGGCAAAATTAAGGACGCTCGATTGGCGTGAAAGGGAGAAATTAATTGTAGAGAGCCTACCAACATTATGCCTGCAAGACATCACTCTACCATGCACGTTCAGAAAATTTACCAAAAATTCCGAGAAGCCGACAAGAAATTTCTTTGGTAGGAGAATGGCAATTGACCACTGCGGCAGAGCAATTCCTTCAAAATAATACTGACAACATGCTTGTGTTTACAACGACTGACAATCTCAGACATTTATCAACTGCTGAAACAGTCTTCTGTGATGGAACTTTCTATACTTGTCCAATACTTTTTCATCAGTTGTACACAATACATGCCAAAGTAGAAGGGAATATGTTCCCACTAGTGTTCGCTTTAATTCCTGTCGGACCACAAACCATTTAGAAGGGTGGCACAACAAATTGAAGAAAATGGCGCACTACTCCCATCCTAACATCTTTACTGCTGTAAAAATTCTCATTATAATATGTTGTATTTTCGTACATTTTCATACATGTTTTTTAAGGTAAATGATAATTCAGGTTGAGAAATTTTTTAAAATAAAATAAAAATATTTGATTGGGTTTTCTCTCGTATTATACAGTTAGGAACATGTGGGAGAAACAGGACAAGTGAATGAGAATTATGAAAATGCCTATAGCTGGTCATGCCTGCTGAATCTATTGTCTTCAATGTTTTCTTGAGTAACTGCTCAGCTTGGGGTAATTAAAAGTGGGAGAAACAGGATAAAACCGTCCAAACATGGCCTGAAAGCCCGTATTTTATTTTTTTTATTTGAACGTCCTTTGAAAGGACGTACCAAATCAACTATTATTATTTATTTATTTATTTATTGGTGTTTAAGGTCACATATTTCTGCACAATGGCTAACCATGACCGTGACAGTTTTACGGGTGGAGGAAGCCGGAGTACCCGGAGAGAACCACCTAGCAACGGCGGGCAACTGTCAACTCCCCAACATACCATCTCCACACAAGTAGGGTTAGCATTGGTTGAAGACAGGTGCACCATCGACGTGCAGTACGCCTTAGTACACAACGTCACCGTGCCCCCACGTGGGCAATGGGGGTGAAGTGTCTTGCCCAAGGACACAACGCGGTTGCCGCAGGTGCGATTCGAACCGAGGACCTCTCGGCTTGCACGTACCAATTCAAAAAATTAAAATACAATTTTTCAGGCCATACTTGGACTGGGGGTGGGGGCAGGCCTAACCCAAGAATCCTGGACTCCTGGGTCAAACCCGAGCCCCAAAGTTCCGGGCCCCGAAATAAAAGTTACTGCCCCGCCCAACCCTCTCCCAGGGGCCGCTTTCTTGACCGCACGATAACTCAAATACGAATCTTCCTATCTCGCTGCTTTTTTGACATACTGAAATAAATAAATAAATAAATAAATAAATAAATAAATAAATAAAATAAATAAATAAATAAATAAATAAATAAATAAATAAATAATACTGAAAGACAGTCATTACTACTCGACCATATACCTTTTTTTCAGGCTCATGGTGCGTGGGGTGTCCGCGTGAGTGCCTTGAAAAGTGGGTCATACTCATATCTCGAGCGTGACATGACCTATGGACCTAGGGACAATAACAAATGAGTCGAAACTCAGCGGGGGTTCAAAAGGAGGGGCAAGGTCACTAGGATCACCCAGGGGTCACAGTGCATTTTTCAGAATTGAAAAACAAAGTTTATGACCGTTCGTTGGGACGAGCTCGCCAAGCTCGTTCAAATGAGGGTCCTAAGCCATGTTTTGAGGAAAGCAATTGAGAATATAATAAAAAACAATTAATTTGTTTTTTGGATACCCATGAGCGGTTATTGCCGTTTAGCCACGAAAAGTGTTAATCGAGAAGATCCGTTCAGAAATTTGGGTGTTAGGCTACTTTTCCGATGACTTTGATTTAGTAATGTTGGTGGTTAGGTGATTTCTCCAATATTCCTCGTATTCTCCGGGGTATTTTCTTTTGTTATTTCATTTGTCCATGTAATATCTGTGAAATCCGTTCAGGTACCCAAGGCGTTCCTCGTACAAGAGGGTGCCAAGAACAATTTTGAAGTTGTGCAACACACTTGCTAATGTCGAGACGCTGTTGTTCATTAGGTAATTTACATACCCGCGCTACACTAAACACCAGTACGTTAAAAGACCTATTATTTCGATGTGTGTACATAATTAACTTTATGACGTTGTGAAACCATTGTAGTTGAGTACCCGGTAAGAAACGTGTTGGTTTTATATTTATCTGCCCTAATTATCAACACTCATTATATTGGACGCATTCACTCCCAAGTTAAAATATTATACAGGACTGGATTTCTACTAAATGTTCATCCATGGGCGCAAATAATGGGAAGGGGTGTTTCGATACCAGATTTGAGACTTAAGACACCCTCATAGTCGGTCAAGGACGCTTCTGATGCCTAACACGCTTACACTTTGCATACAGTGTTTTTTTTACACACAGGCAAAATCTGAGTCGGTATTTTTTCAAATTAGCGGCTCTTTGTTCCTTTAACCCTTTAACCAACGACTCGTCCACATCCGCCCGTGTAATATCCAGATTCAGCAGCTGAAAAAATAATATTTTTCGAAAAATTTCAACAAAACCATATCATGTGACCCCTCGTTGGAACGAGCTCGTCGAGCTCGTTCCAACGAGGGGTCACATGATATGGTTTTGTTGAAATTTTTCGAAAAATTTCAAAAAATTATATTTAAAATAATAAATTTTGATATCGTCTGCGTTGGGTAATGGGTTAAACTGTCACAAACTTCTAGTCTTTGGCCCCGACAGTAGTTTTTGTCTCTTGGTACCTGCCTCCAGAGGCGGTGGAACCATAGGGCATAGGGGACACCTTTTTCCACAGACATGTTGCGTGGTTACACACTGAATTGAAATGGGCGCATGCAAACGTGCGCATGCAAACGTGCCAATATACAGGCATTCCTGTAAATTTGCAAACCCAAACAACATTTGGCCAAGGAATCCCAACTTCGGTCCGTTTCTTGTACTTGACCATCTTCCAACCTGAAGGCTAGCTTTCGGGTTGGAAGATGACTGAAGTAAAAGAAATGGAGAGGACAGTGACCATACCGCGGCCGGTGCTCATCTAAACGAAACACTTTAATGTGTCACGGTACATTAACTGATAAACGATTGCAACTTTTTCTCCCACTGAGCCGAACCATAGTAGCCTTGAAAATCCGCGCCCCTCCACTTTTATCGAACTTCCGCCGTATCTGCCTGCTTCCAAACAGGATTTTTCTTTAATAATACAAGCCCAATCTACCCGAATTTAAAATAAGCACCGTCTTTCGACCGCACTTGAATTTCTGTGGTTGTCGAAGAGTTAAACAAATTATTGATTTCAAATTCAATATTGCCCGTCACTGCGAAAAACAGTGGCTGCCAACGCTTTCTGACTTCAAACCCCGATTGCGCGACGTTGGTAAAGTGAAGTATGGTGTATTGTGCAATAGCACAAAACCGATATTAGCTTCTGAATGGCCGCTGCGATACAGCAGCGATTTTATACATTTGAAAAGGCGACAAACCTGTCGCGAAGAATAAAAAGAAAACAAACAGCCCTTCTTCTCGTATTGAACTAATGTGTCAATGACTGTGAAGCAAGTTCTGACGTTTTAATTGTTTGTCTTGTCATAACTATTATCTTGAAGACAGAACCAAACCAAACGGCGTCTTTCGAACTTCGTAAAACACGCCAGTCATAAAATGTCAATAAACGACTTCTTTCACATTTAAAGCAAATTCAGAGACCTGCTATTAAGATTCGTGGCTCGCCATTCAACAAAACGTGCGGCCCAATTACTATCTTGGTGGCACAATCCCACGAACTCGTGTCTAATGTTTGTCCTAGGCGAAGATCTAACCTTCCCACAAGCCTTGTTTTCTACATTTTTTTTACTTTTACCTATCACGAAAGGCAGACGACACTTGCAAGCAAAATTTTTGAACAACTAATCTTTTTCACCCTTTGCGTCAAAACTACAGCTTATGACCCCTTATTGGAACGATCTCATTCCAATGAGGGGTCATAAACTATGTTTTTGAGGCAAAAGCTGAAAAATTAATAAAAATTGAGTGGTAATTTTTGTGAATGGCACTGACCGCTTTGGTCGTTACGTTAGGTTAAGGATTAAAGAATAATTCAAACTGGAATAAAAATAAATAAATAAATAAATATATAAAACCCGTGTAGTTGCTGTTGTGTATATAGGTTGTCATTCTAGCTGCCCGGACGACAGTCGGGACGACAGCGAAAAATTGTTGACCCTAAGACAAATATAACACTTCCCTACGTGGGGACACGGTGGCGCTGTGTACTGAGGCGTACTACACGTCAATGGTGAACTTGTCTTCAACCAATGCTAACCCTGCTTGTGCGAAGTTAGTACGTTGGGGAGTCTAATAGATGCTCGCCGTTGCTCGGTGGTTCTTTCCGGGTACTTCGGCGTCCTCGATCCGCAAAACTGTCTCACGCGAGGTGACCCTGGCTGTCAAAAGTGTCGTTAACCCTATACCCAACATAACGGCCAAAACCGGCCGGCGCTATTCACAAACATCGCAAATTAATTTTAACTATGTTTTTCATTGTTTGCCTCAAAAACAGGTTATGATTCCTCTTTGAAACGAGCTCAAGGAGCTCGTTCCAAAGAGGGGTCACAACCTATGTTTTTGAGACAAAAAATGAAAAAAAAAATAGTTATTCAAGAATTTTGTTTGCTAATGTCGTCTGCTTTTCGTGTTAGGTAAAGGATTAGATCAAAATAAATAAATAACACCTCCCTGTTCTACGTCATTGCCTGTTTGTGTCTCAGATTGCATACTGAATGTTTGTTAGTTTGTTTGTTTATTGGGAATAACGACACTTCCATGGTCACATAGTGACGGACAGTTTTACGGGTGGGAGAAGCCTGGGTATCCTAAGAGAACCACAGAGCATCGGCGAGCAACTGTCAACACTCTCCAAACTACTTATCCAGCACGAGCACGGTTAGCAGCCATTGAAGGCAAGTATCAAATAGACGTGCAGTACGGCTTTATACACAAAGCCACTGTACCCCACATGGGCAATCGGGATTAAGTGTCTTGTCCAAGGACACAACGCAGGTGGCGCGAGTCAGAATCGAACCGTCGATCTTTCGGTTTAAAGTTCAATGCCCTAACCACTGAACCACCACCCTCCCACGTCGTGAATAATATTTAATATTTAATGGTGTTTAAGGTCACATATTTATGCACAATGGCTAAGCATGACCGGTCGTGAATAATAATAATCCTTTTATTTGTCGACTCAAATGCCAACACCTAAATTAATTTTGAACGGAAATTTGAAAACTGTCTTTTTTCGGATATCGAATATTCTGTAGAAGCAGTACTAATGTTTCAGGTGAATTTAGTTGAAAAAATATCTTGATAAATCTTATTAGAAAGTGATTTTAACCCTTTACCTAACACGAAAGGCAGACGACACTTGCCAAAAAAATTCTTGAATAACTATTTTTTTTCATTTTTTGTCTCAAAAACATAGGTTATGACCCCTCATTGGAACGAGCTCGATGAGCTCGTTCCAAAGAGGAGTCATATCCTATGTTTTTGAGATAAAAAATGAAAAGATAATGAAAATTAATTGGCGATATTTTAGAATAGCAGTGGCCGGTCTTGGCCGTTACGTTGGGTGAAGGGTTATGTAAACTGTAATAATGTGCACACACAAAAAAAAAAACAACTGAAAAATAAGTTTATCCTTGGACCAATACTATAAAACTGTAACGATTGTATTTTCAAGAATTGTATTTTCTAATTATTAATATAACTGACTAAAATGAGTCATTAGCATTTTAAAAGGTGTGGCAATTAGAAATGCTAATGGTTCATTTCGACCCATTTAAAGTCGTAACTAGAAAATACAATTTACAATTGTTAAAGTTTGATAGTACTGGACCCAGAACTGCAGTTTTGTTTTGTGTGTTTTAAAGTGAATGTCGACAACAGTGGTGTAGATAGCTTTACGCTGGCGGAGGGGCAAGCCCAAAATTTTCTGACAGACCGAAAACTTTCCGACAGTGTAACAACAACAAAAATCCAAACAAACAGAAAGAATCTGTTGCTTACTGCAAATGTACTGAAAATTGGTCTTTTTTACTCCAAATTTACCCAAAATGGCATGTTTCTATCCCCAAAGCCAGCATTTTAATGTTATTAGGCATAAATTCGCCTAAAATTGGTCCCAAAAAAATTCCGACAAAACTTCTAGTGGGGGGGGGGGGGGGGGGGGGGCTGCGCCCCCGGCCCCCACTTTATCTACGCCACTGGTCGACAATAATCACGGAGGGCCACGACTTTTTTGTGGCTTTTAGTAATTTCCAGTAGAGCCTCAATTATTGTTATCAGCCCTAGTGCAGTTTACAAGAGCTTAAACCTGTGAGTCAGTATTAACTTAAATTGCTTGTGTTACGATATGACAACTTTGTTAAACCTTAAATTCAAAGATCAGCTGTTGTCTCGACTTCCTGTTTACTTTCTCTAGTCATCATATGATTTGACGTATACATGCATTCCATCGTCACATCATTACATACACTAACTGGTGTTGACATCCATCATCTACGCGGATTTATCTCGCACACCTGTTCAGGATGTTGCTCAGCCAATGTTGTTTATTATCATGGTGTAGCCGGCCATCTCTTTTATCCGAACGATGTCCGTAAGTCGTGAGAATGTTCTAAATATTATCAATATAGATCGTGACAACGAGTGGTTGGTCCACATGGTGTCCAGGCAATGTAAATCCTGGTAGGCGTAGAGGTGTCTCACTCCCTCCACAAAACAATTTTGTCCCGTCCGACAGTAATACATGGAGGATATCTAGTGTTTTAGAGTGGATACCGAAAATTATCGCATGAGTGACCGAAACAAATTTCGCGAGCGAAAATTGCCGTTTGTCTCTGTCACAGGTGAGATAATTTTCGTATCCACTCAAAAACACTAGATTTTCTGTTTATTATACGCTTTTTATAAGAATCTGTTAATTCCACTAGTTTCAACCTCGAATTGATGCATGAAAGCGCATTGAATCATTGAAACGCGGAAGTGGTTTGATCGATACTCGGAACAAATAGCGTCTTGCAATCTGATTCAGCTGGCGGGTTTCTAGTCTAAACATGGCCTGAAAGTCCGTAATATAAGTTTGTGGTTTGGTACGTTCTTTGAAATGACGCACCAAACCAAAAACGTATATTACGTACTTTCAGACCATGTTTGAACTAGCGGATTTCATGCATCAATTCAAGGTGAATACGTGTTGAAATGTTGCTGGAAATGATCGGTATCCACTCAAAAACACTAGGTTTACTTTTCATTATATGTTTTTGGAACAAATTGATCATATCCAGTGATAATTTGACTCGTATTCACCTTGAAGTGACGCTTTGAAAGCCGCCATTTTGATTGGTACCGTGAAAGTGAAAATTTCTATATCTTCACAGTGGGGGATACGATTTCTATCTTTCCGCAATTTCTTCGATAATCTATCGTTTAGTGTATAATACAATAGTTTACGTGATAAGTGGCACGTTCAAAGACCTCCGTTTAGGCATAAAACTGTCATATGTACGTTCTAAAATCAGGTGGGTTAAAGAATCAACCCAAATCAGTTGAGTTGAGTGAATATGAACCCAATTGGGTTCATATTCACCCGATCCAGCTGATTTGGGATAATTTGTAACCCAGTTGATTTCAGAGTGTAGCTCTAATTTAGTGACAATTGAGTCGAGTCGGGCCAGAACTAGCCCTGGTCACGCAATCGGCAATGTCGTGGCATAAGACTTTATTTGCATTTTCCATATTAATGGCGTATCCTCTCACGTGACTTTTAGTTACAAAACAATAAACACGTGTGAAGCATCTTCAATATTTATGACGTATCCGACCTCACGTGATCTTTAGTTTCTAAACAATAAATACGTTTGACGCACGAAGGAGAGACATCAATGACCGATACTACAGTATTCTATGACTTAGTTTCAAGCTCCCATGACGTTGACGTCAATCGTTACATACTTCCAAACGTATAACTCAACCTTGCGGGGGCGCGGTAACATCGCGGTAATCGGTTCTCGTCAGATCACCGAAGTTAAGCAACGTCGAGCGCGGTTAGTAGTTGGATGGGTGACCATTTCAGCGACTGATTCGTGCTCCCGCGTTGTGTCCTTGGGCAAGGCACTTAACCCCGATTGCCTACATGGGGGTACGATGACGCTGTGTACTAAGGCGTACTGCTCGTCGATGGTGCGCATGTCTTCAACCAATCTATTGAATCTAACCCTGCCTGTGCCGAGGTACAGAGTTCAGAGTTACGAAGTTGGAGAGCTGACAGCTGCTCGTCGTTGCTCGGTGGTTCTCTCCGGGTACTCCGGCTTCCTCCACCCGTAAAACTGTCACCGACATGATATGACCCTGGCTGTTAATGTGTCGTTAAATACTAATAAATAAATAAATAAATAAATAAATAATTCAACCCTGCAAACTTCTAAATGACTTTTATTGACAATACTTCATTTTGTGATTTTGATATCAACAGCTTACAATATCCATCATTATTACCTCTTTAACCCTTTACCCAACGCAGACGATATCAAAATTTATTAATTTAAATATAATTTTTTCAAATTTTTCAAAACCTTTCAACAAAACCATATCATGTGACCCCCTCGTTGGAACGAGCTCGACGAGCTCGTTCCAACGAGGGGGGTCAAATGATATGGTTTTGTTGATTTGTTTTTTAAAAATAATATTTTTTCAACTGCTGAATTTGTATATTACGCGGGCAGATGCTGCCGATTTCGTCTCGGGCCTTTTATAAGCTGTCGGGCTGTTATTCACACCTGTTGGGCCGTTAATAAACCACGATGCCCTCCAAAGTCATGTTATTGTTATATTTTTATCAACCGTGAAGTCATAACCGCGACGCCACAAAATACGCAACTCGGTTCAGGTTATACGCAGTCACATTTCAATGTGTCCTTAATCTAAAGTTCGAGAGCACGGTGGGTGGCTCAGTGGTGGTGGAATTGGAACTCAAACCTTAAGGGCCACGACTTGATCCCCACCAGGGGTAACTCTGTTGTGTCCATGGGCAAGGCGCTGCATCCCAACTGCCCGCGTGGGGGGGGGGGGGGCACGGGAACGCTGTGTACCAAAGCGTACTACACGTCGATGTTGCACTTGTCTTCAACCAGTGCTAACCCAGCTTGTGTGAAGTTAGTATGTTGAAGAGCCTGACATTTGCTCGTCGCTGCTCGATGATTCTTTCCAGGTACCCCGGCTTCCTCCACCCGTAAAAAATGTACGACACGAGGTGACCCTGTCGTTAAACCCCAATAAAAACTGAAGTTTCGTTCTCTTTCTATTAAAATTCAGACTTACTATAAACGTTAATTTGAATACATATGGGCAAGCGCTTAGTATATCAATATCAATTTATTTAACGTTGAAGAACGTTTACGTTATCCATGTTATGACAAGACTTGTGTACTGCTAATGTTCCACGCGTGAATTGCTTGGTATACAAATGTCTATTACGGTGAATGTGTAGACACATGGGTCACACCTCCCCCATATCTGAACATTTTTACAGGCCTGTGTCGAGGTGATGGTGGAGGTGGAGATTTTGCGGGGGACCAATATGTTCACGGGCTTCACGTGTGGAATTGTGCAGACGTTAACACATCCAACATTCAAGCGTTTTTTAGACATAATTGCTAAGCAACTAGACATGTACAGGATGTTGTCTAGAGGGAATTCATGACAATTGCCAGACCATTGAGGGCTAACAAAACTTAAAAGAAAATAAGTCATTTCTTTCATGAAAATTAACCTTTAAACTGTTATCTAGCCTCAACGGGGCCGTATAAATAGCGAATGTAGGAAAATTAATGAATTAAACCGTAACGGTTCGGATTTTCGGTATCACCGTGATATCGGCATCGGGTCGTTTTTACAGACTGTCTCCAATGAAATGCAACAAATCAAATGTATTTTGAATAAATGATCACAATCAGGCACGTAACCAGAGTCTGCCTTTAGGGGGGGGGGGGGGGCGGGGGGCACCAAAAACATAAATAATTCTTCACACTTTACAACATTCATAACTTTACGACACTTGCAAACAATATTCTTAAATATATCTTTTTTTTCATTTTTTGTCTCAAAAACATAGGTTATGAACCCTCATTGGAACGAGCTCGTCGAGCTCGTTCCAAATAGGGGTCATAACCTATGTCTTTGAGACAAAAAAAATGGAAAAAATTAGTTATGTTTTTGAAACAAAAAATTAAAAAAATAACAAAAATTGGCGATTTTTGTAAATAGCGCTGGACGGTTTTGCTCGTTACGATGGGGGAAAGGGTTAAAGCCAGTATTAATTGTGTGTATGGGCAGATTATACTTTTTATACCGGATATCAAAAAAACAACATAAGCATAAAAGGTGCTAGATTAATTCATTATCAATGACCTTAATTAACTGCATACTCTATCGTAAGTCACAACCGAAATAATATTGCATGCTACTAGTTAATAACGTGCATTCACATAACATCTATATAATAACACTTTGGCCAGCCGCTGATTTGTCGCGGTTCTCGGACGAGAAGGCCTTGGTTACCCCTGAACTCCCAACTGCCTCCCTGTTCCCACGCTTCTCCTCTCCTCCCAACATTCGGAGACGAACTGCTTGATGACATCCCTTGCCCCATTCTTCCCAATCTCTCCGATTAGCACATTAACCCTCTCCTTTGAGTCTCCCCCTAACCACATGTCCTTCATTCTCCCATCCCACTTTCCCATTATACTCCCAGTGAATCTCGTTCTTTTAGACTGATACTTTGGGCATTCTAGAAGGAAGTGTTCCAGGGTCTCCACCATGCCCAAGTTACACATCTGGCACTCCCTTTCACCGTCTTTCCCAATTTTTCCCCTCAGCTCCAGGGATCGCGACCTCAGCTTGAACAGCAGTGACCCCCCAAAGGTGCCATCAAGGTACTCTTCAACACCTGAACTCTCTTTATCACGCAGGCCACCCAAAGACCTCTTTGATTTGACCCCCTCGCGCCAAATACGGATACAATCCTCCATGACCCTTTCTCTGACGATTTTTTTACGCTGGTTTGCCCCAACGTCCAGGTCCGAGATCTCCAATGAGTAGTTCTCTACTAGCTCCCTCACTTGGACCATCCACCCCGTTTTGATATTTGAGTTGAAAATTCGCAGGAACATTACTTTACACCATCGGCTGTCGGGGAGATTTACCAAATAATTAAGATAACCGAGTTTCAACAGGTCTATCCTGTCCTTGATCCTCATCCACCCAAGCTCACCCCTGATTGCTTCTAGCGCTGCGGCATTACTCGACCCCGTTATCCATCGGCCTGCATCGTTCTGTAAGATTTCCAAACTCTTTACGCCATCTGGTTTAGGGGTACCACTTCCGTACCGTATGTTATACTTGGCAGCCCCACCATTTCCCAAATGGTTTTCCCCACGAAAACCTTATTGAAACTGTTTCTCCCTATAAGTTTCATTTGGTTAAGGATTCGCTTCCCCTTCAGAATCAATTTATTTGTGTGGTTTCGGTAGATGCCTCTTCCTGTAATGTTTATATTTACCCCCAAATACTCGTAATCACCTGTCTCTCCTACACTGAGAAGTTTGCTGCTCCCTTCCGGAATGCAGAACTCACCCACTCTCCACCTTCGAGTGGGGTCCACTTTGCGGCCCACAGGTATAACTTTGCTCTTGCTTTCATTAAGTTCGAGTCACCATTTGCTCCCATATTTCCCAACAATTCCCAGCATTTTCGTTAGCCCCTCTTCGCTTTCTGACACTAGAAACATATCGTCTGCAAAAATAGCCCTGGGATCTTCAAGTCCCCAACTGCTACCCCCTCGTCGCTACGCAGGAGTTCATCTCCTAAACCTTTGATGTACAATGCAAACAGGATTGGCGAAAGGATACACCCCTGTTTTAGGCCTATCTCCATAGGCACACGTTATGTTGTAATGTTTCCCAGGCTAAGTTCACTCTGTACATCTTCATATAATGCTTTCATAATTCCAACAAACTCGCCTCCTAAGCCCAGGGCCTCCAGCTTGCGCCACATACCCTCCCTCCATACTCTATCGTATGCCTTTTTGACATCCAAAAAGGCCATAAACATCTTTTTCTTTTTTGCTTTCGCGGATTCTATCATTTGGGATAGCGTGAAAAGATGGTCGGTTACTCTCCTTCCCTTCCTGAAGCCATTCTGGATTTCTCCCAAAAAACCCTTCTCCTCAATCACCTCCTCTAGTCTCCCATAAAGGACTTTACAAAAGACCTTTACAATGTTGCTACTGACAGAGATCCCTCGATAGTTATCCAAAACGTCTTTTTCCCCCTTTTTGTGAATAAATGTCACCTTGCTTTCCCTCCACTCCTTTGGGACCTCTTGTTTTTCTATGGCTAAATTGAATAGGGCAGTTAGGCTTTCCAAGAGTTCCTCTCCCCCTTTTTTGATAAACTCGTTAGGAATTTCGTCCCGCTTTTCCATTCCTCAATTTTGAGATCACCCTTCGCACCTCCTCAGTTTTGATTTCGCTGCACACGAAGTCCGAGAGATTTTCCTCGACCTGGTTCGGACACTCCGGTGGGCTCCCCATGCCCCATCGCTTATCGTTTACCTTTTCCCAGTGCTTGACTAGTTCTAATGCGACTTGATCTATGTATCAAACCTCGTCATATATAAAAAACAGTAACACCACACCATTCTCAAATTATATATAGTTAAAACCCAACCGCGCCATTTCGGCCACTGCAACAACGAACTCTCACTTTTTGTGTGGCGAATTTTCAAACATAAACTTTCTCGTAAAAACGATTTATGAATATGTTTCAGGTGTTACGAACTATTGTCTTTATTCACGGGGCAATAAAACTTAATACTGCACACACAATTCTTATGACACGGTGTATTTAATAACGATTATAGTGTTTTTCCAATAAATACGAGTTATGGCATCCTTTTGATAGATTGGTCTGTCATTTCAAAAACAAAATTACCCAAAGAATATGGAAATCAAGCTTCAGCAAACATCGTAAAAATTCTGCCTGGCAATTTCGTTTGTTTATGTAGGGATATATATCATAAGTAAATAGGATCATGGGATGTTTATCAAGAAAGACTACCACTTCTCCCATGTGTTATGAGATTTCTGTTCGAAAGTAACATTCTTCGAGGGTCAATAGAGCAAAGGGGCAGTTTTATGGGGAACTTTTTGCTGCGTTCTTGTACATTTATTTATTTATTGGTGTTTAAGGTCATATACTTATACACAATGGCTAATCATGACCGTGACAGTTTTACGGGTGGAGGAAGCCGGAGTACCCGGAGAGAACCTCCGAGCAACGACGAGCAGCTGTCAGCTCCCCAACATCGTAACTCCGCACAGCGGCACAGGCAGGGTTAGATTGGTTGAAGACATGCGTACCATTGACGTGCAATACGCCTTAGTACACGGCGTCATCGTGCCCCCACGCGGGCAATGGACATGAAGTGTCTTGCCCAAGGACACAACGCGGTTGGGCAATCGCCATCGGTCATTTGATGTAACAAAATAGCTGAGAGAAAATACCCCCTGGGTATTTTCTCTCCGCTTCTTTGTTACATCAAATGACCAGTGGTGACTGCCTTTAAAAATACATAGTCCATGGCCTTTTCTTGTCATGAAGTTTGCGTAATGTTCTGTTGTTTGTCATTTTATTTTTCAACTAATGTCGGAAACATTTTTCAATACCTAAATTTCAGTATTTTGAGATTCCCTCGGTACGGTAAATCGGTACTGGGTCTATAACGATACCGAACTGTATTTACGACACACCGCCCCATCTCTACATTGTGGATTTTACAGCGTTGTGGAAACGTTGCGTTTTTTGTGACTACAACGATGACTAACAATACAATAATTAACGTGGATTCCCGTTGAGGCGGTGAGAGCATTTTTCATTATAGATAAGATAAGATTTATTAAGCAAATACACCAGAACAAAGGCAGATTGCTTTGTATAAACAAAATCAACATAAATAGAAAATTATTAACTTTATTATGTTGGTAGTACATACAGTACGTGGAGAGTGTATTATCACTAAATCACCCACAGGGTGGAGATTCCACCCAAGAAATAACTGCAAATTTGTGGCAAGGCATAACAAGCATGAGCAAAGTTTCAGCCAGTGGACCTCCGGGTTAAACCCGGAGGTCCATTGGCTGAAACATTGCTTGTATTTTTTTGTCGATATGTACAAAATTTGAAAGTTATAGTATGGGTGATAACTCCACTCCTTGGGCAAGACACTTCATCTCCATTGCCCGCGTGGGGGCACGATGACGCCGTGTACTAAGGCGTACTGCTCGTTGATGGTACGCATGTCTTCAACCAATCTAATCCTGCCTGTGCTGCAGTGCGGAGTTACGATGTTGGGGAGCTGGCAGCTGCTCGTCGTTGCTCGGTGGTTCTCTCCGGGTACTCCGGCTTCCTCCACCCGCAAAACTGTCACGGTCATGATTAGCCATTGTGCATAAATATGTGACCTTAAACATAATAAATAAATAAATATAGTCACTCATGGAAACGTCGTGTCGATTACAGCCGTCTAGCTACTTAGTGACACGCACTGTTCACACGTTGCAGGAAATACAGCCATCTTACAGCATGTACCAAAATCTTACTTGACTTTGCAACTGCCAAGGTAATCAGGATGAAACTTGCACAATTCTTCAAAGACAGCATATTGAAACACCTGTTTTATTGCAGCAAAAATGGTTAATTTGAGTCGGAATTGGGGTGTTAACTGGTTGAAGGCTAGATTATTTTGGCTGGTCTGAATTTGTTATTCAAAATTTATTTTATTACAAATTATTGGAGAGTGCCACCAGCACTCTCCAATAATTTGCAATAAAACAAATTTATATAAACAAAATATTATTTGCGTTTCACTGAATATGAAATTTAAGCAAGGAAAATGTTGGCTTTTGCTCTGGTACCCTTATTTGTTGAAAGCCCTGATAGTGGCTTCAAGCACTCAGCCAATTAAAGGCCAACAACTGGAACTATCTTGCACCATTCAAAAACTTCTAATTTAGCGTTGAAGACTTGTGGGAACGCTGTGTTTGGACACAACGTGCTCATAACTCCCTAACAACATTACTGTTAACGTTGTGTGCTAGCTACGATATACGCTTACCATTGTGATTTACTTTGAGTATACAAAGCCTCGAAAATCGATTCGATTCGGCTCGAAATCCGTCCAGAAGATTCGATTCGATTTGAGTCTCGCCGATTCGGAAATTTTGAAATAGTCAAGATGTTTTTTTAAAATCCTACCAAGTTGCCCAATCCCTGTCTTGAAATCTTCTTCTGTCATCAGGTTTCCTGTACAGGAGACCTGATGATAAAAGAAGTGTTCAAGGAGGTTCCGCTTCCAAAACTGCTTTGATTCCGTTTTTGAAATATTCTGGGTTTTTTTTTATTGATTTACCCAAATAAACGAGTTACCGTTGAATACAATACCTGTGTGGAGACTGGCAACATTCATGGTTGTAAGAAGATGCAAATCCCCGTCCGGGGCGACCCGCGCTGTGTCCTTGGGCAAGGACATTTATCCCGGTTGCCTACACGAGGGCACGGTGACGCCGTGTACTAAGGCGTACTGCACGTCGATGGTGCACATGTCTTCAACCGCTGTAACCCTGCTTGAGCGGAGCTTGAACAGAGTTAGAATGTTGAGGATCTGACAGTTGCTCGTCGATGCTCGGTGGTTCTCTACGGATACTCCGGCTTCCTCCACCCGTAAAACTGCGACGGTCATGATTAGCCATTGTGCATAAGTGTGTGACCTTAAACCCCAATAAATAAATAAATAATAAACAAGAAGGAGCAATGTTAACAATTCGAAAACAGGTAAGATTCTTTTCGATATTCGTTTCGATTCGAAATCCTCAGCCTAATTTGATTCGACCCAAAATTTTAGATGACCCTAGTTCAGCGATCTGAACGTAGTGGCTGCTCCTGTACGTTCGGATTCCCCCCATTCAAATCTGCTGTGAAATTCCCCAATAAGTTTTATTGGGAACTCAAAACACGAAACTAGGAATATATGTCAAGCTTTCTCCCTTATTACCGGTTGCATTCGATAGTACACGTATTGCCTTCCATTTGGGCAGAGTTTATTGATCCAAACTATGGTTTATCTTTTATTTATCGAGATTTGAACACGGATGAAGCGTCAACAGCGCTTAGATATCGTCCATGGTTTTGCACAACCCGGAGTTGCTGCCGAAACAAATATCGATGCGGAAACGGAAATACGATCGCATTCGCGCAGGGAAAGTCGATTATGATCATTGCGTGGGGAGCTTTTTATTAGGAGTTACCGTTTCCGTGTACGTCATTTCGCACAAAATGTAAACAAATAGTTCCATTATTGATGACTGTCGGTAAGAAACCCTCAAAGCTGATTTATATTCCTAATTTCGTGTGTGGACAGACGCCAACACCCCCGATCAGATCACCGAGAAATGTTTCCATTTATATGACAAAATGGAATCTTGACAGAGAGGCCAGATTACTTTTAAACCAAAGTTGTGACACAGATCGTTTGCAAACTTGGTTGTGCTATTTTCAGTGTTCGACTGTGTTATCCACTTTTAAATGGTTCAACTGTTGTTTACCACCTACGGAGATTATAATCCACATTAAAGTCATCAGATACAGGGCGCGCGTAAATGATCGGTAAAAAGGCAATGATTACCGAAATAAATGAAGTGTGCCGCTTGCGCATCCCAGCAATGTAACAAGCAGTCGTGGTGTGGCCAAAGGCTGATGCTTCTTACGATTCGCCACCAGTCTAAAAGTGTCCTCTTATTTAACACATAGTGGGTTCGTCCCTGGCAAATAAACTTCGTGACAAGTGAGGATTTAGGAAGTTAGCTTCCCTAAATGTGTACGTCATTTCGTAACCGCCTTTTTGCGAAATTCTTTTTTCTCATATGCTGTGTTTAGTCATGGGGTCTGTAAATAACTTGCGAACGATCATTTAGGTTACATGGGGGTTACGTTAATCAGAAAATATGCGAAAAACCCACAGGGTAGGAAAATAATATAATAAAATTAAATTCCCAATCCAGATTGCATCCACGTATAAACAGAGTGGCATGTCGTTTGCACCTTACGAGCCTTTCCGCGAAAATAAATACCAACAACTAACGCGCGATCTCGCTTTGGCGAGATCGCGCGTTAGTTGTTGATATTTATTTTCGCGGAAATTCTTTTAACCCTTTCAACACTGGCGCCCTGGAAGGTATCATTTCAGTCAATACTGTCAACAGCGAAATGGGTGTAACCATCCTGGTTTGTTGGGAGGTTCAGTAATTACCGAGCTTCGCTTCAAATTTTTGGCTCTTTAAATATCGTCTGCTCGTCCACTATCAATTTTCCCTCCACGCAACAATTTATGCACATAGCGTTGGAAGAGTTAAAACGTAAACGGCATGGTTGACGTAGTAATAACAAGGAAGGAAAAGCATCATGACACTTTTTGTCCAACGGGTTACCACCATGTTTTGCCGCGAAACCTTCTAACAGGCGAGGATGTAAGCTCTTTTTCAGGCCTGGTCAAGCATCTGCATCAAGTCTTTGAATATTATGCATTTGTGATTTACGGATGCGGGGGTTCTATAAAGAGCTCATGAACTACACGGAAAGGCCATTCAGTGAGACACTGACCGCTGGAGCAAAGCTGCTCATTTAATTACATTGTCAATTTTCCATCAGCAAGAATGTTGGACCAGTTTGATTTACGATAACGGGTTATTATCCAAATGTCCTTTGAACCAAAAGAAACATCTCAAAAATCAATGTCCAGTGCTCATCGATAAAACTAGGCGCAGTCAGATAGTTTCACAGCCACTATTCAGCAATTTTTGTTATTAGATCAGATAGCTGACCAACACACAATGTGTGAAATTCAGCAGAAAACGACCCGTTGCGAACAACAGACCAGACGCTACTTTGATTTCTAATTGTCCATCTATTCCACTCAAATCGCACTAAATCAAACTTCGTAATCTTTGACGCGTGTCAGCTCGTCGTGTGTAATTTTTTAACACTTATCGCACCAGCTTGTTAGAAATTGGAAACAACCCGCATCTAACCACCTTTACCCAGTCTGAACGGTCGATGACACTTGCAAAACACGTCTTCATTGCTGACAATTTTCATCATTGGAAAAGATTTACAGGACAGTAAGCTTCCCTTAATTTTCTGAAGTTGTTTGTAAATTTGACATGGATATTTCATATAAAAATTGAAATTTCAATTTTGTATCATCGACAAGGTGGGTGAATAAGTACGGAGGGTTTAACCTTTTTACTGCCACGCCCACTTTAGCCATATATGGATGACCTCTATGTACGCCTGTATGAGAGGAAGATTAATAAAATTTATGACATACTTAATTGAAACTCAGTCATCTGATTAATTGTTGGAAAGGGCTCCCCGAGCCCTTTCCAGCAATTAATCAGATGGTAGGTTTGATCTGCGCATATCAGAACGTACAGATAATCACCATTAAATAGGTGACAATAGTGGCTTTAGGTAGCGTAAGTGTTAATCATCATTAAATGTTCTGTAACTTTATTCCTGTTCATTCATATATTTATTGGTGTTTAAGTCATATATTTATGCACAACTGCTAATCATGACCACTGACCACGACAGCTATACGGGCGGAGGAAGCCGGATTACCCGGAGAGAGTCACCGAGAAACGGCGAACAACTGTCAGCTCCCCAACAACCTGACTAGGTTAGCATTGCTTGAAGACAGGTGCACCATCGACGTGCGGCACGCCTTAGTACACAGCGCCACTGTGCCCGCACGTGGGCAATGGTGGTGAAGTGTTTTGCATTCCTGTTCATTCTACCAATAGCGTGAGCATCGTGACATATAAGACTGACACTATCATTTCCATTAATAGAAAACGGGGACACGGTGGCGTTGTGTACTAAGGCGCAATGCACGTCGATGGTGCACTTGTCTTCAACCAATGCTAATCCTGCTTGTGTGGAGTTAGTACGTTGGGCAGTCTGGTTTTTGCTCGCCGTTGCTCGGTGGTTCTCTCCGGGTACTCCGGCTTCCTCCACCCGTAAAACGGGTGTCCGACTCGATGTGACCTTGGTTGTCGAAAGTGTCGTTAGACTTCAAGAAATAAATAAATAAACAATTAATATAAATGTCTAGAGGGGAGAGTAAGCTTAATTTGCAGATTTTGTTTTCCTGGAAGAATAAAAAACTTTTGTGAGCGCGGTGGCTTAGTGGTAGACTGTTGAACTTCTATGCTAGAGGTCCCGAATTCGATTTCCATCCGGGACGAACTGCGTTGTGTCCTTGGGCAAGGCACTTTATCCCGGTTGCCAACATGGGGGCACGATGACGCCGTGTACTAAGGCGTACTGCATGTCGATGGTGCACATGTCTTCGACCGCTGTAACCCTGCTCGAGCGGGGCTTAAACGGAGTTAGAATATTGAATAGCTGGCAGTTGCTCGTCGGTGCTCGGTGGTTCTCTAGGGGTACTCCTGCTTTCTCCACCCGTAAAACTGTCACGGTCACGATTAGTCATTGTGCATAAGTATGTGACCTTAAACCCAAATAAAGAAATAATAAATAAATAAATAAATAGAATAAAAACTTGCAAGTCACTGTAAAACACATTCGCTAAACACAGAGCCAAAGTGGGTTGTTACTTAGTTGCTTCTAGTTAGCTTGCCATAAAAAGCCAGGTTTCCTTTTGTAGCTTTTAATAAACGAAAACAACAGACAACTCCGAGAGCTGTTTTTGTTTATTAAAAGTAACAAAAGGAAACTTCGCTTAATTTTCTACTGATGTTTTCTCAACAATTACATGCTTCTCAGTTGGACCTTCCTCGCCTATCTAATAATTCCAGGGGAGATAACTTTATCGAAAGTCGATTTTCATGACGAGATAAGTCGGGGATGGAATTGCTGAAAGGTTGCGCGATTTTCTTGGAAAAACAAAGCTTATGACCCATCATTGAAATGAACTCAGCGAGTTCGTTCCAATGAGGGATCATTAGCTATGTTTTGGGACATAAAATGAAAAAGTAATAAGTTTTTGTATTAACCCCTTCCCAACATAACGGCCAAACCCGGCCAGTGCTATTCTCAAAAATCGCCAATTAATTTTCATTATTTTTTTCATTTTTTGTCTCAAAAATATAGGTTATGACCCCTCATTGGAACGAGCTCGTCGAGCTCGTTCCAATGAGTCGTCATAACCAATGTTTTGAGACAAAAAATGAAAAAAATTAGTTATTCAAAAACTTTTTTTGCAAGTGTCGTCTGCTTTTCATGTTACGTAAAGGGTTAAACAATATAAACTTTCGAATAGAAAATAATAGAAAGAGAAAAGAACAGAGAATGGAAAAAACTATGTGATTTACAAAGCATCGTCAAAAAAGTATGCGTGTGGTGTACTGCCAGTTCTCTCCCTTGTCATGGATGACTTGCCAGTTTGAATATATATTTGTTGAGAGTAACTCAATATGTTTTGGTACCTAAGACTTTTGCCAAAGGCGAGAGATGGCCGATGGCACTCTGACGATAAAAAATGTCTATGGGAATTTTCAGTGTTAAATTTGTACGGCCGTTTCCTTCAAGACGAAAATTTGCTCAGGCGAAACAATGTCTATGGAAATTGCAGTGTTAAATTTTCACGCCCAGGTGCCTTCCCTTACTATTTCCAACTTGGCATTGCCCCCCCCCCCCCCCCGAAACAACGCCTCTGATCGTCAGCCATGCAGTGGCATGCCTACTGGGGGCTTTGCCCCCTTAACTGGTAGAGTGCAGGAAAACCACTTTTGGGCTTTATTCTGAAGTGGAGGTACCACGGCTTGAAGGTTCATATTCGGTGCATGTGCTTTGTATTATCATTGACGTGATATTATTTAGTCTATAAGGAATTGCCGTGTTACAATTTATGGGAGAGTGCCCATAGGCATAGGCACTCTCCCATAAATTATAACAAGGCAAGACATGTGTACAAGACTTGATGGCCAAAAATAATTTAGGACTCTACCAGTTAAATTGTCGCTGCCCCCTAAAAAAATCATTGGCCCAATGCAAGTTTCACACAGCATAGGATCCTGGCTACACGCCTGCAGCGATGCATGTTTAAACAAACTGCCGAAGACAGACCCGAGTGAAATAGATCAGTTAACCACATTCTGCGTTCATGGATCAATGAGAAGACGGGGAGTGGATCATGTAACAAAGTACCTGACATGAAGGCGGTGATGTCTATCAGTGTCTGAGCACTGGACGTTTGTCACCCGCCGTCGACGCGTTTTTTGAACCACTCGATACCTCATTGTTACAAATTTGAAACATATTAAACTGCAATGCCATGTAATTTATCCAAAGATTGCCCGGATCCGATAGCATTCACCTGTTCGACTTTAATTTCTCAGTCGATCGTTTCTTTTCAGTTTCCCGACAACTGCGCGGCAAATCTTTAATTTCCTGCAACAGACACTTCAATGGAAATCGTTCGGTTCTATTGAGCTAAGAGCGGGAATCGAAAAATCTTGATGATCTCGCTTCTGTTAAAGATCGCATTGTGATGGCTACTCTTAAATACCCTGCTATGATAATTTTTCACTTTTCTTTGATATTCAATATTCGATATTCCGGTTATTCTCTTTCACTACAGCCGTTCGCAAATGTGATCTGCGACTGTACACAATATTCTTGAATTTACACAAGACAAAAAACTCGTCGTTTGTAAGGTATAACGGTATTAATAATTTCCCATGGGCGACCATTGTAACGTTCATGCGAAAAATATCATCGCGTCGTTTTATTTGGTTCGAATGACATCCATATTTGTAAGGTGTTAGGCCAAATAAAAAAAATGAATTGATTCTCAGGCAATTTTTTTTTCAAATCAGTGAGGGAGGGAGGATTTTAGTTTTATTATTTTTTTTTTTAATGTAAAGGGTTGAGTATACTCAGTAAATCTTTTTTGCTGTCTTTCCACTTGAAAAAGAGAAAAGGTTGTATTTTAGTGTAATTATAGTATACCTTTTATAACTAACTGATGTAACAACAGCTAAAAGGATTTGTATTTTATTGTTCTTTTTAATGGTATAGATCTGTCAAACATGATCCATTAAAATAGGCCCCCATGAGTAACCAATGCTTGGGGTAAGAGTCCTTTAAAATGGGAAACATGGCTCTAAATGATTGGTTAAACTTGAGTGAGTTGATATCTGTGTTGCGGCCATTATTAGCCATTGTGCAGAAATATATGACCTTAAACACCAGCAAATAAATAAATAATTAAATCATTATCCAGTATATCAGAATTTGCCTTGTTACAGTTTATGGGAGAGTGCCTCTGGGCACTCTCCCATAAACTGCAACAAGAAAAACCAATTTTGTGCAAACACAGCTAAATAATTGTATGTCGAGAAATGTGAAAAAATGACCATTCCATGTTTTCACGAATTCTTAAAAAAACATGACATAATAAAAATGTCTAATGAGGAGGTTCAAATCCAACGAGGGAGGGCCTGAGAATCAAAACATTATTTTTTTTTAGCCTTATTGATAGATATTGTTTTTTAGACAATTATCAAATTCAGTGACCTTGCATAGATTAACACCCAAATAGCAGTTTCGAAAAAGGCTTTTTCATTGAAGTTTCCTGAGCAATCACACTTTGCCTGAAAATTGGACAAAGCGTCAGGATATTTCAGGTCACATTAACCTTGTATTGGTCAGTTTGCTGCTGCTATGTTAGGTAAATGGTTTAATTGACTCAATTCTTTTCATGCGAATCCCAGCATAATAATAATAACACTTCGGCCGGCCGCTGATTTGTCGCGGTTCTTGTATGAGAAGGCCTTGGTTACCCATGTTCTACCGACTGCCTCCCTATTCCCGCGCTTCTTCTCTCCTCCCAACACTCGGAGACGAACTGCTTGATGACATCCCTTGCCCCATTCTTCCCAATCTCTTCGATTAGTATATTAACCCTCTCCTTTGAGTCGCCCCCTAACCACATGTCCTTCATTCTCCCATCCCACTTCCCCATTATACTCCCCGTGAATCTTGTTCTTTTAGACTGGTATTTTGGGCATTCTATAAGAAAGTGTTCCAGGGTCTCCACCACGCCAAAGTTACATATCTGGCACTCCTTTTCACTGTTTTTCCCAATTTTTCCCCTCAGCTCCAGGGACCACGACCTCAGCTTGAACAACAGTGACCCCCCAAAAGTGCCATCAAGGTACTCTTCAAAACCAGGCTTCTCTTTATCACGCAGGCCTCCCAAAGATCTCTTTGATTTGACCCCCTCTCGCCAGTTACAATCCTCCATGACCCTTTCTCTGACGATCTTTTTGCCCTGGTTTGCCCCAACGTCAAGGTCCGAGATCTCCAATGAGTAGTTTTCTGCTAGCTCCCTCACTTGGGCCATCCACCCGTCTTGATATTTGAGTTGAAAGTTCTCAGGAACATTACTTTACACCATCGGCTATTGGGGAGATTTACCAAATAATTAAGATAACCGAGTTTCAATAGGTCTATCCTGTCCTTGATCCTCATCCACCCAAGCTCATCCCTGATCGCTTCTAGCGCTGCGGCATTACTCGAGCCTGTTATCCATCGGCCTGCATCGTTCTGCAGGATTTCCAAGCTCTTAACAGCTGTGTGGTTTAGGGGTACAACTTCCGCACCGTATGTTATACTTGGCAGACCCACCATTTCCCAAATAGTTTTCACCACGAAAACCTTATTGAAACTGTTCCTTCCTATAAGTTTCATTTGGTTAAGGATTCGCTTCCCCTTCAGAATCAATTTATTTGTGTGGTTTCGGTAGATACCTCTTCCCGTGATGTTTATATTTACCCCCAGGTACTCATAGTCACTAGTCTCTCCTACACTAAGCAGTCTACTGCTACCTTCCGGAATGCAGAACTCCCCCACTCCCCACCTTCGAGTGGGGTCCACTTTGCGGCCCACGGGTATAACTTTGCTCTTTCTTTCATTAAGTTCGAGTCTCCATTTGCTCCCGTATTTCCCAACAATTCCCAGCATCTTCGCTAGCCCCTCTTCGCTTTCTAACACTAGCACCATGCCGTTTGCAAAAAATAGCCCTGGGATCTTCAAGTCACCAACTGCAACCCCCTCGTCGCTATGCAGGAGTTCATCTCCTAAACCATTGATGTACAATGCAAAAAGAATTGGCGAAAGGATACACCCCTGTTTTAGGCCTATCTCCATAGGCAAACGTTTTGTTGTAATATTTCCCAGGCTAAGAGAGAATCTACATGGATTCTCGCGGGCTTTGGTGCGCGAATGTTTGCGAGAATATATTCTCAGATTCTCATCGAAATATAAGCCCTGCACTTCCCTTGAGGGAAGTGGGAGAAAGGGTAAAGACCGGAGGGTGCTAGTTATGACTAGGCCCCCATTCCCCATCCCTGAGAAAATTATGCAAAATTCAGTGCTCTAAGAGGGAATCTAAGATACTTGTAGCCTATGTTGCCCTGTATTGTAGACCATTTTAGGGCTCTGTGTTATCTGAAAGTAGCATTGGGCCAATGTTTTAGGCAGGTGATTGCGACAATTTTAAGAGGACAAGCCCCCCCCCCCCCCCCCCCCCCGCACCATATCCCATGGCTACGTCACTGCAATGGGTATCATAACGATTTACAAGAACCGTCTTTGAGTGACTGCAATCGGAAAACAGAATGATGTAACTATTTCTGATATCAAAATTGGAAGTAACCCGTGTCATTAACGAATCTTGGAAAATAGGTGTTATGGTGTGGAAATAATAAGGATATTGGTAACAGAAAGAAATCTGAAAATCAGAAACAATAACTATTTATTTATTTATTTATTTATTTATTTATTTATTGGTGTTTAAGGTCACATACTTATGCACAATGGCTAATCATGACCGTGACAGTTTTACGGGCGGAGGAAGCCGGAGTACCCGGAGAGAACCACCGAGCAACGACGAGCAGCTGCCAGCTCCCCAACATCGTAACTCCGCACTGCAGCACAGCCAGCGTTAGATTGGTTGAAGACATGCGCATCATCGACGTTCAGTACGCCTTAGTACAGGGCGCCAACGAGCCCCCACATGAACAATCGGGGTTAAGTGCCATGCCCAAGGACACAACGCGGAAGTCCGAATCGATCGCTCAAACGGTCACCCATCCGAGGACAAACCGGGCTCGACGTTGCTTAACTTCGATGACCTGACGAGAACCGGTTACCGTGACGCCACCGCGCATACAGCAGCAATAACTGGGAAGTTAACTATTCTGAAATTTAATTACAAAAAAAAAATAATATAAAAAAATGATTCAAAGATCTTTTACACTAATTGGTTTACAAAAAAATTACAACAGTTATACTTATCAATTATTGAATTAGTCCAAAATACAGTTCGACAGAATCTAGTAGTCCAGTGGTGAAAAATCTTGTGAAGAAATTTTCCAGCTGGTAGTATTAAGTCCAAGAATGTGTCTTCAGAAACAGTATCCCATAGATTTGAAATGAAATGTTCACTTAGAAATTGCAGCAGTCTCCAATAAGATATAATAAAATGTTCAACAAAATTCAAATGGAGTTAAAATCCAATAAGTATTAGCGCCACACGTAATTTCAAAATATTCCAGTAGAATCCTGGCTTTTCACAAAAAATGTATTCTGTTTCATAGCGTGTATAAATTCTCCTTTACAAGACGAATAAATTCTCTTCAAAAATCCTCTTTTGAAATCACTTTTCCACATTCACAAAGAACCACTGCTTCAATAATAATAATGCACTGTCCTGCAACAATAATAATCTCCAATGTAAACAACTGCTCTGTTATGAATAGAATGTCTATCTGAAATGAGTTTATCTGAAAAGAGTTCTTGAATTCTCTTGACAAGGGTTTAAATAGTTTTCACATAGAATGTCCTAGAAGATGAAGTTTCTCCAGTGTTCTGTTTTCTTCATTGAGCTTTTGGGTGATTCTGTCTTAATTGATGAATGATGACCTACTTAACCCCATGCACACTGATGTCGAAATATCTGAAGTTCAGGGTGCAAATATTTCCCATAATGCAACTAGAAATTTAACCAATTCAGTCTTGTTTGACAGAGCTCAATGAGCTCTGTCAAACAAGACTGAATTGGTTAAATACCCAGTTGCATTATGGGACAAATGGCTACTTCAAATCTGGATATTTTGACATCAGTGTGCAGGGGATTAGATACACACAAAGGTCACTTAGTGCAAAGGAGTCAGACCAGCCAAAATCTACCCACTGCAAAAAAAACTCATGCCCTCAGAAAAACACCAATTGTGTAGAATTATCAACCAAAGACATATCAATCTTGATATAATATGGGGGCTATAACAAGAGGCCTTGGTTTTGAAAGAAGATACATTCTCTATCATTGTTGCCTAATGTCTTGGAGTGATGGGGTGGAGAAAATACGGGTTTACCATCGGGACACAATGAATTATTACAAAATAAAAGACGGGACCGACCTATCTGATATTTAAACCATCCGGTCAGAAGATTAATCTCGCAGTAGAAAAGAACAGCACCACACGCAAGTCCTTCACAAAACTGAGAATTAGCGCCCATAGATTGACCATCGAAACTGGTAGGCACAAAAAAACCCCATCGGTTCCCTCAGATCAAAGGTTTTGTTCATTTAGCAAGCACAAGGTGGATGATGAGATACATTGCCTATTTGAATGTCCGTTATATAGCATGGAACGGTGGAGAACTCTCACGGGAAGTGAACCACATCATGCCAGTCAGTGCAAATATGAGCTACGAGGGGCTAGCCAAAATACTAATCGGGGAGTTCAACTACGACATAACCCCACAAGTTATGCGTTACGTCAACAGAATACACACACAGAGACAAGACACAGGTGCATCTGTCCATAAAACTGCGTTGAAACGAAACAGATATTTACAATTTTTTTTTGTCTTTTTTCTGTTTGTTTGTTTTGTTTCATTCATATGTTCATATTTCATGAGAAAAAACACTCATTTCATATTCTATTTATCATATGACACACGCACATGCACAAATTAGCCACTTAGTATGACCCTTTTAACCCATCACCTAACTTGGAAAAAACATCCTCGTACAACTAAAAATTTTCATTTTTTGCTTCCAAAACATAGGTTATGACCCCTCATTGGAACGAGCTCGTCGAGCTCGTTCCAATGAGGGGTCATAACCTATGTTTTGGAAGCAAAAAGTGAAAATATAAAAAAAAATGAATGGCGTTTTTCTTGTAGGTAAAAGATTAATACAATATAACCCACCCTAAATGGGACAGATAACGTAAATTCTCCCTGCTGAAATTATGCAAATGTAATCCAGTTGTATTTTGTTTAGCCAATCAAATTGTCCAGTTTTGAAATTGACCAATGAAAGCTCCCAATTCTAATTATGCAAATTATGAAAATGTGGCCCAGTTGTATTTTGTTCAGCCAATCATATAATAATAATAATAATAATAATAATAATAATGTAATAATAATAATAATAATAATAATGATAATATAAATAATTGAAACTAATCTTTCTAATCTTTATTCACTCTCCTTGACCACATAAGCGGTATGAGAGGTATATATGTGTGTGTACATTAAAGTATATTGTATAGCAGTCAGTATAAATTGTTATATATTACTAAGTATAAATAGAAGTAGGATATGCCAAAAGGCAGCAAGACTCATGCCCAGTATAAAACCCACTCCAACAGAAATCGATAAAATATCAAAACATCTCCAGAAACTGAAACCTCTTCCAGCCTGAAACCACAGTTGCAGGATGTCGCAGGAGTCGACTCACTGCGTCGACTCCAGTGGCACGACCACGTCCGCGAGTAGCTATTCAGCATTTCACTTCTCGACATAGCATCGCTTGGTCACTAGAATGATCGATGTCCAACTGTGACATAGAACACACTAGCCCCCATCCGACGATATGGTAAGCCACAAGACTGTAGAGACCCCCGTGTACCTCTGCTCGATTTAAAATTCACCCTAAATTGATCATAATTTAAAGATACTTTATCGTCACCTATAATCTAACAACTGTCAGATTTAAACGTTAGTTTGAAATGGAACACCCCTCGCTCAAACACCCTTGGGAGAAGAAAATTAGACGAAAACAAGGATGCTTTAAAGGGCACCATGTTCATCATATCACGATAAGGTTGGTACGCAGGTACTTAGTCTCATATCCCCTATGTCCGCTGCAGACGACATCCGATCCTGGCGCTGCAACTATCAATAAAGACAAAATAACAGCAGTTTTGTGGCGATCATGTTTTGTGACTGCTACTGTTGCTCGATTGTAGTTATTTTCAGTCGATGGTATATCAGAATTGTATCTGTTCATCCGTAATTCGCTGCAAGCCGATCGGAAATTGAAAATGAAATTTCATTTTGCCGTTTTAATTACATCACTTCTTCGTGGCAATATATACCGGGTTCGCATGGTGCATCCATGCGTTTGCCTTGCTTTTATGATGTAAGGTAGCCGCCAGCTATGATCAGAAACGACAAAACTGCAATACGATTTCAATAATGATTTGTAAACGTTCCGGCGATGAAATATGGCGTATTAAGATAGTTTGCTGTATTTGAGCCGCGAGCATTTTTTGGTCAAACCTTTAATACTACCAGTTAGTTGGTCCTCGGATAAACAGGTGTCCAAATGTAATAGGCTCGGCTGCGAAGCGCATTCGGATTTACTAGTTCACATTTTCGA
The DNA here is from genome assembly GCA_031216915.1 of Pictodentalium vernedei. Taxonomy (NCBI): domain Eukaryota; kingdom Metazoa; phylum Mollusca; class Scaphopoda; order Dentaliida; family Dentaliidae; genus Pictodentalium; species Pictodentalium vernedei. The sequence continues at coordinate 54,704,022 of CM062290.1, forward strand.
TTTTTCCTTTTCTGTTGGGTTTGAGCCTTTCAAATGGACCCGGTCAACAGTGTCTGTGGAGGAAGTCTTCTAAAGTATAAACGATTGGCTGGACTTGACTTTATATCAATGTTTTGCAGCCATTGTGCAGAAATATGTGACGTTAACTGGATGAGTGCTAAATTATTTTTCAAAGATGATTTGAAACGCGGGTAATTTGTTTCCAAAGAAACCACGCTGTCAGCAAGAGTGGCTTTAGTGTAGCGAGATTTTTTTTTCATAAATAATTGTGTTGTTACAATTTATTGGAGAGTGCCTATAGGCACTCTCCAATAGATTGCAACCACACAGTTTTAAATAAAAAATTTCTTCTACTACTGAGCGAACGTCAAACTAATGCAACAGTGTAAAGCCAGTAAAGAGGCTTCAATTTATTTATTTATTGGTGTTTTAAGGTCACATATTTCTGCACAATGGCTAATCAGTTTTATGGGTGGAGGAAGCCGGAGTACCCGGAGAGAACCACCGAGCAACGGCGAGCAACTGTCAGCTCCCCAACGTACTGACTCCACACAAGCAGGGCTAGCATTGGTTAAAGACAGGTGAACCATCGACGTGCATTACGCCTTAGTGCACAACGCCACCGTGCCCCCACGTGGGCAATGGGGGTGAAGTGTCTTGCCCAAGGACACAACGCGGTTGCCGCAGGTGGGATTCGAACCGAGGACCTCTCGGCTTGCAGCCTGCACCTCTACCAACTGAGCCACCGCGCCCCCAAAGAGGCTTCAAGCACTTTTCAATAGAGCCACGTTTGTGACTTCCAGCACACAACCAGTCAAACACCAATAAATAAATAAATAAATAAATAAATAAATAAATAAATAAATAAATAAATAAATAAATAAATAAATAAATAAGACATGTATAAATAAATAAATAAATAAATAAATAAGACATGTATAAAAAAATAAAAAAAATAAATAAATAAATAAATAAATAAATAAATAAATAAATAAATAAATAAACCCTTCAATAAATAAATATATAAGACATGTATAAATAAATAAAACATAAATAAATAAATAAATAAATAAATAAATAAATAAATAAATAAATAAATAAACACTTGCACTCTGGATGGTACACTAATACAATACTGATAACGGCGAAATGGACGAATCTATTCTGCACTCATAGGGAGGTTCAGTAATAATTTATTTATAGTTATTATTATTATAATTATTTTATTATAGTTATGACTCCACTTTCTACTTAACTCTTAACCTGCGGCGTCTGCTGAGAAAGCCTGGAAATAAACAGACTGTCACCAGCAGAATGAGGTTCACAGAGGGTGAATTTGCTGATGCAACCCTCCAGTAGCATAACTGAATTTATCATCTGTGAACATCAATCTGAATCAAAATTTCGGGCCTACGCAGAAAGAGGTACCCCGTGGATAAATTGGTTCGCTGCATGGGGTAGCATCAGCAACCCATCTACCCTCTAGAGACCTCATTTTGCAAATGACAGATTGCATATTTCTAGGCTTGCTGCTGAATATTTTGAAAATAGTTTTTATCAAATCTAGTTATGGCTTCTGCAAAGCAGCCATGACTAGATTTGATTAAAAACTCAAGATTTCACTCAAGAAATCGCTGGTCAAAAATTCGGTACAATTCGCAGGTGAAAGCTGGTTAGGTATGCTCAAATTTTACTTACTTTAATGGCAAGTGATTTCCTGTCCAGGGATCAATACTTTTGAACTTTTACAGTTGTATTTTCTAGAATTGTATTTTCTAGTTATGACTTTAAATGGGTTGAAATGAACCGTTAACATTTTCAAAGACTGTGGAGTTGGCAAATTGCCATATCTTTTAAAATGCAAATGATTCATTCTCGTCGGTTATATTAATAGAAAGCCAATACAATTCTAGAAAATACAATTGTAAAAGGTTTATAGTATTGGCCGCTGGACCGGAATATCCTCCAGCAACATGTAAGGATATATAGAGATTATTACCATTATGTGGATGTACAAAATATGTATCCGAGTCGAGCTCCGGGTTCTAAGGGCAGATCACGACGAGTCGAAGACGAGTCGTGATCTACCCTTAGAACCCCGAGCGAGAATCGGATACATAAATGGTACATCCACATAATGGTAATAATCATTTTATCTTACAATATATTGGGGATAAGTCAAGAATGTAGACGAATATATAACGAATTATTTATTTGTACGGATGAACAAAAAGAAAAAAAATGGAACTCACGCGAAAGGAACGTGCTTCTATCCGACCTCCTGATACACACACAGGGGGTCGGATACACGACAGTTGCGGAGTTAATACAGACAAAATACATGTTGATTGTAAGATGAAAACCTTAAAAAGTACCTGGGGTGTTCCAATTGGCAAGAAAATTTCTCTTTTTCTCTGGGGAAGACGAATGGAACATACACACTCTGTTGGGACCGAAAATATGTTCTCCTGTCATTGCCGCCCCCTTTCCGCACACACTTCATTTAGTCTGTTATTTATTGGGGTTTAATGACACTTTCGGCAGCCAATGTTCACCTCGTGCCGAGCAGTTTTACGAGTGGAGGTAGTCGAAATACCCGGAGAGAACCACCGAGCAACGGCGAGTAACTGTTAGACTCTTCAGTGTACTAACTGCGCCCAAGCAGGGTTAGCATTGGTTGAAGCCAAGTGCACCATTGACGTGCAGTACGCCTTAGTACACAACGCCATCGTGCCCCCCCCCCCTCCCCCACGCTGGCACTCGGGATAAAGTACCTTGGCCAAGGACACAGCGTTTACTCTGGCTACGTCACTAATGGGTATTGTTATCGGTGGGGTTAAAATAGTATTTGTTGAATTTAATCGAGACCATACAGAAAATTGCCCTTGGCAGACAAAGCTTATTGAAAGTGAAATACTCTCTTGCTTTACATTCAAAGTATGAAAGAAGGAAACGCCGTACAGACATCTTGAAAAACAATCGAAACGTTTTGTTCGGGCCATAAAATTTTTACGACAACACTATCTATGCTGTATGCGTTCATTATGGACGTACTGTTTGCTGAAACCAATGGAAGAGCTTTACTAATATTTACTGAACAACATTAATGCTGCCTGGAGGAGGCGTGTAAGCTTGAGTCACAGTACAGACTTGGGGTCACGATTTATGTTTTTATACAATCAGGATGAAAGGCAAAAAATGCGTTGGCGTTGGTGATTATGTCTTCATGTTAAACCATTCACTATTTTACCAGTCCTGCGGTTAAGATATATCTTTGGCCTCAATGACGTGGCTGGAGGTTTCCGATTGAGGGGTATAGGGTACTGCGTTTCCAACTGGGGGGGGGACCCCCTCCCGGTCCCTCCCCCAGTTGGAAATTCACTACCGAGAAACATTTTGAAAATAAAGCCATGAAAGGGGGCATAAAATTGATTCTTGTAACTGAAATGCGAACACATTTATGATAGAATTATCGGGTTATTATTATTTGGTATTGTGCTGGGAATTGAATATGTGCTAAACAAATGCACAAGCTTAGAACGTTGAGTAATTCACACTGTTCTAACATTAAATCAGATCTTATGCAGGAATGCAGGAATGGTCAGTTTTCGATGTTTCATCATTTTGTAACTGCGAATGATGGAATTAACTCAGGATAACGATCTTACATGATGTGATTTTCTTGAAGTGCATTTCGAGGATTTTTGTTATTATGATAAGTAAACGTACAACAGAAATCTCGTACTGATTGTCATCATGCATACTTATGAAACTCGATATTGCGTACACTGTTGTTGTAAATAGTAACAGTTAGAATTTTTGCCGATTTGAAACCGAGTTGGGATTTTGGGAAGTAAAGGAGACATCAGCATCGCCAAAGAAGCTTTAAAATCCAGATGGATATTTCCAACTACTCATGATTTGCCCTCCGAATTTCCAACTGTATGAAATTTTGGCCAGGATTGGGTGTGCCCCCCCCCCCCGACCCCCCCCCCCCCCCATCCTCACATCCCTGGGAGCAAACAATTTCATCATGGCAGATGGATGGAAGCTGTTCCGGTGTGACAGGAATGATAGTCCGTAGGAAAATTAGTCCCTCTGGACTATTATTCCGCGGAATTATAGTCCTAGGTCTAACATTTCTAGGAATAGTAGTCCGGCGGACTTCTATTCCTAGAAATGTTAGACCTAGGGCTATAATTCCGCGGAATAATGTCCAGAGGGACTAACGTTCCTACGGACTATCATTCCTGTCACACCGGCAAGCGAACTTGAAATATATGAATGTGGTTGGTGTTGGTGTGTTGTGGGGTGCGTGCGTGCGTTCTCAGTTCTCTGGAAACAAAATTAAAAAGAATATGTCTGAAATTCGATTCTCGACAGGTTGAATAGAAAATAATCTTAAAATCAAAATCAAAGAGCAGTCAAGTCGTTTTATTCTTGGACCAGTATCTGTTTTCTGTATTTGTGAACGTTGGCGCACTTGGAAAAATATACAGGAAGGATAAATTTTGAAACAGATATACTCAATACGTGACTGTACTCATCCAAAGAATGTAACCATTAACTGCGAAAAGTCAGTTACCTTTGAAACTATTTATTTATTTTTATGCTCCCCCGAAAAATATCGTAGTCGCCGCTTTGTCCGCCCGCCCATCCGTCTGTCTGTCCGGGCCAACTAAACCTGTTTAGGAGCTATTAGTTTTAGGAGGTTCGTCGAAATTAGGGTAGTATTAGGGTCAGGAGAGGGGTGGGGGTTAGGGGTAGCCCCAGGGCAGGGCTAAAGGTTGGAGGGGATTAGGACTCAGGGGGTGGGGTCAGGGGTGGGGTTTTAGTTTTTATAGCCCCTAAACCAAAACATAGCCCCTAATCCTTTTGGTCTGGCTAGGGTGGGGTTAGGGTCAGGGGTGGGGTTGGGTTGGGTTAGGGTTAGGGGTAGCCCCAGAGTAGATCTTAAGGTTGGGGAGGGTTAGGTCCCAGGGGGTGGGGGTTAGGGTCAGGGGTGAGATTTTAGGGCTTACGGTCAGGGTAGGGTAGGGTTAGGGTGTGGTTTTTGAGTGGATGGGGTGGGGTTAGGGTTAAATATAAGTTCTAGGGTGGAGGGGGTGGGGTTCTGGCTAAAATAAGGTGATGGGCATATAAAATGTTTTTTTCGTAGCCCTTAAACCCAAATAGTTGGAACGTCCGTCCGTCCGTCCGTCCGCCGTCCGTCCGTCCGTCCGACCGAAACAAATGCTTTGAGGATGATAACTCCACTTTGTTTTGAAGAATGACCTTATTATTTTGCACCATTGCTACCGGAGGGGGGGGGGGGGCGCTAAAAAAATTGCATGAACATAGGTGGGGTGGGTTAGAGGTCAAGTGCCCAAAAATGTGCAAAAACAGTTAATGCATGTTTTTCCCTTTTCACTGTTATGGAATCTTTTGTGTCCCAAACTTTAACAAAAATGTCACCAATTGATCCTAAAAGCCCATTAAGAAGCATTATTAAAAAAATTAACCTCTTTAATATAAAAATATTGGAGAATTTCATCTAAAACTTACTTATGGTTGGGGTGGGTGCCCAATATTGAGCGGAAGAAAATTGCCCGACAATTTTCTCCTAAAGTCAACAAAAATATCCATTTACAACATAATTTATTCATATCAAGTTATATTTTAATGGAACATTCTTAAAAATAAAGCATAGTATATATAATATTGTCTAATGAGTCATATTGGGTAGGTGGGACTGATTTTTCAAAACGAAAAAATTGAAAATATTAATTATTTTTTCAACAAAAACAAAAATGTCTGATTTAACAAAACAAGAAAGTCTTTTTGATCGCTATCCTGGTAGGCAGATGCGATAACAAAAACTAAAACACAAGGTTTGCCCTTCTTGAGCCTGAACAAAAACAAGTTCCCATTTACTCAACAAATATTTGCAACACATACACGGTCATAGTATTAGCAGTAGTAAACTAATTATGGGCACAACAGACACAGTGCTCTCATATGTCTGCATATGCCATGATTTACAACTAGACTGTTCGAAGTGTTATCACTGCATATCAGAGATAAAATGAGGAAAAGCTTTTTTAAATTTGGTTTAAAGGTTTCTGGGAAAAAGAATAATTGAGTTTCATTTGCAAGGTAAACACTGAGAAACTAGATTTATAAGCAGTGGCGTGGCCGCGGGGTGGGGGCGGGGATTGTGGGACGCGTCATTCAAAGTTGGTCCTCGAAATATGTCCAAAAATGGCATTACATGAAAAACCTCAAAATATCCGCTCAGATACAAGGAGATGTGGGTTTTTGAACCCTGGAATACAAAATGGTCGGCCCGTGGTAGAAAAATTTTGAATTCCAGGTTCGAGAGTTCGAGCCTGATCCGCGTCATCCGCGTTGTTTCCTTTCAAGTGTCACGACATTCCACTTGTCAAGTGGTATTATTGTAACACCTGTCAAGTTCTGGGATATCTACACTTGAACAAAGTGCTAGTTCAGCACTTAGTAAGTGTTAAATGCAGCACTTCAGGTGTAGTTTTTGACACTTTAGTTTTTAGCGTGTAACAATTCTGTTAATTGAATAATTCACACTTGCTATTCAGTTAACAAGGTTCTTTTGTACTCTTGGTGCTGTTGTCCGAAGAAGACAAATAATTAGGGACAGCAACTCCCCCTCCATGCAGGATTTACGCCCCGCACCTCCTCTCTCTCTATATATAACACTTTGTATCTCTAACATTCCGGAAAAAGAACATACAAAGTTTTTTCCTCCACTGTGATAGGCACAATGTCTCAGCATCCAACTTATATGATCCCGTGCGGTTTTTTTCTTTTTTTTTTAAAATGTAATCCTGTTTAAACGCGAACAATTACAAATATCCGACAAATATGGAAAAAAGGCCAATGTATCAAACTGACGTGTCAAAATGCACGTGGAGCGTACCGCCATAACCGTCACATATTTTATCGATGGATTCTCAATCTGATGATTGTAATGTGTTTATCTTTCCAACAATTCCAATAAACAGTGGGGTCTGAAAGCATATCCAGAGCGTTGGAATATAATCCGGTAAAATATCGACTTCCTATCAGCGTGCATTCCCTTGGCATCCGTAAACTTCTAACATGTCACTGACAGGAGGTTTTTAAACTGTCGACTGTGCTGATCTTCTTGAGAAGTTAATATTTATTTCATGAACAACTCAGTTTAGTCTTTCTCCAATGACATGTCTAAAAAAACTCCACAGCGTCTATGTGTCTACAAGGTTAAAATGAAGTTAACATGTCTGTTATCGTCCAAGAGAAGCATTAGCAAAATGTGGAGGGAGCTTCTCTTCGACTCGGGTTGGCACGAAATAGTTGACGCTTTCCACTCGCGTCATGTTAGTTGTTACAGTAAATAATTCTTTTCACTGAATCCTTTTCCAGAATGTGAAAACGTTTCTAGAACCCCCTTTTCCACAGTGTGTGACAATTGGGCAAGTCAGGAAATACCCCAAATGAAGCCTAAACTTTCGCCCCTTTGTCATCATCTCGATATAGAAGGGCTGCTTGTGTCCTTGGGCAAGGCACTTAACCCAACTGTCCACATGGCGGCACGATGACGCCATGTACTAAGGCGATGGTGCGCATGTCTTCAACCAATCTAACCCTGCCTGTGCTGCAGTGCGGAGTTACGATGTTGAGGAGCTGGCAGCTGCTCGTCGTTGCTCGGTGGTTCTCTTCGGGTACTCCGGCTTCCTCCACTCGAAAAACTGTCACGGTCATGATTAGCCATTGTGCACACACTAAAAACTAAAGTGTTAAAACTGACACTTTCAAGGTGTTGAATCCTTTCTATCTCTTAGGGTTTGATTTTAACACTCAAAGTGCAATGCTTCAAGCACTTATCCATTACAATCGTCAGACATCTGAAACTTGAATGGATGGCACTTCCCATGTGTCTAGCATTGGTGGTTCTTCCAGAATCGTCCATAATTTGATTTGCGCTTGGTGGGTACATAATTAAAATGACACACCGCAGATGACGTGGATCAGGCTCGAGAGTTCGAGCCTGATCCGCGTCATCTGCGTTGTTTCCTTTTAAGTGTCGCGACATTACACTTGTCAAGTGGTATTATTGTAACACCTGTCAAGTTCTGGGATATCTACACTTGAACAAAGTGCTAGTTCAGCTCTTAGTAAGTGTTAAATACAGCACTTCAAGTGTAATTTTTAACACTTTAGTTTTTAGCGTGTATAAGTATGTGACCTTAAACACCAATAAATAAGTAATAATTAAAGGAGGCATGTATTTTGTGGTATTCCGCCTTTGACACCCCGTTCTAGGATCTGGCTATGTTTGTGAAATCACATTTTCTTTTCTTTTTATGGTGCCACCCGTAAAGGGGGGGGGGGGGGGGGACTCGGCTGTGAAAAGTTACATGGAAATGCACCGGGGGAGGGGGGTTGTGGGGCTGACATGGAGAAAATTTGATTTTTCGAACTGAAACAACGCTGCTTCCATGCATCTGAGCGATCAATTACAGTCCATATAGAGGACATTTCGATTGCACATTTATGTCATCTTCGCTTCTCATTCGAAACAAATGGTTGCACGGGGCCAGGGGGTAGTGGGGTGGGGAATGAACCCATCGAGATGATCTTAGTTCGACCAAACTGGAGAACATTTGATTTTTTGACAGTACGATATTTCCTTTGTATCTGAATAATCAAATACAGCAATACTAGACTGCTGGTATATCGAAATGTCTCTATGTGGACTGCCATTGGCACCATACCACAGTCTAGTCTTCCATTGGCACCACACCACCAGCCTAATCTGCCATTGGCACCATACCACCAGCCTAGTCTGCCATCGGCACCATACCACAGTCTAGTCTGCCATTGGCAGTCCACATAGAGAGCATTTCGGTTTACCAGCAGCCTATGCAATCAGATCCATTTCGCCCGTTGATCATTTTCACAAAAAGTTTCATGCACCAACACGTGTTGGGCTTCATCAATTTTGGGGTCCCAGGGGGTGGACTTTATGGCCAGTCCGCCTCTGATGCCACCGGTCTACAAGGAAATGCCCCAGTGAAGACCCACCTCACGTTTCTCATATCCCCAGCTGTGTATTGAAATGCCTCGATTCTCATCAAGTTATATAACTCGGTTACTATGTGTATTCAACGTTACACTATGCAATTCAGATAGTGAGAACTTAGGGCTGCACGGTATTTCGATAAACCGATATATACCCGTATTCAAATCAATATCGATTGAATACAGGTCTAATTACAAAAATATCGGTTTATCGTCATTATGTATTTACCCACAATTTAATTTTCAAGATGTCTGGAGTTTTTTAACTGTAGTTCAGAATGAATAATATATCGCTTTACCCAAGGAATCGTCCACATGTGCCCACGTAATATACCAATTCAACATTTGAAAAAGTAATTTTCAAAAATGTCAACAAAACTATATCATGTGACCCCTCATTGGAACGAGCTCAACGAGCTCGTTCCAATGAGGGGTCACATGATATAGTTTTGAAGAAATTTTTGGAAAAATTTGATTTAAAATAATAAATTTTGATATCGTCTGCGTTGTGTAAGGGTTTTTCGAACCGCATCATTAAGGCATGCTGATTCGTTCCGACTGTGATGCCTCAAGTGTCGATTGTGGCACTTATGTTCAGATATCTGAACAGGTTTTCGATATATCGGTATACCGAGATATTTTTTTGAATACCGATACCGGTATTCTGTTTTGAATATCTTGCAGCTCTATGAGAACTGAGATTTATTACACGTCTATTACGTTTCCTCCAGTTCCATATTTACAAAACCGTACGGAACACGTGTTCCTACATATTTCCGTTTACGGACTATTTTTCCACTGACGTCATGGAACCATTAAAAGAACTAAACTCCTCCCATTTTCGTAATCGGCGAATCGAAACGTCGCTTTGTGACCAAGATCAATTCAGAAGCTGCGGTGACAGCTGATAAATCGAATGTCAGTTGGAAAATATATTTGTTCAAATCCACCAAAATTAACGGAATTAAACTTATTCTGTAAAAGAGGGAGTGATTTTATATTACTCAAGTTCTGACTTGGAAGCAAATGTTTCTCAGATAATGGCCGCCATATTCTTAAAACTACTAAAAAATAAACTTTTTGGACACAATTTTCATTCATATTTTTCTGTTTACGTATCGATCAGTCACACGTGTTTGCCAGTTACACCTGAGGTTTGTTTTTATTTCTACTTCAAGCAGACGTCAGAACTTAACTCTTGGAAGCCGGGGAATCGGAATGAATTTATTGAACATGACATACCACGAAAAACTTACAATAAAGTAGGTGCTTCTAGTCAAGTGTCAGGCAGACGACACTTGACTAGAAGCACTTGCAGTGGCGTAGATATCTTTTCGCTGGCGGAGGGGCAAGCCCAAAAATTTCCGACAGACCGAATATTTTCCGACAGTGTAACAACAACAAAAACCCAAACAAACAGAAAGAATCTGTTGTTTACTGCAAATGTATTGAAAATTGGTCTTTTTTACCCAAAATTTACCCAAAATGACATGTTTTTATCCCCAAAGCCAACATTTTAATGTTATTAGGTATAAATTTGCCTAAAAATGGTCCGAAATTTCCGACAAAACTTCTGGTGGGGGGGGGCCTCCGCCCCCCCCCCCCCTTTATCTACGCCACTGAGCACTTGCTCAGTGTTTAATTCTCCCCTAGACCAAAGATAGCCGGACAGTAACAGTCAGATTACCTGCAGTATTACATCACAGGCAAGAAAACTGGACTCCCGGCTTCTAAGAATTAAAGTTTGAAATTTCCTGTGTGAGATGATTGAATTTTTAAATGAATGAATTCAATGTCATAGAGGCGTGTAATAAACACACAACGACACGATGAGTGAATGCGTTCGACAATACGGCAACCATGCCATCGCAGAAGGATAGAACGCGAGGCTGTGCACTTATGCAATATTGACGAACGCATTCACTCAACGTTACGTTCTGTGTATGTATTCAACGTTACGCTCTACATACACATTATCAAGACCATGTGCACGTCCTGTAATTTGTATTAGATTCGAGGTAGTGTTTACATTTGATCTCAACGAGCCCGTCAGGGTATGCACATTTATCACATAATACATTTATCTTTCAATCCCGTTACATAAAGCCCGCTTCCTCCAATTTTCAGTTTAAAATGGATTGAAATTCGTCAAAATTTTGAATTTCAGGAATTATATTTGAATGCTTAATAACAATGCATATATATGTGATAGTGATCGGAAATTGAATCTATCTGATATGGAATCGAAACGGGGGTGGGGTGGGGTGAAGTTTTTTGTGTGCACATCAAGTTGATTGATAAAATACAGATATGGAGAGCTGTGCTCATTCCGTGAAATCTGGATTACGTATAATTTTGTATAATTCCGTGATACAGACGACACCTGCAAACAGAATTCATTATTTTTCCATTTTTGTCTCAAAAACATAGCTTATGACCCCTCATTGGAACGAGCTCATCGAGGGGTCATAAGCTGTGTTTTTGAGACAAAAAATAAAAACAATAATGAAACTTGAATGGTGTTTTTTGTAAATAGCGCAGGTCGGTTTTGGCCGTTACGTTGGGTAAAGGGTTAAGCAGTGATAGAAATGGGGGAACGATGGACTACAAGAAACGGAAGAAGAGGCAAATGGGGTAGAAGGTAGGTGTGAGCATAGACGTCGGTATTAGCGGTGATAGTGGTGATTGGGGCCAGCTGTCGAAGTGGTAAGAGTGTCTTACTTGTGGAGGGCACTGGCAGTGGCCTACACCGCAAAAAAATAGGTTCTCTTTTGAACCAAAACTGGTCCTAATCTAGTCCCTGAGATGGAACCAGTTCTGTTTCAACAATATTTATTTCAAATCAATTAAATTTATAAAGATTAACATGAAATATGAACAGAATTAATCATAAATTGAGGGGGTTTCAGCCGTGAGTTTAGAGCTTATACGAGGTTGTCTCAAATCATTATTAAGCAAAGGAGATATGAACAGTTGGCATATCGAACCAGTTTTGGTTCTATACCGAACCAAAACTGGTTCGATATGCCAGCTGTTCATATCTCCTTTGTTTCAAAATGTTTGGCGACTGAGTTGAATAAGCTCCAGGTTTACTGCTGAATCTACTTCAGTTCATGTAATATTCTGTTAAAATTGAATGCTAATCTTGGTAAATTTATTTGGTTTGAAATAAATACTGTTTAAACAGAACTGGTTCCTTCTCAGGGACAAGATTAGAACCAGTTTTGGTTCTAAAAAGAACCTATATTTTTTGCAGTGTTGGGGTAGAATCCCATAATAGCGTTGGAAGAACGATATAGTGACAACGCTAGGTCACCGGAGTGATTGTAATATTGGTTTCCTTGAACATCAATCCATCAGCAACAGCATCTACTGATCCCTAAAATAGTGATCCCCATTGGCCTCTATTGATCCCAAAACAGAACTCCCTGGATGTTCAGATGAGAAAAGAGACGCAAGATGAGGTCTCGAGGTATCTTGAGGGCCTGTTTTCATTTTATTGTTAAACGAATAGGGATGTCTCATATTTGATGGAGGGGGTGACTCTGAAATGAAAGTGAACATGGCTGGTGTGAAATCGTGCAATCTCATTGGTTGTTCGAGCATGATAGAGCAATTTGGTTGGGAGTCGATTCAATCCACTGATGGAAGAACAATGTCTTTGTATTTCCTAAACAAGAACGGACAGGGACAGAATAGGGTATGAGATAGGGTATGAAGCAGGCAGAACATGTCGAAAGTTGGGAAAAGAGTACATTCATCCTAAATGACTCCACCGAAATATTCTTCAGAAGAATGTAACATACCCCACCTACAGTAGCTCGAATCGTGGATTTCCTATCGCCAACAATCTCCAGTTGACCCTATTACTTTTACTGGAGTACTTCCATATAATGGAACACTCCCTAGAGCACAATAGGTCTATAATACCATTTCCTATTCGTAGAAACCATAATGTCAACTTAGAAATACAATATGGCGACCTCCATCAACCAAACTGGACGACGGAAACACATACTACCCTAGTAACAGACATTAATTCAAAATTTCACCGTCACTGTTACGTTACAACTTAGCCGCCCGTCCGATTTACCATGACAACCAAGTGACATCCCTCATACATTCCAGTGTGATGTCACAGGAGCCCCCAAATGAGATCTACCAGTCCAATGATTCGTTGAGCGCTTTCCAGTGGAAGTAAAGAGCTATGTTTTATTTTTTAAATGAAAGTTTTCTATTAGTCCAGAATTTTGTTGCAAAGGTCCTCTTCCAGTCAGTGGCGTAGCAAGGGGGAGGCCTAGGGGGAGGCCCCCCCCCCCCCCCACAAAAAATGGCAGTGCCCCCCCACCCCAAGAAAAACAAATGGGAAAATTAAAGCACCAGTGGGTTCCAGATACACTATCGGGGCATTGAATTTTCATAATTTTCTCGGGGGCCCCCTCCGAAGCCCGACCATATGGGAGGAGATACAGTAGGCCTGCGGTAGATGTGGGCATGGCCCTCCCATTAGTGTGGGTTTGGGGGCTCCCCCGAACCCCCACCAATGGGAGGCCCAAACCGACCTCAAACCTATCGGTCTTCGGATATGCATGTGGCATATATTAACCTAGAACCCCACAAAATTATGCGAGAATAGGAAATCCTAGCTACGAGCGTGCATTCAATCGAGCTAGTTGAATGGTTAACGGGTACCCAGTACAAGAAGACGATATATCGGCTTCATGCAGTGTACAACTGTGTCAAATGTGTCCATTTTCTACAAATATTCTCGAACAACTTCAATTATGTTCTTGTTGTGACCTGTGGGGAGTTGAAGTGTTTGCTCATAAGCCGATATATATTGGTTTGTCTGTTGTTGACATTGTTGCAATGCTCCGACTCCAGAGGTCGCCCATTTAAGAAATAATTTCTATCAGTTTCGCACTCGAGTTCATAGTTATTTATCCCGTATCAGGTGGCATTTCTCATGATATTTTCATCCTTGGGACGTTTTATTGAAATAATTACGTCCGAATATGCCATATTGGGTTAATTAATGTTGCACCGAGGCGAAGCTTCACTTTCATCTTTTAGCACTCGGAGTCTGACAGAGATAATGATACGTTAGACCCATCTCTCACAGCTGACATTGCTTTTGTAAACGTTCTTGTAAACAGTGGCTAAATGGTGTATCGTTTGACGAAATCTGAAAAGCTTCATTTTAATATTAACCCCTTTGTATGGCAGCTGCCAACACAGTGACTACGGATGTATTTCGAACTGGGGGTATGGGTGGGGGCACGGCTATACAACGCACTGATATCTAATAATAATAATAATAATAATAATAATAATAATAATAATAATAATAATAATAATAATAATAATAATAATAATAATGCAATGTTAACGTCTAGAATCCACCGCCGTACTCTCTGACTTGCATTATTACCCCGTATCATAGGTGTACGCACCCTTTGTTCATTCCATGACATTCTCAGCTCATCTCCACACAGCATACTGCCGGGTCTACACAGGCGGTCACACAAAACAGACGCCCCAACATGTCCCTATTTTACACCTAGATACGGTGAGGATTGTGTAATAGGTACTCGCGAACATTTCTAACGTTCACAGCTGGTACGAGATTCCACGTCGCAGAGTCACACTCTCAAACCTCGCTGATCGCTTACCGGTCACACATAATGATGGTCCATGTGCCTTAGTGGAGCGGCATGACAGGAAATTATGAAAGGCAATCTACACAAAGATATGCGTTGCTCTATACATTAAGAAAAACGCACTTTTGGCTCCATATTTGACAGACATTTGTTAAATACGTAACAGTTACTAACTGAGCTGGAGGTATTCATAAATTTGAACAATGTGCCAACGTGCGGTATGTGACGCCGAGCCGCGAAGCGGCGAGTTATTACAGCACGTTGGCAGGTTGTTCAAATTCATGAATACTGACAGCGAGGCTAGTAACTTACTTACACGCCGATTCACAGAACGCACGGACCCAGGTATGGTAAGTGAGTACAGGTGGTCAAGTGACGTCACTTGAACACCTAGTCTATTGTTCTATCTGATATTTCATGTCTCTTTCCAACCCGGAGAAGACAAAAGAATTGGTGTGTAAGTAGGTTTTTATTCTCGCTCTGAGACACAGTAACAATACTGGGCATTTTCCGGTTCTCATTTCTGAATATCAGTGCCGATACCCGGGGTTTTCATAGACCAGAACCAGGAATCAAAAGTTGCGGAGCGCAACCTTTGATTCCCGGGTCTAGTCTATAAACTTCCAGGGCATTACGGTTTATTTTTAGAATTGGAAACCGGGAAATTCCTGTTTGCGAGAACAAACCGTAGCGCCAACTGCGAAGCTGGTCTCAGAAAATTATATTCGTCGTAACCTCATAAACTATAACACGTAATTATTGACACAATGGTATGTGAATTTCAAGGTATCGTGTCTGACTTTCACAACCGGGAGTCACAGAGTCATGATGATTCCGGGATTAAACCTTATTATATACGGAGCCAAAAATGTGCCGTAGTAGAGATAACCCCAACGAGGGAATGTTCCGTCAAATTCTAGGAATAATGAGTTTTCCTCGTTCCCGCTAATTCCCAATGAGATTGCAATGGTGGGTTGGTAATGATAATGTTTGCCTAAGCTACCACCCCCCCTCTCTCTCTCTCTCTCTCTCTCTCTCTCTCTCTCTCTCTCTCTAATGCTGAATGTATAAACAATAGCCAGTTACTTCTCAATGATGTGTTAGAAGAAAGAATCGGTGAATTCTATTGGCAGAGGTTATTATACAGTCTTCATACAGAAGATTCCAGAATGCGAAATTTTTCGAATGTTCTTTTGTTCCATTAATCACTAATTGGTTCAATTAAATCAAGTCATTAAAGTAAGAGGGGCAGACAATGTGCCTCTAACTAAAGTTTGTACTTGACATCAAATGTACTTTCCAGGTTCGTCACTCCATTTTTTTTTATTGATTTATTCTCAAAGTAACGCTAAAATACACCCCAAATCCGTTCTGGGAGCTTTCAAAATTCAACAGGGGTGGGGGAGTAGGGGTGCCCCTCCCATATCGAGCCTTCAGTCTTCGAGACATGCATGCTTCAGCTGCTAGTGCTTTCAAATTCCCTTTTCCCGTGGTCTGCCCCCACCCCTGCCCCGAAGTACTTCCGGTGCCCCTGTTTGTAAGATCCGAAAATAATTGGAAATGTGCAAACAGGAAAATGACAAAAATGACAAAAAGAATCAGTATTTTGCAAGTGAAAAACAGAAAGCGAGAGAACGATATAGCCTAGCTGCAACAGTTCTTGCTTCTCAATTTGATACACTATTTTGAAAGTAAACCTTAAGGGCTCAGTTGAAAAACATTTGAGAAACAATACGATTATATCGTTCCTTGAGTACAATAAGGCATCATCTGTAATGCTTGTAAGCTCTTAGAGAATTTTATTCTTTATAAATAAACACATTATTATTATGTGAAGTACAAATTTTAGTTAGATGCACATTGTCTGCCCCCTCTCGCCCCCGTGGTCCGAATGCAGGGAGGCAGGGGCGGTGGAGACGGGGTGGGGCACAGGGGCACAAAGGACATGTGCCCCCCCACACACACACACTTATGTGTATGTGGGGGGGGGGGGGCACATGCATACTCCTCCCCCCTCCCGAACGGCATTTTTCGACATAACATACATAACCCCTATGGTCACTACACATCACCTATACATATATGACCACATTAATTTTCGAGATTTTATTGAATAAAAATGGAAAGCCCCAAATGGAGCGTAATATTTCAAAGGACGGTTTCAAAGTTATGATTAGCCCTTTGAACCCGAGAGGCCGTTTTCCGGCCCGTGAACATGTTACTTTATAAATTCATTAAGTGTGATAGCTGGTAAGTGAATGTGTGGGGAAGACCGATCAATATTTTCAACGTGCAGCCCTGAGGCTGCACGTTGAAAATATTAATTGGTCTGCCCACAAATAATGAATATGGCCTCTTCCAGTTGCTGCCATTGAATTGATATGGAATATATTACCAGGGTTCTAAGGGTTGAGTAAAAACAACATCAATACACTGTGGTTGGTGTCTTAAACAGAGTGGTTACAAGGGAGAGAGGTAACGAGCATAAATTTATATATTTTTCAAGAATACACCGCCCCACCACCATTAACACCCCCCCCCCCCCCCCCAGGAAATATTATTTTCCATCCTACACCCTTGCGGTACATAGAAAGGTTTAACCCCCCCAACCCCCCCCCCCACCCCCACCCCCACCCACCTTTTTGGAGCTTCTGTCGCATCTGCAGGGAGGGCAGATGCCCCCTCTGCCAGCGCCCCTGCTTACAAACATTGATTGCCACTGACAATATAGATAACATTGACGTAGTAATACTATTATCGAATGTCATAATTCAGTTTTGTTCTCGACAATAACAAGTAGTAATTTGCTTTAAAACTTATTATTTCACACAAGGGACAACAACAAAGGAAATATGCAAACAATGTTTCAATCAAGCCTTCCCGCTACGAGTATGTCCTGTACTTTAACTGTTTGTATTCTTTTAATTTATATTAAATATAACGGTAACAAACAGTCTACGAGCTTGATATAATTAATATCATGGAGTGGAAGGGTGGAACCCTAGTTTCAAAACACGTGTGTGCCAGTGGTCAATTCGTGCGACTATTTTATTCGCACAATTAAGGATATTTGGCGCACGTGTCGTGCACGTCGCCAGACATAAAAAGCACATTTACACGTCTAGTCTAGTTACTGAAAGACCGTGACGTTTCAATTCATTGAAATTTATTTCTTTCATGCTGCTTTTTGTCGAAGTGTCAGCATCGCGGATTGATCACAGAGCATTGCAATGTTTGACAACAAAGACTCAAGATGAACCAATATGTCGCCTGGAGCAGCGATAGATCAGTCGTGGGAGAAAGAATCGTTATTGGCATGCAACACACACACACACTCTCTCTCTCCCTCCCCTTTTTCTCTTCCTCTCTCTCATTCTCGCTCTCTCTCACCTCTCACTCGCTCTCACTCACTCTCTATCGTCTCTCTCTCTCTCTCTCTCTCTCTCTCATTCTCGTTCTCTCGCTCGCTCGCTCGCTCGCTCGCTCGCTCTCTCTCACTCGTCTCTCGCTCTCTCTCTCTCTCTCATGCCTTTCCCAGGTTCGTTACTCGTTTTTTTTCAATAAGTTATTTTCGAAGCTCAAATACACCCCAAATCCGTTCTGAGAGCTCTGAAAATTCAATGGATGAGTTTGGGAGGACGTCCCTTCACGATGGGGGGGGGGGGGGGGGGGGGCGGGGACACCTCTTACCAACCCCCAACCCCCAAACCCCATCTCGGGCCTTTGGACTTTGGAACATTCATGCTTCGGCATGTTATGGAGGGAGTGCGAGTGAATGCCCTTTTCCCGGGGTCTGACCCCTCTGCTCTGAAAGGCTGCAGGCGCCCCTGCACACACACACACACACACGCACACACACATACACACTCGCACATTCAGGTCCGTATCTACCTAAAAATACTGGGAGAGGGTATCACCATTCTGCCCTATACTGTCAGCGCATATTGCCGTGCATATATATCATCACACCGCCCCATCCTATGCTTAGCAATGCAATTCTTATTACCCTGGTCTGCTTTTGCATGGGCATCAAAGCATATGAATTGAGAAGACCGTGATATATCATGTGCCCAGCGTGCCTAGGTGGTAACCGGGCAGAGGCTGGGCAGCTTCGGTATGTCCTACTCGCTGCCCTGCGAACAGAAGTTCTGAATATTTATTTTGGGGTGTGGGGGGGGGGGGTAAAACCCCAGGATATACACCCCTGCACACATTTACAATTTGTCCCCATAACGTAATAAGCCCAACGGATGTCCTCGCTTCACAGAAGGAAACCGGCGCTTTCTTTATCCCTCGTAATAAGTACCTAATTTATATCACAGGGTACCTTACCTAGCCGTACAAAGAACACAAATATGCAACCATGTCAGGGCACTTTCAAATTATGAGCATAATAGCGACCATGCCCCTCTCTCCAGTGGAGGCTGTGATCGGCTACTGCGTGTAATACTTGAGACTAAAAGTATGGTGGGTGACGTATTCTGTTTCCTTTTCCATTATGCTATTATAAAAAGAAAAAATAGTTTTGGAACCACCCCAACAAACGTTACTAACTTTT
This sequence comes from Pictodentalium vernedei, assembly GCA_031216915.1. Classification (NCBI taxonomy): domain Eukaryota; kingdom Metazoa; phylum Mollusca; class Scaphopoda; order Dentaliida; family Dentaliidae; genus Pictodentalium; species Pictodentalium vernedei. Next base: position 54,723,318 of record CM062290.1, read on the forward strand.
TAACAAGTATATTTGGACTGATGATTTGTGGATTGTTAGACCTGAAGCCCAGGAGAATGTTGAATTTTATGTTTGTCTACGTGCTTGATGCGACTTTTCTACACTTTAACCCTTTTCCTAACATGAAAAGCAGACGACACATGCAAATAAAATTATTGAATAACTATTTTTTTTAATTTTTTGTCTCAAAAACGTAGGTTATGACCCCTCGTTGGAACGAGCTCGTCGAGCTCGTTCCAACGAGGGGTCATAACCTATGTTTTTGAGACAAGAAATTAAAAAATAATGAAAATCAATTGGCGAAATTTGAGAATAGCGCTGGTCGATTTTGGCCTTTGCGTTGGGTAAAGGGTTAAACATATATGTACAATGCCACGGAGTATTCTAGGGTCTGCTCACAAAAGAGCTGGCGTCCTTGGGGGTTATCAAAGTGGTGTGTGTGTTAGAAGGGTAGCTAGAATTTTTTAAGTAACACTCTTGTCCAGAAACGAGATCACACTGATCAAGATCAAGTTCGAACTCTCATTCACAATTTGAAGCAGAAGTGCCAAGTGTGTTTACAGGTCAGAGATGGACATACGTGATACTGACTGCACACACCGAGGAATTTTGGTTCCTCTCGAAACCAAAACTGGTCCTTCAGTTTGTCCCGGTAAGAGAACCAAATTTGGTTACACGGAACTAAACAGACACGTTTTGGTTCTTCAGACTTTCACATTAACTGGACTGTCAAAGCCTCTGCACATTGTGTACACTGTGAAATATAAAGCCGCGCCAAGTTGAAGTTTTAAAATGGCGACGAAGCAAAAAAGTCAGAAACACGGTTTCAATTGTTCCATCACGCAGGTGTTAAAGTTCCGCTCTGCAGTTTCGCACTATATTGCACTGGGGTGAAATTCTAAACATTGGGCATATGTTGAAACTAATGCCATGTAAATTGGAGATATATTTTTAGTATCAAATATATGATTACATTAGGCTGTTTGTTGGACAAGAGAATTTGAAGTTTTGTTCCCGAAGTTGGAGTCTGGTGCATGTGGGTAAATTACCAGATGAATTGTGGCAAACAATAGCTTCGAAAAATTGGCTATTTTTTAAAATGTTATTTTTACGCGGGTTTGTTACCAGGCATGCAACTAAAAAATCAGATGGCAACAGGGATTTTTTCCACATTTTAGAAGCAGGGAGATATATGCCCCAGGGTAAGGTGAGTGGGGACAGTGGGAAAATTCTGCTTTTGGGGTTGCTGGGTGGCTGAAAATGACTGGTATTGGCATTTTTGTTAAAGCTATTTTTCAGGTTGAAGTCTTGCCTTTGACAATAAATTATTTCACCCACATTCAGATTGTTTATGTGTACTCAGTCAGATAGTGTTATATGTTTTTAGTGGATTTGGGAAATGTGATACATGTTATGGGTTAGATAACTATGTTACAGAATATTTGCATTTGAAGTGAGTACATGGCATGTCATTTTTGGAAATGCCCGGAAAATGTGGAGCGGAACCTTAGTTGCGCGGCAGCAGCAATTTTTGTACAAACAAGGAGGACAACTCTATAAAATTGCGTGGTTTCAGATCACCTGAAGGCCCATTTGTTTAGGTTCTTCGACTCGTTTTTGTTCTCCTTGGAACTAAATTTGGCGCGGACTTCTCTGAGAGAATTAAAAATGTGGCTTTGGGATACCGATCCTTTGAGCAGATGGCGGGTGGTACCACATTCTAAAATCCGTGGGGTAGAAAACCAACCCTTGGAAACCAATTGGGCTGAGTGAATATGAACCCAATTGGGTTCATATTCACTCAATCCAGTTGATTTGGGTTAATTTTTAACACAACTAATTTTAGAGTGCACGGACACTCGTTTGTCAATAAATGAAATAGCTTTCACGTGCTATATTGCCTTTTTATAATTGTTTCAAAATTTTTAAATTTACTCCATAATATACGTCCGACTCTCATTTAACCCTTTACCTAACCTGAAAAGCAGACAACACTTGCAAACAAAATTCTTGAATAGCTAATTTTGTTCATTTTTTGCCTCAAAAACATAGGTAATGACCCCTCATTGGAACGAGCTCGACGAGCTCGTTCCAATGAGGTGTCATAACCTATGTTTTTGAGACAAAAAATGAAAAAATAATGAAAATTAATAGGCGATTTTTGTGAAGAGCGCTGTCCGGTTTTGGTCGTTACGTTGGGTAAATATAACAATAACATGAGTTTGGTGGGCGTTACGGTTTATTAACGGCCCGAGAAGAATGAATAACAACCCGAGGGTTTATTAAAGGCCCGAGACGAAGTCTCTTAGCCAAAATGCTTAGACAAATTGGGGGTGGTTCAAATCCTTTTTGTGTAGTATGTGTTATACACCGTTTGGAGTACTGCTGGTGCTGACACACCCTACGGGTTACACTGAATTACGAAGGCGAGTTTGCCACTCTTTTGTGACATCATGTGTTAGTCATTCACGGGGAAAAATAGTGTTTCTTGCACTTCGAAAATGACAGATGTTTTCAGATACAGGTGTTGCCACATATTTCAATAGATGTGTTTTACTTACTATATACCGCAAACAATTGCATGTTACGATCACAGCATCTTGTGGTGTGTACACTCTTTTCTTTACAACAGTTTCACGTGATCATTTTGCAATGTTTTCAGTTTACACTCAGTGGGTGGTTAGATGATTATGACCACTCCACTACATCATTATAACTCCGTTTCTAAAACTAGGTTTGTTAACCTTTCATCTGCACTGCCAAAAATATAGGTTCTCTTTAGAACCAAAACTGGTTCTAATCTTATCCCTGAGATGGAACCAGTTCTGTTTAAACAGTATTTATTTCAAATCAAATAAATTTATAAAGATTAACATTAAATATTAACAGAATTAAACATAAATTGAGGGGCTTTCAGCCGTAAGGTTAGAGCTCATACGAGGTTGTCTCAAATCATTATTAAGCAAAGGAGATATGAACAGTTGGCATATCGAACCATGCAGTTTTGGTTCTTTTCAGAACCAAAACTGGTTCGATATGCCAACTGTTCATATCTCCTTTGTTTCAAAGTGTTTGGCGACTGCGTTGAATAAGCTCCAAGTTTACTGCTGAATCTACTTCAGTTTATGTAATATTCTGTTAAAATTGAATGCTAATCTTGGTAAATTTATTTGATTTGAAATAAATACTGTTTAAATAGAACTGGTTTCATCTCAGGGACAAGATTAGAACCAGTTTTGGTTCTAAAGAGAACCTATATTTTTTGCAGTGTACGATCAGTTTCTTTCCGAAAATATTTTTCGTTTGTGAAAATTTCACTTACTTTGGCCGAACGAAAGCGTATGGCGCCGTATTGGAACCAGCTCGAAGTTCTCCTTCCAAAGAGACGTCATCAGTTATGTTTTATGGGAATAAATAAAAAAAAAATAACTAAGTCTTGACAACTGATGTTGCAAGTATGAGTTTCGGATGACTCATTAGTTAGAACTGTGATAATGTCTAGAGCATTTTTAAGTTTGCTGCGCCAAATGTTTTTGCGACAGCCATTTATATTGACTGCATCAAAAGTGAACCTATACAAACATAAATTTGTTACTTTCAGTTTTTTTTCATAGGTTATAATAGTTTATTTAATGGTATAAATCAAATACATTGACAATGTGATAACAATACTATAAATTTACAATTGATTTACACCGTCGGGAGATGACATAGCCAGACTGGCTGTCTACCTGTCATCTCCCACCAATTTTGAACTCCAACACTGCCAAAAGTTACCCCGTAAGCCTCTCTAGACTTGTTGATTTACAGACCTGGTGACTCCTTCATACATTTAGGTGGGCGAGTTATCCAGGAGCATTTATTCAGAAGCAAGTAATAACACGGGTAATTATACGAGCACTGGAAAGAATAAATAATGTGTGGAGATTTCAAGACAAGACAACGGAATAACTGCACTCCGTTCCGTAGAGGAGTGATGTTTTCAAACATTTTGTCTAATACCAGCGGAGAAGCAAGCAAATAGCTGAACACATCCCGCCCTTCCCCGGATCGGTCAAGAGACTATTTGTAACGAAACTAGTTAGTCTACGTACACATTTCGGGGGGTGGGGGGAAGGCGGTAACCAGGGTGTTTCAGGATACACTACTCCTGTGTTTAAATTCCAGCATAGCATGGACAATCGGTATGATAACTCTATTGTCCAGGCTGACAATCGAGGCAGTAGGGGTTGTCGTACAGAAAGTTTTTCCGATTCGAAGAGAGAAGTCTCTCTTTTAATTTCGTTTTGAATTCATTTCCATTACCTGTTCATCGCATGATTGGATCCAGTTCATTCCAGCGTCTGGGAAAGGCATATACCGCCAGTTTGCCCAGTGCTTATGTTCAAATTTTCGAAATTTGTTCTTGACCCGACTGTCTTGTGTTTGTGTCTTTTCTTCTCAGTATACGTAGGTCATGTAGCATTTAACAGGTTTTATTTTTGAGTCCAAAACATAGCTTATGCTCTTCATTGAAACAAGCCCAATGAGCTTGTTTCAATGAGGGATCACAAGCTATATTTTTAGACACAAAACAAATGAAAAAGTAATGAAAATGAAGGGTGATTTTTGTGAATATAGCGCTGGCCGGTTATTGTTATTACATTGGATAAAGGGCTAAGTAAAACAAGTGCTTCCTGAAAATTTAGCAAAAATGTCATTTGCTTTTAACTTCGATGTCAGAACTAGCTACAGTTTTAATAAGAGAATGGCAGAGAGACAGCCCTCATGGCTATTTTGTTTGCATGCAGTGTACCTTTACTGTTCTGCATTTCTGTAAATTGTTCATTAGAGACCATGTGAACGAATACAGCAAATAAAGTTTCATTTATTTATTCATCATCCGGGTGATTCGATTCAATTCCAGTCGTGTTGATACGGAAATTTTCGAATCGTCAAGATGTTCGAAAAATCCTGCCTAGTGCCTCACCTGGAATTCTTCTCCTTTACATCATCCGGTCGCTTTTTTATGATACCTGGTGATAGAAGAATAGTACAAGAAGGTTCCGTTTCCGAAACTACTTTTGATTCCGTCCTTGAATACTACTCCGCTTTTTTATTTTCATTCGTTTTTCTTTCCAAAAACAAATCGTATTTCCACTCCCACTCGCAGAAAATGGTATTTCATTCCCAGCATCGTATTTCACGCCCAGCGATGACGGAAATTTTTTTTTTATTGTTTACAAGTCGGTTGAGTTGGATCAATTATAAAGGGTTGTTTTGGGGGGAAAATAAGGAAAAAATAAAACAAATACATACAAAAGTTCACTGCCCGGTTTGCAGTACGATTTTATCCTCTCGTGGGCCGCGCGGATTATTTCACGATGCTAACGCCTCGTGAAATAATCCTCCGCGCGCCTCACTCGAGGATAAAAATCGTACTCGAATCTGAGTAATGAACTATTGTCTATTTTGGGGGGATTGATTTACCAATGGAGAGTAGAGACCATTCGTTCTATACTCTGTAGTGGAGACTGATACCATTTACGGCGGTCGTGAAAAAAAATGCAAAATTCGATTCGTGATTCTATTTGATTCTAAATTCTCGGCGAGATTCGATTCAATCAAAAATTTTATATTCGCAGGGCTCTCTCTGACTTCATGAATAATTTTGCATTTTTTTTAATAAATAATAAATACTATTTAAAGCAAACATAAACTAGGAATGTGGATTTCACGAAAAGATTCTCACAAACAGAAGTCATCTCCCATATCCCAAAACTTGAGCAATGCCAAAGCATGGCCCATAGATGAAATAAGCTTTAAGTTGCAACTGCCTATACGTAAGTTTCGGTGCGTCTCTGTGTAAATGTGGGCAAATGAACATCAGTACCCTAAAGGACAATTTAGCTACATTTTCACTGATGGTGCTATTCACTGGCAGTGGGGATCATGCCACTGGACAGCGATATGCGAGGTCATCTGCTGATTCATGCCATCATTCTTTGAAAAGTGCTCTTGAATAAAGGAGACGACTCATATAAGCCTATGGCTTCCTGTCAAATCCTCGTGTACTTACAATCCAGATTATTTCTGTTTCTGTTACACCGTGTACAACAATGAAAACTGTTTGCCGTTCTGTGATATTATCATTATGTACACACTAAAAACTAAAGTGTTAAAACTGACACTTTCAAGGTGTTAAACCCATTCTAACTCTTAGGGTTTGATTTTAACACTCAAAGTGCAATGCTTTAAGCCCTTAGACATTACAATCGTCAGACATCTGAAACTTGAATGGATGACACTTCCCATGTATCTAGCATTGGTGGTTCTTCCAGAATCGTCCATAATTTGATTTGCGCTTGGTAGGTACATAATTAAAAGGACACAACGCAGATGACGCGGATCAGGCTCGAGAATTCGAGCCTGATCCGCGTCATCTGCGTTGTTTCCTTTTAAGTGTCGCGACATTACACTTGTCAAGTGGTATTATTGTCAACACCCGTCAAGTTCTGGGATATCTACACTTGAACAAAGTGCTAGTTCAGCACTTAGTAAGTGTTAAATACAGCACTTCAAGTGTAGTTTTTAACACTTTAGTTTTTAGCGTGTAATGTATATGCGTAACACTGCTTTCTGAATAAATATTGTTCAAACTAAATAAACTTACGGATGAAGATGGGCATTTTAGTTTCGTACCAGATGAACCAAACTTTTTGAGAATGGAATTGAGAAGCCAAATAATACGTGAATAACAACTGCAAGGGCGTGTTAAAATACCCAGTCTTTCCAGCCGTGCCATGTATTAAGTCAAAATACGATTTTTCACATGGACAAACTTCATTAGATGTAATGCAGAAAAGTATAACCCGGGGATAATTTTCTTTGTTTATGAATAATTCATTAAGCTGAACAGATTTTGTATACCCAATCGTCTTATATATACTTTATTTAATTGTGGTTTCTGCATTCAAAATCAATAAAATCAATCTTTCCGACTCTCACCTTGGGTCATAAAACACTCTTTTGATTGTTGTCATCTTATGTTTGTGTATGAGGCGCGGTGGCGTTGCAGTAACCGGTTCTCGTCAGATCACCGAAGTTAAGCAACGTCGAGCCCGGTTAGTCCTTGGGTAGGTGGCCGTCTGAGCGATCGATTCCGACTCCCGCGTTGTGTCCTTGGGCAAGGAACTTAACCCCGATTGTCCACATGGGGACACGATGACGTCGTGTACTAAGGCGTACTGCACGTCGATGGTACGCATTCCCTCAACCAATCTAACCCTTCCTATGCTACAGTGCGGAGTTACGATGTTGGGGAGCTGGCAGCTGCTCGTCGTTGTTCGGTGGTTCTCTCCGGATACTCCGGCTCCTCCACCCGTAAAACTGTCAACGACACGATATGACATTGGCTGTTAAAGAGTCGTTAAACGCTAAAAAATAAATAAATATATTTGTGCATGGCGTAGCTTTCTACCACGCCTCTCACATATGAATTAAGGCCCTGTGAATCGCATATTTTCTATTCGAATAGAACCAAGTGTATTATTCGAAATCGATTCGAATATAGGCGTCTTGAAGTCCCGACTGATAAAATATTCCAACTACACCATCAAGGCATGCCTTCGTCGAAGGCATGCCTTGATGATGTAGTTGGAATATCACCCAGTGAGGATTTTTGTTTAAAATACAGACACGGGGCGAGAGATCTGCAGTGGATACTGCACGGGGCTAGCCGCTAGTAACCAAGAGCACATTGTCGATATTGCTTGAGAACTTTAAATTTTCTTTAAGTAGGGTATAGTGACTAGTGAAACTGGAATTAGCATGGGTACAGATGATTTTTAGGTTAACACAGCGGAAATTACACCCAGTCTTTATTTATGTACAATTTCTATCTCAGCGATATACGTTTTGTGGGATGACTGATACCAAGCGAAATTCAAGTGAAAAGGTTCGAAGGAAAACGAATCGGGCAGCCGATTTCGAATCGAACCGAATAACAACTTAAGATTCGAAATCGAATCGAAACTCGAAGCTTCGCAGTGTCCTGTTATGATTGTATGCAGGAGCGTGAAAATGCAAAATGAAGGGTGGGGACAAAATATATTTCTGCAACAAACTGCAGGGGCCTTAGAGCGCACCCCTGCTGTGGTGTTTCCCACAAACCCATACACGCTTTCTCACACCAAAAAAAAAAAAAAAAAAAAAAAAAGATTGCATGCACCTGAAATAGGGTTTTAAAGGTTTAGGTGTGTTTAGAACAATTCACAAAACCAAAACATACACATGTTTTGGTTCTTCAATTCGTGACATTAATTGGACTGTCAAGCCCTCTGGACATTGCATACACCGTAAAAGATAAAGCCGTGCCAAGTTGAAGTTTTAAAATGGCGACCAAACAAAGAGAGAAACACGTTTTCAATTATTTCATCACACATGCGTTAACCCTTTATTCAATTCAATTTCCAATTCTTTATTCAGCATCCAACATTTATAAATGTTTATAGCTTACAATATATAATAGATTGTTTGTTACAGTGAGTGAGAACATAACAATTTTCCGAAGAGACGTAGATTCTACAAACAAAAGTTTGCATGATTGGGTTTTAGATTTCGCGAAGGGTTAAGGTACATAAAGTCCGCCAACGTATTAAATTCTAGTAGGGATTATATATATATAACAGTTGTTTCCAACAGTTATTGTTGGTAATGACATGCACATATCGACAACACCGACACCAGCTCCAAGAGCTAGCCCCACGTGATGTCCACCCTTGCATAAAACGAGAAAGGGATTCCAGAATGTGTGAAATCGAGAGTTTATCCAACGCCACGATATCAACATTTATTATTTTAATTATTGTTTTTAAAACTTTTTTTTAAAATTTCAACAAAATCATATCGTGTGACCCGCCCGCTCATTGGCACGAGGTAGTTCCAGTGAGGGGGTCACGTGATATGGTTTTGTTGAAATTGTTTGAAAAATATATTTTTTTCAACTGCTTAATTTGCTAAATTACGCGGTTGATGCGGCTCATGCGCTTTTAACCCTTTCCTACCATGAAAAGCAGACGACACTTGCAAAAATAATTCCTGAATTACTAATTTTTTTCATTTTTTGTCTCAAAAACATAGGTTATGACCCCTCTTTGGAACGAGCTCGACGAGCTCGTTCCAACGAGGGGTCATAACCTATGTTTTTGTGACAAAAAATGAAAAAATAATGAAAATTAATTGGCGATTTTTGAGAATCACGCTGGCCGGTTTTTGCCGTTACGTAGGGTGAAGGGTTAAAAGGTTTAAGTTTGAGAGACACCAACAATTATTCATATAAACAAGACAGGCAACTCTCTCTCTCTATATATATATGAAATTGCCAAGTTCAACATCACATGAAGACTCATTTGTTTTGGTTCTTTGATAGGTATTGGTTATACTCGGAACCAAGTTTGGCGCGAATTTCTCTAACTGTAGGTAAATGTCTAAAGGGAAAAAATAACAATATCATGCAAACTGGAGTACTCTGAGTATACATCTCTTCGTCGGGGCCGGGGAGAGGTTTGAGGGGCCAGGGGTAGTAACCCTTGAAGTCGAAACTTTGGGGTCCGGACTTGGCCCAGGAGTTCCAGGATTCTTGGGTCAGGCCTGGGTCCCCAAAGTTCTCACTCCTGTGCCAAGCCTGGGACCCCGATTCCCGAGCGAGAACCTGCAAGATAAGTTGCCCGTCGTATTGGGATACCAGTTGTCACTGATGTGCTCTTTCCAAAGTTAGTACCATTGTAACCTTATCAATATATTAGTTCTGTACAACAGAACTAGTGGGTTATTATTATTATTATTATTATTTTATTTTTATTATTATTATTATTATTATTATTATTATTATTATTATTATTATTATTATTATTATTATTATTATTATTATTATTATTAACGCATTTCAACTAAGAACCGCCACTTCTATAGTTCCGTAGAATGGAGCTCTGCACTTGATCAACGGTGGTAAATTTGGACTGCATGATTCTTGAAGTGATATCTGTATTAAATCAACTTGACGTAATAAAGTTATCACCTCAAGAATTGTTCAGTCAAACTCTACAACTCTAGGTCATTGGATACTCACTGAGGAACTTGCAAATTTGAAACATGTTGCTAAAAACGCCATTTTGACGTCCATAAAATAACCTGATTGTCAACCCCAAAAAATCAAAATAGATGATTGGTCATCTCCCCTGGCTGATATGGGCGAAAACCTTATTTGCAATTTGCCCCGTGGGGATAAACACTGAGTGTCTGGGAACACTTGCTCGGCTTTTAACCCTTTACCTCACGTAACGGCCAAAACCGGCCAGCGCTATTCTCAAAAATCGCTAATTAATTTTCATTATTTTTTTCATTTTTTTGTCTCAAAAACATAGGTTATGACCCCTCGTTGGAACGAGCTCGTTCCAACGAGGGAGTCATAACCTATGTTTTTGAGACAAAAAATGAAAAAAATAGTTATTCAAGAATTATTTTTGCATGTGTCGTCTGCTTTTCAGGTTAGGTGAAGGGTTAAGTCTTGATCAGTATGTGGTGTTTGGTAGATTCACTCTTGTTTCCTATACTTACACGGACTAAACTAGGGTAAAAACGAATACCTACAACCTACTTCAAATGGGTAATGCATGAGTGTTCTCTCCTGTTTATATCCGGAAATATCATGGACTGGAGGTGGAATTGGTCTCATATGTCGAGAAAATATCCATATTAAAACCTCAACCCAAGGAGATAAATCATCTGGATATGCTGAAAGGACTGTATGCTGGACTAACACCAATATCCGAACTATGGGTGTATATCGACCACCTTACTCCAAAAATCATCCGATCTCGACCAGTGTTTCCTTCGAAGAATTTTTTGTGTACCTTGAATCCGTTGTTGTTCTGAAAAAAACTTATTATTGGTGATTTTAATATACATGTTGACGACAACAATGACATCAATGCTAACAAGTTTATGAACCTTTCAGAAACATTTGGTTTGCAACAATATGTCACAGGTCATACCTATACCTGGAGCGCGGTGGCTCAGTAGATAGAGGTGCAGGCTGCAAGTCGAGAGGTCCTCGGTTCGAATCCCACCTGCAGCAACCGCGTTGTGTCCTTGGGCAAGACACTTCACCCCCACTGCCTACCTGGGGGCACGGTGGCGTTGTGTACTAAGGCGTACTGCACGTCGATGGTGTACTTGTCTTCAACCAATGTTAACCTTGCTTGTGTGGAGTTAGTATGTTGGAGAGCTGACAGTTGCTCGCCGTTGCTCGGTGGTTCTCTCCAGGTACTCCGGCTTCCTCCACCCGTAAAACTATCACGGTCATGATTAGCCATTGTGCATAAATATGTGACCTTAAACACCAATAAATAAATATACATAACTATACCTCTGGATACATACTGGACCTTATCATCACAAGATGCACTAATGACTTTCACCTTACTGAGCCATTAACTCTTAACCCGCTGGGTATTTTTTTTTTTTTTTAGATATTTTTCATTAAATCTAGTCATGGCTGCTACCCAGCAGCCATGACTAGATTTAATGAAATATTCATCTAAATTTAACTCACGGAATGATTGGTAACAAAAATCCCCATTCACTTTACAGGGGACAAATTTGAATAAATGTACACAAATTATTCTGATTTTATTGACAAGGGAAATCCTGTCCTGGGCAGGAATATCCGCCAGCAGCATACAAGGAGTTAACGCCGTTCAGACTATCCGACCATTCATTTGCCGAGTGCAAACTTGGTGTTCAAAAACCACTACTGACAAGTAAAGAAGTAACATTTCAAAACTCAATCAGGGGGTGCGGCGGCTCAGTAGGTAGAGGTGCAGGCTGCAAGCCGAGAGGTCCTCGGTTCGAATCCCACCTGCGGCAACCGCTTTGTGTCCTTGGGCAAGACACTTCACCCCCATTGCCTATGTGGGGGCACGGTGACGCTGTGTACTAAAGTGTACTGCACGTCGATGGTGTACCTGTCTTCAACCAATGCTAACCCTGCTTGTGTGGAGTTAGTATGTTGGGGAGCTGACAGTTGCTCGCCGTTGCTCGGTGGTTCTCCCCGGGTACTCCGGCATCCTCCACTCGTAAAACTGCCATGGTCATGATTAGCCATTGTGCAGAAATATGTGACCTTAAACACCACTAAATAAATAAATAAATTCAAAACTCAATCAAATTGACTATAACTCTTTCAACACGAGAGGCCGCTTTCCATACAGCAATACGAGCCTCATAAATTTATTAAGTGGGATGGCTACTAATTTAACGTGTGTGGTACAACGTTGAAAATATTAATTGCACTACCCCCAAATAATGGATATGGACTCTTCCAATTTCTGCCTCTAACTGGCATGGAAGATACCACCGATATTCAAAGGATTAACAAACTTAAATGTGACATCGAGAAATCAGATTTGTGTAATTCTCAGTGTGTCAATCTGTATGATCGGGCGAAATGATACAACAACACGTTGTCCCATCTACTTGATGAACATGCTCCTCTGAAAATAAAAACATTTATTATTCGGCCAAGTATACCCTTATTTACCTACGAACTGAGAACTCTGAAAGCTAATCGTCGAAAGCAAGAGCGGAAAAGATCTAAATCTTACAAAACGGAAGCAGCATATCAGACTATCGTAACCAGTTCTCCTACAAACTAAAAGATGCCAGAAAATCTTGCTGCACAACATGTGTTGAAGCTTGCAATGGTGACAGCAAAATACTGTTTGAAGTTATTAAAGATCTGTGTACAGAAAAAACAAAGTGTGTCATTAGTTTATGACCCTTCAATGAAACGAGCTCTTGCCAATGAGGGTCATAAGCTATATTTTTACGCAAAACCTGAAAAAATTTAGTCATTCAAGAATTTTGTTCGCAAGTGTCGTCTGCTTTTCGTGTTATTGAAGGGTTAAGAAAAATATCCTATTTTTCAGCTTTCCAACAAACTAATGTAGATGATAGGGTGCACCTTCCCGTTATCTCAAATGTTCTGCCCACAAAGAAGAAAGCTCCTGGGGGCAGTATGTGGCAGTCAGTTGACTCGTATTTTTAATTAAAAATTGCGCGTATTTCGTCAAGTGGAAATATCTTTAAACTAATAATCATTTCTGCATTAACTTCTCAGTGAAGTGTGGAAAGGAGCCGGTTACTAACAAATCTTTTCCGGTAGCGACAGGTAGCGGTGTAAATAATTTTAATTTATTGCCTTACGATTACAATGTACTCAGATGAACTACACGTGACAGCTACTTTAGAAATTCTTCTTTCATGATTAGATTAAGTGGGATCAGACAATGATGATGACGATATGGGGGTTCATATAAACGTCTGTGGCATAAATATGATGAAAAATTTAGTTTCTTTGAAACAGGGGCGAATGGGACCAAAAAACGTTGCCGGGAAACGTATCAAGGGCCCGGACCCGAACAAAATTTTGATTTTTCGAACCGAAATAACGCTGCTTCTTTGCATCTGAGGGATCAATGACAGTCCAAACAGATGGCATTTTCGTATCATTTTCGACGGTATTTTTGTATCATTTTTGTCTCTATTTGGCAAAAATTGTTTCACCAAAAGGGGCCCCGGTCTCATCAGGTTGGCCATATTTCGGCCCAATGGGAGAAAATTTTGAATTTTCGAACCGAAAGAACTCTGTTATATTGAACTGAAATTTGGTTCCCAGGGGTAATTTATTATCAGGAGTAACATGGGCAGGGTTAATTTTCTGAGAAAAATCACATTAACCCATCGAGCATTTAGCCCTTCAACCAAAGCAATGATGGCATGCACTTCTACATGAACAGAGATATTGAGCTGAAAAAAGGCACCCACGGAGTGATTTGACTATGCAGGAAATGTACTGGGATGGGTCTGATTGTTCATTGTGTCTAACGTTAAATTTACCCTTAAGCCCCTTCAACCTCGAGGCGCACTCCTAGATATCGTGCTTAAAATGGGCATCTACCAGTATCTTTTAACAAGAGTAACATGCGATGAGTGCGTTGCGGGTGCGACGTCACGTTAGCCAGTCGACCATTAACACTTCAACCAGAGCAAGACCATGATGCATTCGCTATTACAGTGCAGGCGCCGTGGATTGCCACTTTTCATGGGTGGGCAATATTTCCACGGACGCAATAATATTGGATTCCAAACACTTATATTGTAGGGATAATCAGCAAAAATTTAATTAATGAAGCACCGGGTACAACCCGGTGCTTCATTAATTAAAATTTTACTGGTGGTGATATTTATTACCTGGAAAACGCATGCGTGAACATCACTGCCCACGCGTGATTTACCACCAATCGAAAATCTTCTGTCAAATTTTGTTGCGTTTTCGGTTTTTGTCTCCGGAACATGACTTGTGGCCTCTCACTGGAGCGAGCTCATCTTCGGGCTCGTTCCAATGATGGGTCATCGGCTGTGCTTCTGAGGCAGGAATTGAAAAATACATAGTCATTCAAGATATTGTGCATGTGACCGTGTTGGGTAGAGGGTTAAATGCCCTGATTTCAGATGCACTTACCTGAAATCATTAACAACCACCGACAAAATTATATTCATGGCTATCCAATATATGTACAAACTTACGAACTAATGGGGTGGGTGTGTGGGTGGGGGGATCTATATATATATATGCATACGTGAAATATGAATTATGTATACACTGACACTGGATTCGAAACCTATTCCGTTATACCCTCCGAGGGACAGGGTGGGGCTGGGTGGGTTTCGATCGACAGATGATTAGATAAAAAGAAAATTGAAAAGTATGCTACGGTATGATGTATCCTCTAGGAGCTTAAATAGTATGAACATCCCGGTGTGTATGTATGTATGTATATTGTATACTGTACAGAACCAACATTCTAAACCCGAGTTATTCGGGATACGAAAATAAATCTAATTGAATTGATGATACTTTTTCAGAGATGTCAATCTGAAATATGGCACCTGCGAACATTTTATCCTGGGTAACATGAATAGGGTGTATTTTACGTGATATGTCGCTTTAACTTAAACCCAAGAAACCACGGGAACATGCGCTATAGTATATATATAAAGTAAAATCAAGCTATTAAAACCCAAAGAATTTATTTATTTATTTATTGGTGTTGAAGGTCACATACTTATGCACAATGGCTAATCGTGACCATGACAGTTTTACGGTTGGAGGAAGCCGGAGTACCCGGTGAGAACCACCGAGCATCGACAAGCAACTGTCAGCTCCTCATCATTTTAACTCTGTTCAAGCTCCGTTCAAGCAGGGTTTCAGCGGTTGAAGACGTGCACCATCGACGTGCAGTACGAATTAGTACACCGCGCCATCGTGCCCCTCTGTGGGCAACCGGGATAAAGTGCCTTGTCCAAGGACACAACGCGGGTCGTCTCGGACGGGGATCGAACTTGGGACCTCTAGCACAGACGTCCAACAGTGTACAACTGAGATACCGCGCTCCCACGCAACGAATAAAAACTGGAAGCAAAATCCTCGCAGTGCACGTACTTAATAGGCTATACACAAAGAATTCCCATTTTAATTGGAATATTTGTTATTACGCGAAAATTTACATTGTCGTTTCATTTAAGTCAAGTTGTAAAACAAAATTCATTTAATATATATTTTACGCATTACATTTTAAGATAAAATGATCACGGGTACTTTTTATGACAAAAATAAATAAATAAATAAATAAATAAATAAATAAATAAATAAATAAATCTTTTCTTTTTCTTACTTCTACACCTTTCAAAAACCGCGGTGGCAAAGAAAAAAAAATAATAAAAACTGGGTAATCCCAATGGGATTTATATATTTGTCACCTTAATCCAATCACAACAAAATTAATGTATTTCATTATTATAGGAAATGAGTAATTTATGCCTTATTTATCCAAATTTATTGAGTACAAACTGTTTCAAAACCATGACAAAAACGCCCTGAGGGGCATCAAGTTAAAATTTTCGATGAAGTTAAAAGTACCTGACACATCCAGAAGACATTACATGTAAATTTTCGCTTTACCTGAATCGCAATAATCCACGCAAATTTACATATAGATTTCGAGTAAATAAATTTATAGTTTATTTCCACGTTTCGTTCCAAACACAGCTTAAAACCATTTACTGGAACGAGATCACTGATCTCGTTCCAGTGTGTGGTCATAAGCGACGGTTTTGAAGGACCAGAATTTTTTTCTTTTATGTCATTCATAAACTTTTAAAATTTTTTACTGTCGTCTGCAAGTTGCAACCTTTGTGTCTGAGAGTTAAAACAGTCCCGACTTGATCTGCTGATAGACTAAAGATAACTGATTAAATTTTGTGAAAGAATATTTTATTGAAGATCTCAACATTCAAGATTATGAAATATTATTACTACTTTAGCGGGCGTTCCCTATAGTACATTAACGGACTTTAACGGCGCGGTAAAACTCAGTAATTCATGGCATATTTCAACCGGAAGCGGGTGGCAGGCCGTTAATGAAAATAAAATTCATTAACGGCCCGCCGTCTGTTTCTGGTCATGGAAATAATAGTAATAACATGTCAGGCGTTCCGGTTTATTATTACCACTTTATAGGGCGTCCCCTAGTACATTAACAAAGTTTAACAGGGCATTGCAAGAACGTAACGCTCAACTTAAAAAGTCACGTGATGTGTTGGGCCTTTAATGAGTTGAACATCTCATTAACGGCCCGACACGTCAAGTGACTTTTGTTCCCCGCTGTCGTACACTCGAAAATGGAAACAGTTTCCAGAAATGGTTTCAGCTAGTAAACAATGTGATTTTTATTTAAATTATTAAATATGTGAAATGTCCAGCAATGTTAGTCCCATAAGAACAAGCAGCTGTATATAGTAAGTAAGTCTGCAGACATTTTAAGCCTTTATTCCTGACTTAAAAGCGGTAAATATCGGGTCTGTTTTTAAGTTTTCTAACTTCGTTGCAGTTGAAAGAGTACCGGTGCCGACCGGTGATAATCATGTGACACCAGTTTATTTGAGAAAAGGACGATAATGTCATCTGCCAAAATTGAAAACATTAAAAATGTCTCAATCTAGCGAATTGAATCAAGACCAAATGGCTGTTTGTAGCTGCCATGTAAGGTACAGGGTCAAAACTTTCTCAGAATCGCAGTGGTAATAATAGTAATAACGTGACTTTGTCGGGCCTTATGGTTTATTAACGGTCCAACAGGTGTGAATGACAGCCCTTCAGCTTATTAATGGCCCTCGACTTCGTCTCGGGCCTTTTATAAGCTGCCGGGCTGTTATTCACACCTGTTGGACCGTTAATAAACCACAATGCCCTCCAAAGTTGTGTTATTGTTATATTAACAGCCCTCAATAGCCGAATAACAGCCCTCTGGCTTATTAACGGCCCTCGACTTCGTCTCGGGCCTTTAATAAACCCTCGGGTTGTTATTCATTCTTCTCGGGCCGTTAATAAACCGTAACGCCCTCCAAACTCATGTTATTGTTATATTTACCCAACGTAACGACCAAAACCGGACAGCGCTATTCACAAAAATCGCCTATTAATTTTCATTATTTTTTCATTTTTTGTCTCAAAAACATAGGTTATGACACCTCATTGGAACGAGCTCGTCGAGCTCGTTCCAATGAGGGGTCATTACCTATGTTTTTGAGGCAAAAAATGAAAAAAGTTAGTTATTCAAGAATTTTGTTTGCAAGTGTCGTCTGCTTTTCAGGTTAGGTAAAGGGTTAAATGAGAGTCGGATGTACATTATGATTTCTTTTAGTCCTTTTCCAAAATCAACATAAACAAGAACTTGTCTTTAAAGGGTTGATAAATCGTCTGCGTGTCTGGGTTTTTCTCATCCGGGGATTTTACTGCCCAGTACTTTCGCACGTCAAGTAAAAAGCGACAGTTGTTGCATATGAAAAAAACACAATACATCTATAAAAAGCTTGGTTGAGAATGTACATATATATGTTGTTTGATAATCAATTCGCTTTCTATTCAGTGAGTCGCTGCTGCACTTGAAAATACACATAACAACTGAGTTCTCATTGCTGGGTTTTGATTGGCTGATTAGTTCAACGGGACGGTAAATTGTATGACACACGCCTATTCAGAAAGGTGATATCATACCTATCCAGTGGTAAATATGTCACAATATTTAATTGCCTTAATTAATCACATACCCTGCTACTAACATACCTGTGACGAAACCAACTGTGCCGAATCAATTATCTCCTGTTGCTTTTAACACCTTTTTTCAACTCGAAATCCGACGTTATGGTGATTTCAGGTAAACGTTTTTATCTATACCTTTTTCATAATTAAATAGGTTTCAGTGAATGACTTGTAGGTCTAGTTTCAACTTTCTGAACTGAAATATAACGTACCGATATTCATTTTTATTTTATAACGATTTTTTTTATGTATTTATTAACTTTTATTTTTATTTACTTATTATTTTTATAATGTTTATTATTGTCTGAACTTTTTGTTTTTCATCGAAGACGTTTTGTTTTTTAGTATTATTATTATTATTTATTTATTTATTGGTGTTTAAGGTCACATATTTTTGCACAATGGCTAATCATGACCGTGCCAGTTTTATGGGTGGAGGAAGCCGGAGTACCCAGAGAGAACCACCGAGCAACGGCGAGCAACTGTCAGCTCCCCAACATAGTAACTCCACACAAGCAGGGTTAGCATTTGTTGAAGACGTGCAGTGCGCCTTAGTGCGCAGCGTCACCGTGCCCCCACGTGCACTCTTAAATCAGTTGGGTTAAAAATTAACCCAAATCGACTGGGTTGAGTGAATATGAACCCAATTGGGTTCATATTCACTCAACCCAGTCGATTTGGGTTAATTTTTAACTCAACTGATTTTAGAGTGTGGACAATTGAGATGAAGTGTCTTGCCCAAGGACACAACGCGGTTGCCGCAGGTGGGATTCGAACCGAGGACCTCTCGGCGTGCAGCCTGCACCTCTACCGCGCTCCTTGTTTTTCAGTATTGATTATAGCCTAAACTAAGACTTGTCGCTGTCCTCTAATGGGGAGATTACAGGTTGGGAGAGAGGAAATTTGTGCCCTATGCTGAGGGTTAATTCTGTGACGGGCCCCTTTCAAAAACGTCGGGATATTGATTTAGATGCTGATGACACGAGCGATAAAAAAAAGGGGGGGGGGGGAGGGGGTGAATCCTCCAAGAAAATTTTGAAATCAGTTATTAAATGGAAAATTCTGGCGACCTTTGGGATAAAAAATCACGTTATTTTTTTTCGTAAAAATGAAGTTTTTTAGCAGCATGTTTCTGTCCAAGTTCATCAGTGAGTGTCCAGTGATCTTGAGTTATAGCTTTTGACTGCACAATTTTTGAAGTGATAACTTTATATACAACGTCAAGTTGATTTAATAAAGTTATTACTTCAAGAATCATGCAGTCCAAAATAACAACCGTTGGTCAAGTGCAGAGCTCCATTCACGAACTTCTAAACTGTTGGCGACACAGGAGTCAGAACCTCAGGAGATGAGGAAGGGGGAGGGGGGGGGGGGGGGTGTCCAAGAATGACTTGAAAGCCCGTATTTCAATTTTTTGGTTTGGGACGTCCTTTGAGGGTTAACCCAAGAATCCGGGACTCCTGGGCAAAACCTGGGTCCCCAAAGTTTCCGGCTCCGAGGTTATTACCCCGTTCATAATTCCTTCCTTCGGCGCTTTCTCGGCCTCTCTAGCTATAAAATTGACCCTTTCCCTCGTGTCATTCCTCATCCACTTATCATTCATGTTTTCATCTCATTTTTGCATTAATTTGCTAAGGAGTCTTGTTCTACTAAGCAAATATTCGGGGCCCTCTAAAATAAAATGTTCCAGGGTCTCCGTTACTCCTAAATTACACCTTTGGCATATCGTTTCCTCGCCTTTCCCAATTCTCCCCCTTCAACTCTAGTTTTAGAGATTGAATGAGATTTGATTTTTTTTTAACCCTTTACCTAACGTAACGGCAAAAATCCGCCAGCACTATTCTCAAAAATCGCCAATTAATTTTCATAATTTTTGTCATTTTTTTGTCTCAAAAACATAGGTTATGACCCCTCGTTGGAACGAGCTCGTCGAGCTCGTTCTAACGAGGGGTCATAACCTATGTTTTTGAGACAAAAAAATGAAAAAAATTGGTTATTCAAGAATTATTTTTGCAAGTGTCGTCTGCTTTTCAGGTTAGGTAAAGGGTTAAATCAGTCTTATTTTTTATCCCCAAAGCTCGCGTACAGTTTGATAAGCATATAGTAAGTGTTTAAATATATTTATCAAACACTACAAAAGCTTTATAGTAATCTGTAGCGGTTCTCGAATGGGGTAGGGTGTCTCTTGATATTTTTTCCGTTTTTTTTTCTCATCTGGGGTAGTGCAAGGCGATAACTGAAAAGATCCACCTGATCGGAACGGAATATTCAATACGCACATGGTAATTTGGTACTCGGCCATTCCACAAGGGTTGAGGCGGAGGGGGCAGGGTACAGCTATGCCTGTGCTTTAAAATCAGTAGGGTTAAAAATGAACCGAAATTAACTGGGTTGGGTGAATAAGATAAGATAAGATTTATTAAGCAAATACACCAGAACAAAGGTAGATTGCTTTGTATATAGAAAATCAACATAAATAGAAACATAAAACAATACTAATTCCAAATTACAAACGTAAATATTAAGGCTTATAGTGGTTGTAATATAATATTGTTAATGTCAATTCTTGGTGCCAAGAACCAATTGGGTTCATATTCACTCAGCCAAGTTGATTTGGGTTGATTTTTAACCGAACTGATTTCAGAGTGTGTATACTCACTTACTTGAAACTTGAGGACCCAATAACCAAATGTTGGGTCAAAAAATCTCCGTGTTGACAACCCGATGTCTATTTTTTAGAAAAAAATTATTTATTCTCTGTCCTGCAGGGAGAACGATGTTTCGTTTGAGAATGGTGTTCCGGCGCCTCTGCCAGCAGGGTTCCCACGGAGATGGAAAAAAAGGAAAACTCATCATGTAATGTCATATTATAAAGTTTTGGAAATAATGGATTTGTTTTTCGAAAGTGTGCAATTCTATCAAAATGTACATGCTTCATGAATATTATTTAAGTTTCGCAGTACTGACTGAATGCTGCATGTAAAATGATCGACATGTAGGGAGGATAAGGCGACATTTGTTTAAAAAGGCTATTTTCTCCATTACTGTACCATTAGCGAACACAAGTTACAGATTAACTATAATAAGGTTTTTGTTGCATTCGTGATTTCTTGATAATTTCAAATGCTGACTAGGGGTGGCTCACTCTACGGGAGAGGATTGTCTATAAAAGACCCGGGATTTATGAGCCACCTCTTCGCCCTTCAAGGTTTCATGGGAATTGTTTTTTGTTACATAAGTAACACACAGGAGTGAGACAGACAGCTGCATACGTAAGATGATTCTTCAATGACCATAATTTAAATTTCCCATATATCACGAGTGTTTGTTTCTTTCTCCGGTACAATCATATCCGCAGCCGATAGCAGTTGAGCGCCGAAAAGACCACACATTTAATACCAGGTCAAATGAACTGTGTGTGGGATCAAATTAATTTTCGGGTTAAGAGCCTGTCCCCCCCACCCCCCACCTGAAAATCCGGGTTTTCCTCGAAGAAAACAATTCACTTTGCATGCCAATCCGAGCACCCTCGGTAGGCCTACCTTTTAACCCTTTATACCCAACGTTACGACCAAAAACCGGCCAGCGCTATTCACAGAAATCGTCAATTAATTTTCATTATTTTTTCATTTTTTCTCAAAAACATAGGTTATGACCCTCATTGGGACGAGCTCGTCGAGCTCGTTCCAATGAGGGGCCATAACCTATGTTCTTGAGACAAAAAATGAAAAAAATTAGTTATTCAAGAATTTTGTTCTCAAGTGTCGTCTGCTTTTCATGTTATGTAAAGGGTTAAAGGCTTAACTACCCAGCAAGCACACAGTAAAATCCGCATCAAATTTGGTTCCAAGTAGAATCGAAAAACCTAAACAAACCAGCGGTGAAGCCAGGGGTGGGGATGGGAGGAGGATGGTGGAGTTGCAAGTTTCATATAACACAGATCCTCCAAATGATCTCCAATTTTGGCTACACAGCTACAAATTCCTCAGATATGCTCTGAGGTGACAGAATTTTTCAAAATTCTCTCGGAGATGCCTATTTCTAAATATGACACTTCGGTTGTTACCCTTCCCCCCCCCTCCCACACACACTTCCCTGATTTGGGAAGAGGGGGTAGCAACCGGAGGGTCCTAAGTAGGACTTGGGGGAATCCTTCCAAATTTCGCCTCCCCCCCCCCCAACAAAAAATGTCTTAGGCACATCCCTGAAAGATTTGAGTCTTCATGTGATTTTGATTGAAGCCGGCAATTTCATATAGAGTTGCCTGTCATGTTTATATAAAAAAAAAACGCCGTTGAAGCGCAACTTTATGCATGCATGGCGGAATGATTGAAAACATATTTCTAACATTGTTTCGTCGCCATTTTAAAACTTCAACTGGCCACAGTTTTATATTTTGCAACTTTTATAATGTCCGGAGACCGTGGCAGCCCAGTTAATGTGAAAGACCGAAGAACCAAAACATGTACATGTTTGGTTCCATGTAAACAAATTTGGTTTCCCTTCCAGGACAAACTGAAGAATCAGTTTGGGTTCCTCGAAGAACCCAAATTTCTCCGTATGAGTGAAGGAAAAAGTAATTGCCACATAGAAATGACCCAAGAAACATCAGGTGAGTATACATGAGCCAGTTTTGGGATTCTGTGCACGAATACTCTTGAGTTCCAAAATAAAAGTACTGGATGGAATAAAAGTACAGGGTGGAAAGTCGGAGGAATACAAATAGAAGTACAAGGCAGATTAAAAGTACAGGGTGGAAAATCATGATAGAGCGTCTGTCATTTCCTTAATATCCCTAACGCATACAGGACTGTTACCTGGGCTTCAAGGCCCAGGTAACAGTCATGTGTGAGTTAGGAGTATGAACAGACTAAAGTACCCAGAGTATGTCTCCAATATGAGGCACTCACTTGACACTGATGGCAGTTTTAATAAACATACAGGCCCAAATAAACTTCATACATGGTGGCAAATATTCCGAAAATTAATAAACACACGGGTATGTTTATCTGGAACTCTAGAGTATAGGCCTTTAATTATTAGGTTGACATCCTTTCGGGGGCTCAGTAACCTTGCCTTAGACAGCACCGCGAAATATGTCACATTAACACTGACTTTTCCATTCGCTGGTAACTTATCTTTCTTTTCTTTCTATACTATATTTTAGAATGTCTGTATGTATGTATGTCTGTCCGATATAGAAAGGAATATGGGGCCACCCCGAGTGTCCAAAATGGGTCTACTAGGAGTACTTTTTATGGCGGAGGTCATCGTTAGGTTTTAAAAAGTGTGTGGGGTGGGGGTGGGGGTGTAGGGGGGCACCAAAAGTTATGACCAAAATGTTTTACCGATACATGTCTCCAAAGGGGTCTACTAGGGGTACGTTTTGCCAGGAATCTAATGGTGAGGTTTAGAAAAGTATCGGGGTGGGGTGGGGTTGTAGAGGGGCACCAAAAGTTATGACCAAAATTTTTCTCACCGATATAGGTCTTCAAATGGGTGTACTAGGGGTAATTTTTTACCAGTAATCTAATGGTGAGGTTTAAAAAAGTGACGGGGTGGGGTGGGGTGGGGGGTGTAGAGGGGCACCAACAGTTATAATACTCTCCTCAGTCCGAGCAACGCCGGGTATCCCTGCTAGTATATTATATAATAACAACATGGCCTCAGTTATGTGACATTTTGCCAACGATACATTTTCTCACACCTAGCCGAATCATGATCGAATCTTAAGCCCGGGGCTCCACTCGTTTATAACTCCAGTACCCCCACCCCCACCCCTCCCTTTTCAAGAACATGAACAGTTATTGAGGTGTCCGAACACTTTCTGTCAGCATCAACCGTTCGCATCCCGAACCGCCCCTGACGACGCCTATGAAAACGGGTTTACAGCCCCCACCCGTCGACTATCTTTGCGACACCACTGAAAATATCGTCTGCTCATCGACTGTCATCTTTTGTTATACGAAAACTTATACATAATTTGTTAACCCTTTACCCAACGTAACGGCCAAAACCGGCCAGCGCTATTCTCAAAAATCGCCAATTAATTTTCAAAATATTTTCATTTTTTGTCTCAAAAACATAGGTTATGACCCCTCGTTGGAACGAGCTCGTCGAGCTCGTTCCAACGAGGGGTCATAACCTATGTTTTTGAGACAAAAAATGAAAAAAATTAGTTATTCAAGATTTTTTTTGCAAGTGTCGTCTGCTTTTCATGTTAGGTAAAGGGTTAAAGGGTAAAGACTGAAAATGGAGGAATTTTCATTCAGTGTGAAGGGAGGTAATTCTATATGACATAAAGTGTAATAATAAAACCTTAATTGTATTAATTTTGAACCCTTCTTTTGTTCGAGACGGAAATGGGGTCTTTCTCTTTTTTCTTCTTTGTTAATAGCACAATATTTGATAACCACAAACTTGATCAAATAAGTGTAACCAAACAAACCGTTACTGACACTAGATCGCTAATTAATGTATTTACTGGAGTGTGTTTGTGGGTCTGCTTGAGTAAATAAACTACAATATTGGTGGAAGGTGAGTTGTCCACTGTTTTTCCTTTGGTCAGAGTGTGGTTTATTTTTGTTTGCCCTTATCGCCTCGCACGTTGAATTATTCCAAACAAACAGGATGGATACTGTTTGCTGCGATGTTTGAATTCGAAGTGAAACGTGCATGTTATCAATTAGAACCATTTCTGACGCACGAACAGACATTCGTATGAGCTTTGTATGATTTTATTTGCGGCTTCATCTGACATATCAGTTTACGTCGACTTACAAGCGAAACTGCCCAACGAATCGCCCGCATCCGCCGCGTAATATGCAAATTCAGCAGCTGAAAAAATATTATTTTTCGAAAAATTTCAACAAAACCATATCATGTGACCCCTTTTTGGAACGAGCTCTAACCCTACTTGCGCGGAATCAGGTTTTGGGGGAGTCTGGCAGTTGCTCACCGTTCCTCTGTGGTTCTCGGTGGGAATTCCAGCATCCTCTACCTGTAAAAGTGTTCAACACGAGGTGACACTGGCGGTAGAAAGTGTCTTTAAACCCCAGTACATAAACAAGTAAACCCTTTTATCTAACACGAAAGGAAGACGACACTTGAAAACAAAATTCTTGAATAACTAATTTTTTTTCATTTATTTGTGTCAAAAAAATAGCTTATGACCACTCATCGGAACGATCTCAATGAGATCGTTCAAATGGAGGGTCATAAGCTATGTTTTGGAGACAAAAAGTTAAAAAAAATAATGACTATTGAATGGTGATTAATAACGCTGGTCGGTTTTTTCCATTACGTTGAATAAAGGGTTAAGATTTTCAGGAAGACGATTAGAAAATGAACATGATCAAATATGAGCATCCTTTTTAAATAAAAAATCACCCCAGAAAAGTTAATTACATGCTTTCATGCTTATCCCTACCTACCTCTGGATACTTAGCACCATTTTGACAATTCCAAATTCAAAACTCATCGGAGAACAAAAGACAAAATTGCTTGTGAAACGCGAAAAGGGGAGAACTGGTTTGAGTTATCAACTTTGCATTCGTCGTATAGGTTTGCTTGTTGGGATACAGCGACACTTTCAATAGCCAGGGACATTTTACGAATGGAGAATGGAGAAACTTGGAGTTTCCAGGGAGAACCACCGTGCAAATAGCAAGTGACTATCTCACTCACTGATTTACTAATCAGGCACAAGCAGAGTTGGCATTAGTGAGTGGGTGTGTATCATCGACGTGTTTATATTATTACACCCCATTGCACACTGTGCCATCGTGTTGCCACTTGTGTAATAAGCATTATGTGTGTTCACGTGGGGGCGCTGGGTTCCAAGGCATACTGCAACCAATTGGTCTTCAACCCTTGCCAATCTTGCTTGTGCGTGGGTAGTGCGTTGGGGACACTGACAGTTGCTCGCCGTTGCTCGGTAGTTCTCTCAGTTTCGAATACCGTGCAACCGTGGGATTAATTAATTAATCATTAACCCTTTACCTAACGAATCGCCCGCATAATATGCGAATTCGGCAGTTGAAAAAAAATATTATTTTTTAAAAACAGTTCAACAAAACCATATCATGTGACCCCCTCGTTGGAACGAGCTCGTTGAGCTCGTTCCAACGTGGGGTCACATGATATGGTTTTGTTGAAATTTTTTGAAAATTTAAAAAAAATGATATTTAAAATAATAAATTTTGATATCGTCTGCGTTGGGTAAAGGGTTAAATATTTCTTTCTTCCTTTTTTTCCCGGGGGGTGGGGGATGAAACATATATCGATGTTCTATAACCTTTTCTGCCATTGCATATAAGCCATGAATTTCTACAGAGTTGATGAGCGAATTAATCGAACACCGAATTGATCTGAATACTGTGAATTTGATGAAAGAAATTTACACAAACTTTGATAAATGTTGTTGTTTCAAGTTCAATAATAACATTAATCGTTCCAAACGAACTGATTTATCACTTTTGGTCACACATATATTTAACTGACACAATCGATTATTTTCAGATTCTTGGATGGAAAATTCCACTGCAGTAGTCAAAATAACTCGTATCATAATCCAAATCCCGCTCCAAAATCCTTGTCTGACTGAAAAATGGAGGTTTTGCGCACCGGAGGCGTATGGGGGTAGGAGAGGGGGGGGGGGGGGGTTGTGTGGGGCTGTCCGACCTCTTTCGACCCGTGTCCTTGTTGGACCAATTTTAGTTCCAAGTCTAAATGCAACTGATGAGTCATCAACAGTGGCGTAGATACGATGGTGGGGAGGTAAGTTTGCCCCGTAAAATCTTCGCTGCCCCAACACAAGAAAACATTGTCCCAATGCAAGTTCCACAGAACATAGAATCCCTAAATGGTCCTAATATAGGGCCTACACACGTTACAAATGCCTCAGATTTACTCTTAGAGTACTACATTTTCTCTAGGGTGTGGGTCGTAACGATCGGAGTTAGGACTGTGGGAGACCCTCAGAACCTCACACAACCACACAACGGCCTTTTAAATATCATCTTTGCCCCCTCCCCACCCACTCCCTCCACAAAAAAAATGGCTAGGGACATACGCTACAAATGCCTCAAATTTGCTCTTAGAGTACTAATTTTTGTCTAGGGTGTGAGGGGTAAAGGGGGTCCTAGTTAGGATTGTGGGAGACTTTCGAAACCTCACGCAACCACACAATGGCCTTTTTTTGCCCCCCCCCCCAAAAAAAAAAACAAAAACAAAAACAAAAACAAAACAAAAACAAACAAAAAAAACAAGAACTAGTTTCGACTGGTGACGGAGTTTCTTTCTGTTGGAATCTGCATGGTGTTCCTTTGTAAACCGAACCCGACGCCGTTTCAACGATGAATTCGTTGAATGAGATTTCCTCATACAACACTGGCTGTAGAAGTTACTAGGCGAATCCATTTTGGATTTGTAGGCTGAAGGTCCTGTGAGAGCTGTTGAATTAAATTATAGGCCTACGGACCCTTTCTATCTACATTTATTAACCTTTCTATTTTTTGCTAACCAATCACCGAATTTTCTTCTTCTTTTTTTTGCTTACAGGGTTGAAGGAATTATAATAGGGATACTAAGCAATGATTGTTCGGACATTTTATGTTTCAGATGTACATACTGAAAAATTGATAAGACCAAAATGAGTCCTTGGGCAAGGCACTGAATCCCGATTGCCCACGTGAAGGCGCGGTGACGCTGTGTACCAAGGCGTACTGCACGTCGATGGTGCACTTGTCTTCAACCAATGCTAGCCCTGCTTGTGAGAGGTTAGTACGTTGGGGAGTCTGACAGTTGCTCGGTGGTTCTTCCCGGGTACTCCGACTTCCTCCACCCATAAAACTGCCCGACACGAGATGACCCTTACTGTTGAAAGTGTCGTTAAATCCCAAATAAATAAATAAATAAATAAATAAATAAATAAATAAATAAATAAATAAGGCCAAAAACAAAAATGTAATATTCTCAGGCAATCCCTCACTGAAATTTCCCCCCCCCCCCCCCCCCATCTCATTGGACGTTATTATTGCCTCGCAGTTTTGTTCCAATATTACTACCGTAAAAAATCGGGAGGCTAGAAACATTTTTACACTTTTTTTTTATTGATGAATATAACTGAAATCTGAAAAGCATAACTAAAGACAGTCGAGATTCTGTGACTTTGCAGTTGTCTCTAGGCAAGTCTTGGCTGCCTATATAGGCAGCCAATACTTGCCTAAAGACAACTGACAAGGTGCTTAGACTGTAACCTGCAAGTAACCACAGAGACAGCGTGTTGTGGCGCCTGTTCTGTTGCAGCAAACAGCCGGATTGAGGCCCGTCAAGGTTAAATTTAAATGGGTTAACTTGTATAATTCTATTTTTTCAGTATATTCTGTATGTGACAAGAAATAGGACAGCCTGTCAATCCATGCTCATTATATGCGAGAAAAAAAAATTAAAATTAAAAATAATACCCTCTGTCCCTCACTGAAAGGAAAAAAAATTACCTGAGAATCAATTAATTTCTTTTGTACGGTCAAATTCGCGATTTTTGTTGTTGTTTTTTTGTTTTGTTTTTTTTGAATCGGGCTTCCCGGACTTGGCCTTCGCGTAAGACAAATAGTTATGCCTGTTAACCAACCAAGCTGGGCACAAGGAAGTAGTTTGAGCACGACTAAGGCGCGCATGGACGGTATTGAGGTAGGATGGCCCCTTTGACCCTGGTGATTATAAACTATTATTCTGCAAAACGTTTCTGACGAGGTGGAGAGGAAAGGAAACCGGAGAGACAATGCTCTGCAATGGTTGGCGTGGATTCTTTTTCTTCTGTTTTTTGTTTGTTTTTGCCTATAGGTTTGGTGGGAGCTGTTGACGGAAGTGTAGATGAACTTGATGGCGGCGTGTCATTCCCATAGTATCTGTATCTATCAGTTGCTCAACAATCTCAGGTGAGGGCACTCTCCTAGCTCTCTAAGGTCAAAGTGGAGAGGCGAGTGAGAAAAGGAAGTGGAGAGAAAGCAACTTCCATTTCCTCTTCAGTCTCCACAGGTCGTTTCACATCCACCGGCTCCAAAAAGGGGTCGAAAGTTGGATGGGTTGATCTGTAGGAGTAGAAGGAGAAGTGATAGCTGTTTCTTTCGCTTTTTTATCCTCATTCTTAGCCCTCTTTTTCTCCTGGAAAGCTTCCAACCACCAGGCGTCCCAATGCTTGGTTTTTCTTCCTTCCCTTATTTCTCTTCTCTTCCGTGTGAGATGATACAACCCCCTCTGATAAGGACTAGTGTGAGAGGAAGCCCTCTCTCAAAGGGTACCACCTCTCCACGGAGGTGGTGGTGTGCTGTTTTGCGTCTCGAATTCCATTGATGCTTTTGTCCTATACTTGTTGCGCCCAAGCCTAGAGCTAAACGTGTCATATTATTGGTGCTGGGAAGACCAGTGAAGCCATCAGATCGTGTGATAATAGCGTCTGCACACTCTGAAGTAAAAACTGTGAATTTGTCTGATGGGCAAGCTTTTTTCACTATATATGATGTAAAAACCTCAGCCATAACTGGTAGAATCGTGAAGCCAGCCACTGAATATATATTCGTCAAAAACGGTTAACCCTTTACCTAACACGAAAGGCAGGCGACACTTGCAAACAAAATTCTTGAATAACTCATTTTTTTCATTTTATGCGTCAAAAACATTGCTTATGACCCCTCATTGGAACGTGCTCAACGAGTTCGTTCCAGTGAGTTGTCATAAGACATGATTTTTAAGACAGAAATGAAAAAAAAACAACGAATGGCATGATATTCCATTTTAACCTTTTACCTAACACGAAAAGCAGACGACATTTGCCAACAAAATTCTTGAATAATTTGTTTTCATATTTTGCGTCAAAAATATAGCTTATGGCCCCTCATTGGAACGAGCTCGTTGAGCTCGTTCCAATGAGGGGTCATAAGCTATATTTTTGAGACAAAAAATGAAAAATGAATGGTGATTTTTTGTGGACAGAGCTCGCAGGTTTTGTCGTTACGTTGGATAAAGAGTTAGAAAAAAAAAATAATATGCTTCGATAATATTGAATGCCACCTTAGTGTGCTTAAACTTAATTTTTGAACTGACTTTGCCATTATTATTGTATTTTAAGGATACATCTTTTATTTACCAGGTGAACATATTGCCTCTTGACACCTCTTACACTGGAGCACGAGAGATTTATTGCCCCAACGCAGGTAGTGATAAATTAAGTCAGCAAGGGAGCGAAGCGGCGATGTTGAATAAAAGGTGCATTCCATTCGACACATTTCCGATAATATTTTTAATATTCCGTTATCACTCACGGGCGATATTTTCACTGTTAGTCATATTTCAACCCACAAGATATCACCTCGGTGTGTGTTTTCCATTATTTTCAACAGACAAAAACCAACAGACTGTTTACAACTTCGCATAGGACTGGAAAGCCAAGGTAAAAATTCTGTATTGTGATTTATTCTGTTGCCTCGGGGTTTATCAACAACATCAGTTTTCACCTTTCGTCGTCAATTTGCAGTCATTATTATCTCAAGCAATACAGAAATTTGTCAATGTCTATCTCGCCACCATTCAGAGCCATTAGTCACACATTCTAGCGTCGCGAATTCATGACTGTTATGATAAGGGGTGTCTCGGGTGATGGGGCGGAGTTGGTGATTGGGACGAACATAAAAAATCCAATAATGAACCGTGGGCCTTTATTGACCCTTTACCTTTACCTTTACCTTTACCGAACATGAAAAGCAGACGACACCTGCAAAAAAAAATTCTTGAATAACTATTTTTTCCATTTTTTGTCTCAAAAACATAGGTTGTAACCCCTCATTGAAACGAGCTCAACGAGCTCGTTCCAACGAGGGGTCATAACCTATGTTTTGGAGACAAAAAATGAAAAAAATAATGAAAATTAATTAGGCGATTTTTGAGAATAGCGCTGGCCGGTTTTTTCCGTTACGTTGGGTAAAGGGTTAATCAAAAAACATTATCTGCAGCGCTTTCGTACTATCTGAGTAACAAGTAGTGATAAAGCCATGAATTTTCTGTTTTTAGAACATTGCATGAATAGTGGCGGACCTAGGATTGTAGGTTTGAGGGGGCGCCACATTTCAGCGACGGTTCATGATGCGAAGCATCACTCGACGATCCTAGTGGAGAGCGCGAGATGGGGCATCCCACTCTTGTCAGCGGGGTCCGGGTGGTCTTGTGCGACAATGTTGGGACATGGGTCAGTGTGGCCCGCTGGTGGCTTCTTTGCACATAGCCGCAATGTTTTCCAACCAAAATATTCCAGAATTCAAATTTTGAAGAAAAGAAGCCAATATTATATCGGCTCACATGAGACCCGAGTAGGAAGGAGCTGGGCCTATAACTATATGCATGGTGTGCAATATTATCGGCGACAAAACATGGATAGATAGTGGATGTCCATGTTTTATCGCCGATAATATTATGTCCCTTGGTATCAGTACGAAAAAAATGAAATACAAAAATAGGAGGGGCGCGCGCCGAGTGCTCCCCCTCTGAACCCGCCCATGAAGAATTATCGGTGGTCCATTATGCAATTGATGTTCGAACTACGTTTTCTGAATTGGACTTTCTTGCATCAGAAAATGTTTAGGCCCGACAAAGTAGGCCTAGATCTTCTGTTCCTCAGGCAATTATTTTTTTTAAACTTCATGCGGGCGGGCGTATTTTATTTTTGTAATTATTTCCTTACCATCAAAAGATCATGTTCTTTGTTTGTTTTATGTTTTAGAATTTATAATCCACAGAATAGCATGGATGGTGGTGTATTTCGTCCTTTGAGTGCAAGAAGGCTTTGCAATGCTAAAGCATTGCAAAGCCTTCTTGCACTTAAGGGACAAATTTATCAATTTTATTAACATGGGTAAAATATAAATTATTTAATTATTATTTTTTTAAGTTTGCATTAGGTTATAAGAAAAGAGCATGCGGCAGCCAAAAGGACCATGTGGGGGGGGGGGGGCAGATCTTTAACTTTTGGGGGGCCTTATCTGTGTATATACATTACACTGTATTGATGCTAAAATTGTGCTGTTGTCTTTTTTTACAAATTTGGTTTCCAAAACATAGGGTATATATGACCAAGAATATTTAGGAAATATAGCATAGAGTCGCTCTACTCTATGGAAATAGTATTTAAGAATTGCCGTCTTTCCTGGTTAGGTAATAGGCTAATTATTTTCCCGAAAAACGAGTAGATTAAAAATGTGTATGGCTACTTCCAAAAATGTATAAAAATACCAAAAAATATTTTATGGTGTAGTTGTGGTATTTGTTGGTCAATTGAAAAAAATATTGGTCCGACATTACACGGGCCTGTCTGAACTGCACAAGGAGAGGTATAATCTTCCACATTTGCTATTAGTTTCATACAGTTTCTATTGCCACGATCAGGCACAGAGCTACTGATTCTATGTTTTGCACTTGAAGATTTGGTATTTTCGTCAAGTAGTAAACTCATGATTTTGGATAGTGCATCCCCCACCCCATCCCACCCGCACTGTGGGTCTATTATATCGTCACATGCATAGAGAATGCCTCGATACCCGATAGGTAAAATAGATACAAAAGATAGGACTAGATATATAGTGTAGTTCTTTCTAATTCATTGGATCAGTATCTGTTTTATGTACAGTTGTACATGCGCCATGATAATGAGTGTTTCTGTAGAGTACGGCGTTAATATACAGTACGTGGACAGTGGATTGTAACTAAATCACCCGTGGAGTGGAGTTATCATCCAAGCTATAACTTTCAAATTTTGTACATATCAACAAAAATGGACCTCCGGGTTAAACCCGGAGGTCCATTGGCTGAAACTTTGCTTGTGCTGGCTATGCTTTGCAACAAATTTGCAATTATTGCTTGGGTGGATTCTCCACTCTGCGAGTGATTTAGTAATTATACACTCTCCACGTACTGTGGGCATTGATTGTTCGCCAAACCCCATTTCAAGGAGAAAATAGAAATATTGTTTACAAAAAGACACTCGGCTGAATAAATCATGCCGCCATGATGGCTGTGAAGGACATCTAAAGACGTTGCTAAATTTTATTTTCGAAAATATTTTTGAATGTTGTTATTGTATGTATAATTTATTTTTCTTTGTATTTTGGTTTTGTCGTTTCGTTTTAAATCTAACACCCTGAAGTTAAGAGCTGCTCATCTTTTTCGGTGATGTATTGGGTGCGATGAAACTTTATGGGGAAATGTGTGTGTGGTGGTGGTGGGGGGGGGGGGGGGGGGGATCTCTTGAACATCCATTTCCCGCTTTGATGTCTTCCACAGAAAATGAACCACTTCTGAAAATAAGTTTCAAATTATAAAAAGTAGACAGGTGAAAGTTTTCTACATTCAACCTTATCAGGATGAAGGTTGAAAATATGTGAACTTCAACTGAACTCCGTAAATTCCAATTTAAGATTTCGTAACTAAATTGGGCGAAACTGATAGGTAGGTGACGAATAAATAAATAATAAATAAATAAATTCACGCGGAAACATGATAGGTGTATTTTTAAAATAAATAACTAATAAATATATTAAATTCATGCGGAGATTTGATAGGTGTTTTCTTAAAATAAATAAATAAATAAATAAATAAATAAATAAATAAATAAATAAATAAATAAATAAATTGAAATATGTATTCTTAAAATAAATAAATTCACGTGGAAACTAGATGGGCGTAATCTAAAAAATAAATAAATATAAAAAATAAATAATGAATATTTATTTATTTATTTATTTATTTATTTATTTATTTATTTATTTATTTATTTATTTATTTATTTATTCTGAAAGTGAAAAGCGATATCCAGTCGTTGAATCATATAATATATTGTTTATTCAGGACTTTCACACCTAGTACTTGCAAACAAACAGAAAACAATCGAACGAACGAATGAATTTCAACGTGTAAATCCTGATGGTGCGACAAAAGTTCGTATAGAGTAATATTTTGTGTTTTTCTGCAGATGAAGGTTAAAATGTGTAAACTAAAGCGGTCAGGATATTTCTTGTCATTTAGTTGTAATGAAATTGATAGAACACCCATTGAGGTAATTTCGAACCATGTGATTAGTTGGTTAACAGTTTCTCGCTTCAGTAGCGCTGAATTTCCTCACAGAAGTTCGACAAGCAGGTCAGAGGTATATATATTATATATCACCTAATTTCCAAGTCACTCAAGTTTGTTTTCTCTGACGGGATATTTCGCGATTACATTGATTTATTAAACGTTAAACTGGATTTCTTGGGATCTGTCGATTTTGTGGACATGAATTTGGATTTATGCTGTACTAAGTTTTCGTTTTGAAATGCACAGGTAACAGATTTTTATTCTCTTTCAAATATTGAGCATGCCTAACAAGTTTGTAACAATTTCGTAGTGTGGGTTTGTGAGTTAGTATCAGGGGGTAGGTTGGGGGGGGGGGGAGGGGGGAGTCAGATGATGAGGTAATCGGTGAAGTCGACCCACGTTGAAGTCGACCCGAGTGAAGTCGACCCAAAAAAGTTAAGTCGACCCACTTTTGGCGATCTCGACCCGAAGTGATCTCGACCCGAAAAAAGTTAAGTCGACCCACTTTTAAAATCCTTGAAGTGATCTCGACCCGAAAAAGTTAAGTCGACCCACTTTTAAAATCCACTTCAGACCATCTCAGATCCACTTGAAACGGACTGGAGACCTCCTCAGGCCCCGTTTGAAAAGGGGGAATATAAGTGATCTCCACCCACTTTTGAAAATGACAAGATACCATCATTAGATTCACTATGGACATTGACCATCTCAGACCTCGTTTGAAAGGGGAACATAAAAACAACAACAACAAAAATTTCAAAGCGATTTATTCAGGCCATAATAACACCGTTATAATATTAATTTTCATCGAGCATAAAGAAAGATATAACAATATTTTGTGACAACATAAAATATAACGTACATTACAGGCCATAATAACACCGTCATAATGTATCTATGTACCACCGTTTTGCATTGGATAGTAGTGAAAGTTGTTCATCGGTTGCAAACAAAATATGACGCCTATCATCAATTTTTATGTCTCCTCTAAAAAAAAATTCAGGGAAATGTTCTGTACATAAATCAAAATCTAGAGAATCTGGTTCATTTGAAGAGAAAAAATTAAATGGCTGTTTAAAATTCCAACTAGATGAACAAACAGACAAATCTAATTTTTTGGTTTTTATCCCTCCAGCTTTTTTTTTAACATTTTTTTCAGTCCTCCCCTTTTTCTGTAAATGCGCTAATTACTCCAGAATGATATTATGATATTATAATCAACTAATTCAGGAAGTTAGCTTGAAAGCATAATTTTAACCGACAGCCAACTAAGTTGACACTGACAGTACCCTAAAGTTACAACAACACAAACACAAAGCAGATTAAATAACAGGAAAAATAATACTCAGTAGAGGTGGGGTGCGAAAAATTGCCAGATTCATAGAACTACATAGATAGCACATAACTGGTACATTCCCAAAACACTCCTTGAATTTGTCCCAAATTAAATGGCTGTTTAAAATTCCAACCTTTCTGTAAATGCGCTAATTACTCCAGAATGATACTATATAGTCCAGGCACATTAGATATAAAAATGAGAATGTAAGGAAAAAAATCGGAGAAAGCTGATTTTTTTATATGTTTCCGGGACACACATTGCGGATAAAGTGTGAAAAGTCCCCGCGAATCCGAGTTGAGCTTTTTTAGTTAATGCGTTTTTTTGATGAAAAAAAAAAATTTAAAAAAATTAGACCCAGCTCCATATTTCTCATTCTTATTCGCCTTAGTAGGGTGAGAATCATAAATATCGTGCTGAATTATATTGAGAATACATATCCCCAACAGAAAATGCCAACTTTGTACCAATCCTCACACTCAATGGTGAAATATTCACGAAAATGTACAAAATTACGAAAAAAAATTTATTGTTTTCATACACACAACGGTACACAACGTCCATTAAATCAAATCTACGACTACTTTGGGAGTTAAATTATATATCAAAAATTGCCGAAAAGCAGTGGCTTTATAATGATATATAACAATAGTCATTTATTCCATAATGAACTGGTGAAACGTGTGAAATTTTAACCATACCCCCTAAACTCAAATTCAAACGGCATCGACTTTTCTCATTCAAATACCGTATTATAGCATCATTGTTTCAATTTCCATGTTCGATTAAATCACATAATGTGGTGTTCGCCTACACTCAAGATGCAAACTGAATGTGAGAAACAGGGACTGAACGTTTGTCCAGTGACGTTTGACCAACCACTTTATATCAAAGCAGTGGAGATTGTGTCTTCGTCAGATAAGTTGACGAAAGTTTTCGTTAGACTCGGCGGCTTCCATATGATTATGTCATATTTAGGGGCAATTGGTTCGATCATGGCTGGTAGCGGCTTGGATGAACTTTGGGGGACTGTTTATGCTGGTGGGTCAATCCATCATTTGATCAGTGGTCATGCATATTCAAGAGCAGTTCGTGCCCATTTGCTAACACAAATTGCCATTACAAAACTTGTGTTTGAAGAAAGCCGAACACTAGATAACATAGACTGCACAGAAGTCAATGAAATATTCTGTGGACTTGCCAGAGGTGACTGTACAACAGCTGACGCTGTCAATCAAGAAAGTGTCAACCATCTACTGTCAAAAAATTCTAACAGTAACCAAGACACTTTTAGATAGGGATGGATATGGCTTTCAATAAATTTTAAAAGTGGGTCGAGATAACTTTTTTCGGGACGAAATCACTTCGGGTCGAATTCACTTTTTTGGGTCGAGATCACTTTTTTGGGACGACTTCACTTTGGGTCGACTTCAACGTGGGTCGACTTCACTGCTATTCAGATGATGAGCACTGGCACAGAAAGGCAACAGGAGATGAGCATCGGCGTAAAGTTGTGTATAAAACATATCATTGCGCTGCGATGACCGACGCGGAACACAACACAAGAAGAGAGCAGAAGATGGTTGGGAGGTCAAGAGGGATTATCCCTTTAAATCTTTTATGTTTTCCGATCATGCAAATTTGATCATTTCACACTTTGCCTAACCTGACGGCGAAAACCGGTCAGCGCTATTCAGCAAACATTACCATTCAATTATTATTGTTTATTTATTTTTTGTCTCAAAAACATAGCTTATGACACCTCATTGGAGCGAGCTCATCGAGCTCGCTCCAATGAGATGTCATAATCTATATTTTTACGCTAAAAATGAAAATAATTAGTTATTGAAGAATTTTGTTTGCAAGTGTCGTCTACATTCGTGTTAGGAAAAGGGTTAAACAAATCCTTCAAAACATACATAGCTTATGACACCGCATTGGAACGTCCCGTTAAGCTCGTTCCAGTGTTTCATAAGCTATGTTTTGGAGACAAAGATTGAAATTTGTAGTTGTTTTGAAATTTTGTTCGCGAATGCCATCTGTTAATCGTTTTAGGTAGGGATGTTAAATACAAACTAATTCATTATGTCACATTGCTGTGAGAAGAGAATCATCATTCTTTAAAATTTGTTTTTCTATTCAAGTACAAAAGATTTTTTTTCCAAATCTTAAATGCGGATGTCAGAATAAACATTCACATGATAGTTGGCTGAATAATAGGGAAGAATCAGGCGCGCAGCCGGGGAGTGCCCTCGCCATTTTTTTTTTTTTTTTGGGGGGGGGGGGGGGGGGCATGATATTTGGAAGTATGTTGTAAGGGTGGATGGAGGCCTCTCCTATTCATAACTAGGACCCTCCGGTTATACCCCTCCTCCCACTTTCCTTGAAAGGAGGTGGGAGACGGATGTAACAGTCGGAGAGTCCAAGTTAGTACTATAAGCCTCCAAGAAAATCTTGCAAAATTCAGTTCCCGAAGAGCGAATCTGGGGCATTTATAGAGTGTGCTGCCCTATATTGAAGATCATTTTAGGGATATATATGTTATGTGAAAGTTGCGTTTGGCGAAAGTTTTTTTTTCTGGGGGAGCGGGCGAAAAGTTGGAGGGGGGCTTACATCCCCCAGGCCTTCCTGGGAAGAATGAACTGTTATCATAACCAAACAGTATTGCTTGATTGTATGTTGATCAAATGAAATACAAAAGCAAATGGTTCGGACGATCAAAGTGTTACAAAGCATACAAATAACTCCATCAGGCCAAAAGCTAGTATAGGGCAGCCGGGGTGCGTGGTCCCCCACTCACCGCCACCCCCGCATCCATGACCATGTCTTTCGGAAAATTTTGCTGTCCTTCGGAAAAATTGCGGATCGCTCGGATACCAACATTTTCTCTGAAAGCTACTAATTTGAAAAAAACAAAACAAATCAATTGACAGCTTGAGCCCTTTACCCAATACACATGATATGAAGACTTTTTTGTCAATTATTTTTAAATATTTTTTTTAAGCATATCATGTGACCCGCTCATTGAAACGGGCTCGTTCCAATGAGCGGTCACATGATATGGTTTTAATTTTTTTTCAACTGCTTAATTTTTAAATTTCACGGGGTGGATAAAGAATTATATTGTGATTGGTTTCATATTCGTATCGACGGTCAATGACCCGGGAACTGTACCCGAACATTTTTACTATCGTCCAACCATATAGGAAAATTTGAGATCCTGACTTCGGGTCTGAACTGATATAAATGAACATTCCATTTGATCCATCCATTAACCCTTTCAACATGAAAGCCCGATTTTCCGGTCCAGGAACATGATAAGCAATACTTTCATTATGTGGGATTGCTGCTAAAAGTTGATGTGTGGGATAGACCAATCAATATTTGGTCTATAGACCAATCTCCTCGTTTGCCCACTCTACTCGCAGTTACGCTATAACCTCTGGAGAGAAAATGACACTATATGGGCAATATGGCCCGCCTTTTGCTACATGCCCTCCAATCAAAAGCGTTTCCAAAAGCTCGTGGATGCCCAGACAACTGCAAAAAGTTAAAAAATAAATAAAAAGAGACTCAAGATATTGCTAGTATCGGGTAATATATTCCCACTCTAAATGTTTTATTGTATGATTGTATTTTGTCTATTTGTTTTTATTGTTGTAAATATATTCACATTATTAACTGTCACATACCCATGTACGGGAATGAAAGACAATAAAGTATTATTAAAGCTCTCATTCCTTTTCGAGTCGGATATTATATTTGTGGGTGAGGTTCTCAGCGGATTCATTGGGAGGGATTGAAAATGAGTTTTAAACGATAACGAAAGATATATTTGCATATTGTCACCTGAGTGCTAGAATGTTCTATGTCCCATAGGGGGGCGTCTATATAGGGGTCCCACAGGGGACATAGAACATTCTAGCAATCAGGCGACGCTATGATACAGCTCGATGAAGTACAGCTTGTTTTGTTCTGCAGAGTCTCTCAATCGGAGTTGTAGTTCGACTCGCTGTATCGTCGCCTGAGTTCTAGAATGTTCTATGTCCCCTATGGGACCCCTATATAGACGCCCCCCTATGGGACATAGGACATTCTAGAACTCAAGCGACGGTATGTCTCAGATTTAGAAGAATGTTACTTTATGTAAACGATTAAACGTAGGTGTGGAACGCTAGTACACGTTGCCACAAGTGTGAACAGAAATGAAAGTGTTAACCATATTTTATTCTAGTCATCTTTTTTACATGCATGACTTTTTATATAGTTTTTTTTATTTTATTTTATATGACGCCATACCTTTTCTATGTATTACGGTAGAGCAATAAAGTATTCTATTCTGTTCTTATTTTCAACGTGCAGCCGCAAGGCTGCATGTTGGGAATATTAATTAGTCTACCCCTAAATGATAAATATGAACTCTTCCATTTGCTAAATTTTGAGATTTTAACATTCAAACCACTCTTCACAGGGGTGTGCCCAGGATCTTTCATTGTGGATAATAATTTGGGTTTTATGAATCCGCGATGACCGAAGATCACCCGCGACTGCCACAGGTAAAAGCTGGTGAGAGCACGAGATGGATGGTGGAGGTACGGCTGGCGATAGGGTCCATCGGGAAATTTCCCGGTGCCCCTACCCCCATTGGGAGCCCCCATGGCCCTCAAAGTTTACGCAGCCCGGCACCTGTTGGCGTACGAAATGTCGTGAAAATGACCAAAATGTGAAATGAATCTGATTTCATACAAACTGTCTATCGGCTTATTGAAATCACAGGTACTCGGCAAAAGCTGTGAAAACGAAAGAAAAATGATATTTGATGGCATTTTTGAATCGATGCTGACGTGCCCCTAGTCTTGGTATTATAAATATTATTTATATATCTTTAAGGGGGCACGTCAGCATTGATTAAAAAATGCCATCAAATATCATTTTTCTTTCGATTCCACGGCTTGTGGCGAGTACCTGTGATCGAAATGCCTTCTATGTGGACTGCCATGAGCAATCTACATAGAGGGCATTTTAGTATACCAGCAGTCTAGTCTGCCATTGATCGGTCAGATGCTAGGAAACAGCGTTCTTTCGGTTCGAAAACTCAAAGTTTTCTTCCATTGGTCCAAACTATGGCCGGCCTGGTGAGTTCGGGGCCACCATTGCGTCGGCTGAGTGCTAGAATGTTCTATGTCCCATAGGGGACATAGAACATTCTAGCACTCAGGCGACGATTGGTGCAACCATTTTTGCCAAATGAACGACAAAGATGATACAAAATGCCCTCTATATGGACTATGATTAATCCCTCAGATTCAAGGAAGCAGCGTTCTTTTTGGGTTCGAAAAATCAATATTTCGTGCCGGGTGTCCCTTGGTACGTTTCCCAGCAACTTTTGGGGGCCAGTCCGCCCTAGGTCCGGGAGACTTTCGCGTGAAATATTTTGAAATTTCAAGCCCATAAAAGGACATGGTATCAATGCAATTTTAACAATGAATCAAGGATTGAAACTTTATTTTTCAAAACACACGTATACAATATGTAATTAACAAAACAAATAAGAGAGTAAGTGTGAAATGCATGGAAATGTGGCTCAGTCGGTTCGAATCCCACCCACGGCAACCGCGTTGTGTTCTTGGGCAGACACTTTTATCCCAATTGCCCACGTGGGGGCACGGTGGCGTTGTGTAGGCTGCTAAGGCGTACTGGTCGTCGATGGTGCACGTGTCGTCAACCAATGCTAACCCTGCTTGTGTGAAATTAGTATGTTGGGGAGTCTGGCAGTTGCTCGCCGTTGCTCGGTGGTTCTCTCCGGGTACTCCTTCTTCCTCCAGTCGTAAAACTGTCCGACACGAGATGACCCTGGCTGTCGAAAGTGTCTTTAAACCCAAATAAATAAATAAACAAACAAATAAATAAATAAATAAATAAATAAATAAATAAATAAATAAATAAATAAATAAATAACATAGCCGGAAAGGCTGTCTACCTGTCATTTCGAAACATCAGTTTTCATTTCTTGTTCTATTTGTATAATATTTACTATTTTTCCACGTCAATTAAACATATTAAAGATTTCACCTTTATTAATTTTCATTTTTATTTAATTTTTCTGGGCGTGTTTACCTTTGAAGATGATGTTCAGTTGATGTGATCGATTGCGTTACCAATATTATTTTTTCGAACATTGAACACTGAAAATCGAATTTGACTAAGTTTATGCTGAAATAATAAGCTCTGATTTTTTTTATTTAGGGTTCCAACAACCATAGCGCACAGATGATAAATCCCTCGTCTATAAAAAATGTTATCAGCAGCAGTGTCTTCGTTCCGGTAACAGACAAATAAACTTTCGATGACTTCAAAGTGAATCAAGTCATGCATATTCATTTTTATTGAATATCGAGTTAACGCATGCGCCACTTTACCACACACTAGAAAGTGAAAGATGGCGACACGGAGGGATATACAAAATTTGTCTCTTATAATTTGTGGATTTATATTAAATATTGTGGTCGTCATTCGGACGGAAAAAGGTGAGTTATTAGTAAAACAATATTCTGATTAGCTGTTTTTTGATTCTCCAGTTTGAAGCAAG
Organism: Pictodentalium vernedei; assembly: GCA_031216915.1. Classification (NCBI taxonomy): domain Eukaryota; kingdom Metazoa; phylum Mollusca; class Scaphopoda; order Dentaliida; family Dentaliidae; genus Pictodentalium; species Pictodentalium vernedei. The sequence goes on from CM062290.1 coordinate 54,765,567, forward strand.
AATAACGACGTATTTCCGAGCTGGAAACGAGCAGAGAAAAATATAAACAAAACATAGTCTGTTGTCAATGTTGTCCATGTGCGGGATGCACACACTCACTTTGGTTTGATTGACTGTTCCTAAAATTATTAATGCGATGGTTCAGTGAGACATTTTCTTTCTTTTTTTTAAATATGCACATTTTGATCCTTTCGTATCCAATGCAAGTGGAACTCGAGAAAAATTCAGCTATCCTAATTTCGTGTTACAAATTACAATTATTCCCCGAATTCCAGATTGACGAGTAAGGTGACAATCTTGAAACTATGCATTGTATATATTTTGGGGGACAAAAATGCTTGCATTAACAAACGTTCGAAATGTGTTTTTATCAGTCTATATATTCTTATTTCTGTGTTCATGATAACTTTAGCACCAACAAGACACGCAGACGACTGAGACGAGGAATTTTCTATTAGTTTCAAATGCAGTATTTTCGAAGAGAACAGGTGCCCGATTTTTGTCTGTTCGTCAAATTTCGACGGTACTCACGCTTGTTTGGACATGACACAGTCTAAAAAATGATGACTCGGTATTTAAAAAAAATAAATAAAATAATAATGTTAGTCACAAAACTATGAAAAGTTTACTTGGCGCTCTTGGGGATTAACCATTTTTTACGAAATACGACTTGTAAACATCCTGAGGATGTACCACACAAAAAAACCATCAGGCATCAATGCCCGAGTTTGGACTACATTATTCAGTTCAAGCTGTATTAATGCTTTGAATATGGAAACAGAAAGAAATGTTAGTTTCAACATTTTTATCAAGTCCTCCCTCCATCCCCATAAGAGAGTAAGTTGAGGTGCTAGAAACACAAAAATCCAGGAAGGGGGGGTTCTTTACTTTTGAGGAGGAGGCTTCAAATATTAACTGGGATCCATATGTTGCCAAAGTTGACCAAAACCAGGTCATGAAAAATGCAGGTATGGAAGCTCAAAATTGAAATTTTGGTACTCCTAAATTAATATAGTTTTCAAAGTGTTCATAACCGAAACCGAGTTGTTTTTCGGTTAACCTCCAAGCTCTAATACTACATATTTTCACATGCTTCTGAAACAGTAGCAAAGGATATATTTAATTTTTCGGCCACCACTCGTACCTGCCTGAGCTCTTAAAACAGAAGAAGAAGGATATACATTTGTATTTAATTTCTACGCCACCCCGCATTTAGCCCAGGTAGGCCAGACAGGGTATTTGATGACTGGATTCGCATCGCAAAATGCTATACAAAAATGTTCAAATGCTAACCATTTTTTCTTTCATATTGGCCTCAAATTCACTATTTATCATCACTTTTTGAAATCAGAATGGAAACTGCTAATCAAATTTTGTAAAACAAAAAATACCCTGCCAGAGGTGTGTGACATCGATATTAAATATATTATACTTTTGAAATGAAACACTGGTTAACACCTAGCACTGTGGTAGAATTTTCTCCAATTACTCTTTGTTTTTCACTTGTTTAACTATGAATTTGGAAGCGCGGTGGGTTAGTGGGTAGAGTTTAAGAGATGTAGCCTGCAGGCCGAGAGGACTTCGGTTCGAATCCCACCTGCAGCAACCATGTTGTGTCTTTGGGGGAGGCACTTAATCCCAATTGCCCATGTGTGGGCACGGTGGTGTTGTGCATTTTGATGGTGTACTTGTCTTCGACCAATGCTAACCCTGCATGTGTGGAGTTAGTACATTGGGGAATCTGACAGTTCACTTGCTCGGTGGTACTCTTTGTCTTCCTCCACCCGTAAAACTGTCCGACTGTCTGGCTGTCAAATGTGCCATTAAACCCCAATAAATAAATAAAAATGAATTTAACCAATTATGGCTTGTTTGGTGAAAATCTTGCCAGTTTGACATCAGATTGCTGAGGGTTAATGTCTGAGAGAGAAGTTGTGTCTTTGAAGGAGTTAAGTAATGTGAGTGCAATAAATTTTGAATGTTTGTCTCAACCATAAATATTTTAAATACATTAAATCAAAAAGTGTGAAGAGTTTTGATAAACACAAATTTAATTTTACATAAATCTTTGACATTGTGTCATAAATTTTCCTGATCAGAATTAATGTCCAGTCTTTATAATAAATTTGGTTATTTATGACCAGACATACTGTTACTAAGTAAAATACCTGGCTACCATGTTGTGCCACACAGCTTTTCAACATATGTGGTCTCTCTGTGTTGATAATTTTTACTGATTAATAGAACACATCTTTACTATATACAATTAATTAGGTGAGCATTCATACATGTGGACTATCATAACATGTGCCTTCTTCTGACAGAAATTGAAATACACACATTGGGTGATTTTCAATTTGTGTGGAGTCAGTTTAACATTGACAAGCAAAGCATGTGGTGCCCCCTTCAGTTAGCATTGACTGAATATCAAATTAAGGTATTTTTTCTTGCCACCTGTGGAGATTGTGAACAAGCCCAATTAAATTACGATAATTTCCATGGGAATTAATTTGGGTGTCTACAGGCATTGAATATGGAATCCTTTCTTAATGGAATTTTGGCACGATTTTTCCCCAGCTCAAATGCCATATTTCCCAATCTCGGTCCTCATTCAGATAAAATTTTAATTCGTCTTTAACTCATGCAGGCCTAATTTTGGATTTAATCACTTTTTCCTAAAACAAACAGATGGCTCAGCAGGCAATTTTTAGATACATTTCAAAGTTACATGTACATATCAAAAACCTTGTCAGTTGTTTCTAGGCAAGTCTTGGCTGCCTATATAGGCAGCCAAGACTTGCCTAGACACAACTGTGAATAATATTAGATTCCAAACACTGATTATAGGAATAATCATCAAAAATGCAATTAGCGATTCACCAGGTAGAACCAGGTGCTTCATTGATTAAAATTTTGTTGATGATGGTTTTTATGACCCGGTAAACGCAAGTGTGGACATCACTGCCCCGCATACAGGCCTGACATTTTCGGGAGAGTGATTTATTTGCTCGCCTCAGAAATATTAAGGAGGATGAAAACCAGCCCTTCTGGCCTTAGAAAATAATGATTACCATAGCACAGGGTATTTGATGACTGGATTCGCATCGCAAAATGCTATACAAAAATGTCCAAATACTAATCATTTTTCAATCCTATTGGCCTTGTATTCACTATTTATTATCACTTTTTGAAACCAAGATGGAAACTGCTAATCAAATTTTTAAAAACAAAAAATACCCTGTAGCAGCCTATTCCTAAAACCCATATCTTTTCAGATCTCTGCTATGTTAGTGGTCTCCGTAAGACTGCCACACTGCCCCTTCCACACCTCTGGGCCTTGCTGAGGCCTAGAGATGTGGGAGGGGCAGTGTACTGTAGCCACCTCACAGAGACTACCTTGTTAGCAGCGCGAAATAGAATGTACAAAGTTCCCTAGGTAGAATTCATTAATATTAAATCTTCAGTTTGCCACTTTTAGCATTTGTAACCTTGAGGAGAGCTAATCCCTCTCATAGGCCATGCAGGAGGGATCGATTTTTAGCCCTCAATTTTTGAGAATGCCATGTCTGCACATGAAATATGACCAGTCCATAGCAGCTGTACAAATTTGTCAATTAAATTCCCACTTGGTTGAACTTGGCCCTTTCCCATAATGCACATTAACCCTTTACCTAACACGAAAAGAGACGACACTTGCAAAAACAATTCTTGAATAACTATTTTTTTCATTTTTTTGTCTCCAAAACATAGGTTATGACCCCTCATTGGAACAAGCTCAATGAGCTCATTCCAACAAGGGGTAATAACCTAGGTTTTTGAGACAAAATATAAAAAAATAATGAATATTAATTGGCGCTTTTTGAGAATAGCGCTGGCTAGTTTTGGCCGTTATGTTGGGTAAAGGGTAAAAATGCCTGCTGTGGAAAAAGAGGTTTCATCAAGTTTTGTATGCAGTTATAAACTAAGATTAAACTTGTGTGTGAAATTATTCGAATCATTTTAGGCCTTCCCAGGCTTCTTTAAAGTTGTTTTCATAACCTTTGTCAACTGTGATAGAGTTTGCTTTGCATGAAAGCTTCCCATTCAGTCCATCCAGAGGCTGTCTCATTGATCTCCGACACACCAAATCCATTTACAAACACACGCTGTGGACATGTTACTTTACACAGTTACACGTCTATTGTTTGTGCATTGTCAAAGATTTTTATTGTGTGAACCGGAGGCCAGTACACATTTTTTTATTTCAATCTTTTCAAAAACACACTCAGAGAATGTTTGACATGGTCGCAAATTTTTCAAGTACAGTTTCTTCAAACAACACTCGGACATTCATTGTTTCATGAAGTTGTTGTTGATTTGTGAGAAATTACTTCTGACTTGTCCTTGTTTTAGATGAGGTCAGGATTTGAAATGAGGTCAGCCCAAGTTTTTTTTAATGGATTTATGTAGTGATGAAATTCTGAAAGTAAAACCTGTAGTGTTCAACAGTTGGGGCGTTGCCGCTTGCGGTAGAGATTCTCAGATTTGCTGATCATTTTAGTAACAGGGAGGAATTTGGTCCATTCTCATGGAACTTCTGAAAAAAATGTTACAAAAAAATAAAACTTTCATTTAGGGCTGCACGATATTCAAAACTGAATACCGGTATCTGTATTCAAAAAAATATCATGGTATACTGGTATATCGAAAACTGTTCAGATATATGAACACAAGTACCACAATCGAGACTTGAGGAATCACAGTGGTAAGGAATTAGCATTCCTTGATGACACGATTCGAAAAACCTTTACCCGACGCAGACGATATCAAAATTTATTATTTTCAAAATTAGTTTATCAGATTTTCTCCAAAGATTTCAACAAAACTACATCATGTGACCCCTCATTGGAATGAGCTCAACGAGCTCGTTCCAGTGAGGGGTTACATGATATAGTTTTGTTGAAATTTTTTAAATTTATTTTTTCAACTGCTGAATTTGTATATTATGAGGGCACAAGCAGACGACGATTCCTTTGATAAACGGATGATATTATTCATTCGGGGCTACAGTTTAAAAACTCAATACGTCTTGAAAATTAAATTGTGGGTAAATAAATAATGACGATAAACCAATATTTTTTAAATTACACTGGGTATTCAATCGATATTGGTTTGAATACCGGTATATATCGGTTTATCGATATACCGTGCAGCCATACTTTCATTTGCTTTTTTGATTTTACAGTCTTATTCACAAAATCTTGACCTCTTTGTGCAAGTGTGCCATTGGGTTTAATATATTCCCAGTTTTCTGGGGACCGGGAATGGGAACCCCCAGAACCGGGAAATTTCTCAGGTAATATTACGCAAATTTACAAGAGTAACAAGGTGTGTTTATTTTCCAAACGGAGAAGTTCTTTTTCTAAGAGAAGTGTGAAAACCAAAACCAGCTTAAATCTCGTCTTCATTTTCAGAATCACTAGTATTATCACCGCTACCTCCTCCAACATCAACACCCTCTTCACTGCTGTCATCAGTCTCTTCTGCTCTGAAGGTAGTGAAGAGAGGGTGGGGGTGATGTTACAGCAGAGAGTCAATAGTGATACAGTAGAATCCTCTTAATTGAATATCCATTTTGCCAGTGAAAATTATTCAGTGAACAGGAGTATACAATTAACAGAGATCTGGTCAGTTTCCTGTGTTCTGGAGGTAAACTGAGCATTTATACTATTATATCTTGTTTGACAGAGCTCATAGAGCTCTGTCAAACAAGATATAATAGAATAAAATAAATGCCTGTATTGGATGTAGTGAGGCCAAAAAGGTTGATAAATAAGTTGAATTTGGTGCTTGCCACAGTAATTTTTTCAACATATTACAAAAATTTATATACAATTAACAGGAGTTTACTCTACAATCCATATGCAATTAACATATCAAATTTGTACTGAATGTATGGTAAATGGTTTTGTGTTTGAAAATTATATTCAGTTAACAGGGATATACAGTTAAGAGATATACAATTAAGTGGGCTTCACTGTACTAGTGATTCTAAAAATGAAGACGAGTTTGAACTTTAAAGCGGGTGAAGATCTTGCCAATGAAGAGGGGACTCCTCCCGAGCTGGTTGAGAGATACAAAGATCTGGTGAAACAGGTTCTCAAGGAAACTGGACTAAAAGGTTCATGAGTGGAAAGGCTGACAAAGTTACATCAGGGCAGTTTTTCAGTTCAGACAATTTCAGTTCAACACACAAACAGTGGCACGCTTGAGTTCCGGTTCCCTGCTATATATTCCAGGCTGTTGGGACCGGCTTTCCGAACCGGGAACCTGGAAATTCTCATTCCCACTTCCCAGCATTAAACCCTATTGTGTCGTGATCAGATCACAAGTGGATTGCAAAAGAGACCAGTTTGTGGTCACAGTGCTGCAAGCAGCTGCATTGATTTTCTGATCGGAAGGGATAGGATCGGGAGGAGAGAGGGAGGGCAGATGTGAGTGGAAGGACATAAATTAATAATAATTGTGTGTGCATTATTCACCATGGTGGATTAAACATATACAGCAAACCAGGTCTTATATTGATCAAGTGATTGCATAGGTACAGTCAATCTAATTCTCCTTTGGGCTTAGAGATGTAAATTAGCCCCAAATTGCATTACTTTAATCCCATCACAGGGTATATCCATCAGCCAATCATACTAGATAACTATTATATTGTCCACATGTAATTGCATTACTTTAGCTTGGAGGGATATTTTAAATTACTGCCGATCCGATATTATATTGATAAATACAGTAATTTGGAGGCTTTTTGCCTTCCTGAATTGAACCTGTCCTCGTCACAAGGGAATAATTGTCTCCTGAACTGTAAACACAGTGCCAGTCTCCTCTCGGGGGTTGACAGAAATCACTTGTAAGTCACTTGGTGATTGCATATAGTGTCTTTGTGTGTCCATGGTTGCGCACATTTTATGTTCAAGTTGGTGACTTGTGGAAAATTAACCCTTAATCTGACTTAGTGTGAAGCTAACCATACAGTCCCCGTGGCAGATCGTGAACAGGGTAGCCACGGGTCCTTGTAAACCTGGAATGTCCTTGAATTTGAAACACTATTTTCAAGGCCTGGAAAGTCCTTGAAAACGAGGTATATCAGTAAAAGGTCCTTGAATGTCCTTGAATTTGATAGCCGATTTATCACAAGCATAATAGCGGTCCGAAAGGGAACGAATAACTTCGTTGACAAGTCCAAACAAACAAGTTGTGAACTGAGGCAAAATTGACTACTTATTGTAAAAGGTCCTTGAATATCCTTGAATTTTCTTCAAAAAGGTCGTTGAAAGTCCTTGAATTTTTTTTTCAATATTCTGGGGGAACCCTGGTGAATGTGTGTAGTACTTGACTCTTTAACCAATGCCAGGCCTGGCATTCTTAAAAATGCAGGAGGGCTAAAAATCACTCCCCTCGCATGGCCTAAGCAAGCGATTAGCTCAAGCTTACAGGCTTGGCAATTTCAGTAGAGCAATATTTTAGCTCTCCTTACTGCCCTCCTGAAAGAATTAAGGAGAGCGAAAAATTGCCCTCCTAAATATTTTGGTCTGGGATGATTGAGATTACATGTATTATGCTCACATTAAATTTTTGTTGTAAAGCAAAAATGTAATTTAACTTCGAAGTCACATAACATCACGTAATTTCATTTTGAAAGTGGTTTAGTGGTAAAAGGTAATGGCTGCAACCATACCCAAACACAGTTGCAATCATTTGAAGAAAAATGGGTCTCAGCAATATTTTTTTTTCTGTCAGTTTCAAGTTCAACAACTGACATCACAGTTTGAGGGGTAATTATTCAAGGAATATTGACACTATAATATACTGCCATTACTACTATCCTGTCACTTGAAGCACTTGCACCAGGATGTGACTGTAGATTCAAGCAGACCTGTTGTCCAAGAAAGTCATACGCCTACCACTACCACCTTCAACCCCCCTTGGGGGGGGTTGAAGGTGGTAGTGGTAGGCGTATGACTTTCTTGGACAACAGATCTGGGTACACACACAGGTCTTGTCAAGTGTGTGTTCGGTTGTTGAGTGAGACATCTAGATGTCTAAGAGATTTCCCTTTACCTTAGTAAAGTTAATAAAATCACTGATGTAGTCTGTTGGTTTCAGTTTCAATGAGTTCGTTCTACTGGATACTTAAAATGCTGTGTATAGCTAATTGCTCTCCTAAGCTGATTGAGGAGAGCGATTTTTTGCCCTCCTGCGTTTTTCAGAATGCCAGGCCTGAGCTTACAAAAACTAAAAGTGGCAAAATGGAGTTTTACTATTGGTGAATTCTGTCTAGTGGGCTTTGTACATTTTATTTGGTGCTGCTTACAAGGTAGTCTCTGTGAGATGGCTACACTGCCTCTCTCACACCTCTGGGCATTGGCAAGGCCCGGTGATGTGGGAGGGGCAGAATAGAATACGTTATTGCACTACCAATATACATGATCTAGTATGGCACAGATGCTGTTTAAACATGTGAAAATACAAAATACTGCTCATCTAACATCTTACCTAGGAATAATACAAATATTTTCATATAGATCAAGCAAACAAAAATATTTCCCTATCACCCAACCCCACGCCACCCTACCCATCCCATCCTACACAAACGACAGAGAGAAACATAATAAATATATTTATTATGATAAAAAAAAAAATGGTTGATGACATAAAAGGCCCAAGTGAAGACATGGTAATACTCTACACATTGTTGCTGGTATTTCATAATGCTGTGTGAATTTCTCATAATCAGAGGTTGCGGGCGGGAGAGGGGTTCCACTGCTTGAAATGGACGTCTTACAGAGACCACTAACATACATGTAGCAGAGATCTTAAAGGATGTGGGTTTTTGGTGCTGCTAACAAGGTAGTCTCTGTGAGATGCCTTCACTGCCCCTCCCACACCTCCGGGCCTTGGCAAGGCATGGAAGAGTGGGAGGGGCAGTGTGGCCATCTTACAGAGACCACTGATACAGCAGAGATCTGAAAAAATGTGTGGTTTAGGAATAAGCGGTTATGGCAATCAATATATTGTAAGGCCAGGAGGCTAGTTTTTGCCCTCCTTATTTTTTCTAAGACAAGCAAATAAAACGCTCTCCTAAAAATGGCAGGCCTGCAACACAAATATCTTCCAGGTCTTGTTGGGACCAATCCCAACCAACAAGTTTGCTTTGTGGTCCAGTATTTTTATGTGGATCTAGCAAATGATAGTTTGGGTGGATATGCATTCATCAGGTGGTTCAACTATGGTTGAGTTTGAACTTACCAGATATACCACAACATACTGTACCATAGTATACCATACTGTATGTGGCTGATCTGCCTGTAAATGGGTCAGGGAGTTTATCTTCAGAATAAAGGCAGTTGAATTCATCCAGAAAATGATACAAAAATTGTCCTGTCATAGTGTCTCTCTCTGGAGACAGTTTCTATTCTTGGCTAGTTGGCTTAATTGTCCCCCAACAATTGGCAGATTAGGTTGTTAGGAAAGGATATTACCAATACGGGGAGAGAATGTATTCATTTAAAAGGATAATAGGAATTTCCTGCAACTTGGCTGAAAATCAGCTGTCATCTTGATGTATGATTAATAAATTGCTTCTTTGATAGTAATCTGTTCGGCTGACAATCTGTCTCACTGTTGGAAATCTGTCCTATTCATTTTGAGGGGTAAACTGTACATGTGCATGCAGTTTGTGAGGCTTGGAAATCCATGGGATGATTTGGTACACAGCTTCTTTTGTGATGGAAGTCCAATTTAAATAAATAAATTTATTTATTTATTTATTGGTGTTTAAGGTCACATACTTATGCACAATGCACAATGGCTAATCGTGACCGTAACAGTTTTACGGGTGGAGGAAGCCGGAGTACCCGGAGAGAACCTCCAAGCAACGACGAGCAGCTGTCAGCTCTCCAACATCGTAACCCTGAACTCTGCACTGCAGCACAGCAGGGTTAGATTGGTTGAAGACATGCGCACCATCGACGTGCAGTACGCCTCAGTACACAGTGTCATCGTGCCCCCATGTAGGCAATCGGGGTGAAGTGTCTTGCCCAAGGACACAACGCGGTTGCCGCAGGTGGGATTCGAAAATAAATAAATAAATAAATAAATAAATAAATAAATAAATAAATAAATAAATAAATAAGGTATGGAAATCCAACTACAAATAAATAAATAAATAAATAAATAAATAAATAAATAAATAAGGTATGGAAGTCCACAAAAAAAAAAAAAAAAAAAAAAAAAAAAAATAAATTAATAAATAAATAAATAAATAAATAAATAAATAAATAAGGTATGGAAGTCCAACTACAAATATGGTATGGAAGTCCAACTACAAATAAATAAATAAGAAATAAATTATTTGTACATTTAATTTGGTACTGCTAACAAGGTAGTCTCTGTGAGATGACGGCACTGCCTCTCTCACACCTCTGGGCCTTGGCAAGGCCTGGAGATGTGGGAGGGGCAGTGTGGACGTCTTATAGAGACCACTAACATACATGTAGCAGAGATCTTAAAAGATGTGGGTTTTAGGCACAGGCGGTTATGGTTATCATTTCTACAGTTAAAACTAGAAGTCCTGTCATGAAATGCGCACAAATAGCAAGCTGATATGCGCGTTAATGTACGCATTATGACCCAAGTAAAGCTATCAAATTCTTTACATTTTGCCTGTGCACAAGCAATGTTTCAGCCAATGGACCTCCGGGTAACCCGGAGGTCCATTGGCAGAAACATTGCATGTGTTTTCTATGAGTAACCATGAGGACCTGCTGTGCTTTGGATGCCATTCGATATGGCAATTGCGTGCAATTCCAATGCGCAATTAAGCCTAGATAAGCGCACTGTTCGTGACAGGACTTCTAGTTTTAACTGTAAGACCAGGAGGGCTACTTTTCGCCCTCCTTAATTTTTTGAAGGCGAGCAGTAGGTGAATGAATCGCTCTCCTGAAAATGCCAGGCCTGAGTGATGATATAGAACTTGAGAATGTGCATCGCATTTTGCTATGCATACATGTATTTAATGATTGCCAAGCTTTTCCTGAATTTTGCATAGCGAAATGCGATGCAACACCGCTTATTTGATCCCTGGAACTTAGTATCAAATTCCTAATATCTGGTTAGACAAAACTCTTTGACCTCTGTCAAACAAATTAGAATGCAAACAATTCTTACAGAGGATCTGAGTGAGAAAAAGAACATTTTCACGATCATATTACTCTAGATTTACGAAGTACAAAAAATGTGTCTACCCTACCATTATCTCCTTGCATGCTTCTGGTAGATATTCCTGCCCAGGACAGGAAATCTCTTACCATTAAAATACAGAACGTGGAGAATATATTATCACTAAATCGCCAACAGAGTGGAAATTCCACCAATAACTGCAAATTTGTTGCAAAGCATACATTCACAAGCAAAAGTTCCAGCCAATGTATCTCCTGGTTAAATCCAGAGTTCCATTGGCTGAAACATTGCTTGTGTTTTTTTTGTCCGTATGAACAGAATTTGAAACTGATACTTTTGGTGTTTATTCCACTGCAAGGGTGATTTAGTTAAAATCCACTCTCCGTGTACTGCTAGTCAAATTTGAGGATATTCTCAATTTTCCCATGGAACTTGTTTTCTGGTAGACGTTTTAACCAATTATTTCTTGTTCCAAATTTCTGTGAATTTTTCATCAAGTCAAGTCATGGCCGCATCATACAGTTAAAACTAGAAGTCCTGTCACGAACTGTGCACTTATCTAGGCTTAATTAATAATAGATCTACACAAAATGTATCAAACAGTGCTCGTAACATTGGTGTAATATTTGACTCTCATCTATCAATGAAGGAAAATGTCAATACTATTTGTGCGCATTTCATGACAGGACTTCTAGTTTTAACTGTACCAGCCATAACTAGATTTGATGAAAAATATTTTAAAATTACTCGAAGGGTTAAGAATTAAAACCAGGTCACTGAGATGATGGGATACAAAAAATACTTTTAATGTAGCCTCAACGCACATTAGGAATGCGAACTCATGAATACAGGAACTCATGAATACATACATATCAAGTACAATACTACAATAAAAACAATGGAATACATGATCACGAGTGACAATATTGAATAATCTAAACAGTGCTCAGTTTGGTCTTGACAATTTACGAGGATACTCTCTGTCAAGTGCTGATTAATTAATGTATGACGCTGTCGGAGCTACTGTCACATTCACCATTCCCACTGGTTTTGTAGTTCATGAAAATTGAAATGGCGTTGTAAAAATTTGTCACTTGGAACATTTGTAATCTTCACTCCTTCACAACCATCACCAATTAGGTGAATTGAAGATACTGTTAATCTTTTTTTAGAAAATTGTCCTGAAACCAGTACTATACAAATTTAAATAAACAGTTGTGTTTTCCAGAAGTGTGTTTTTTTAAATGGTCTTTATATGGTCGAAATGAAACATTAGTGTTTTATTTATTTATTGGTGTTTAAGGTCACATATTTATGCACAATGGCTAATCATGACCGTGACAGTTTTACGGGAGGAGGAAGCCGGAGTACCCGGAGAGAACCACCGAGCAACAACAAGCAACTTTCAGCTCCCCAACATACTAACTCCACACAAGCAGGCTTAGCATTGGTTGAAGACAAGTGCACCATCGACGTGCAGTATGCCTTAGTACACAGCACCACCGTGCCCCCACACAGGCAATGGAGATGAAGTGTCTTGCCCAAGGACACAACGCGGTTGCTGCAGGTGGGATTCGAACCGAGGACCTCTCGGCCTGCAGCCTGCACCTCTACTTACGGAGCCACCGCGCTCCCCATTAGTGTTTTAAAATGCATGACAATTTACCAGTGGCTAAGTTGTAGGCCTTAAAATTTGTCCCGATTCACAAGAATTGGTTTTGATTCTCGTAAACTCGTGCTAAGGCAATCAATTTTCAATTCTTGAATAATTTAGAATTGAGAGCTTCCCAAGAAAGAGTGTCAAGGACTGCCTCTATCAACAAAGGGAAAATGTAACACAACTGTTCTTCTGTTTATTCTGCCATTAATTATGCAGTACAAGTCAAAATAAGTTGTTGGATAACCACTATAAACTATGTATCTTTCTCATCATACACTGATAAGACCGGAAGCTGACATCATTTTCTGGAAAACTCTCACTGAGAGCTTTCCAGAAAAAGATGTAAGATTCTGATCTTATCAGTGCAGGAGCAGCAGTATACTTAGTTTATTGCAGTTATACTACAACTTATTTTGACTTGTTTTGTATCTGGTCCTACCAGATATTCAGACTTTTTTACACATTTGACAGCTGGTTTTGACTATAGTCATGTGTTAATTAGTTATAATTACTCTTGCCTTATCCTATATTAACATGGAGGAAAGTGTGTGCAACTGTTGATCGCAGTTCTGCCATGCATTTCTTGAAAAGCAAACACGACAATTGTCTGTCACTTTTGACTATTCTGTATTTTACAATTCACTGCAGTGTCATTGATAAGTTTGCTAATGGCTTTTCCATCAGATGAAAAATGACAATGATTTTCCAGATAGCATCTACAATCTTCATCATTATTGGAGAAAATTGGTATGGCAACAATACTATCAGCTGCATCTGAATATTTTTATTGCTCTTGACAAATTTTCCCCATCTTAAACCTGACATCATGTGCACAATTTTACATAATCTCTCCGAGCCATTGTTCCCAGGTGTTTGATGTAGGTTTTTTTCATGGGGCTTTTTACAACATCTTAGATATATCTGTACCCTAAGTTTTTTGCTGGGTTTTAAATTTTCTCTTTTATTTTTCTGTTTCCTTTTTGAGAAAATGGAAGTGGGGAGGCAGATGAGTTGTACCACACAATATACAGCTGAAGGCCAAATAAACTGAAAAACACTTTTTGTCTCTGTTTTGGAAAAAATTAGAACGATATAGTGCTTTTATATATATATATATAAGTATAAGCACATATATATATTCCTGAGGAACTAGGTCTTGTCATTTTGAAAATTGCAGGAGGGCCATTATGGTTCGCCTCAAATCACCCCAGGAGAGCCATTTTGGGTTTGCCTAAAATGATCCCAGAAGGGACATTTATGGTTTGCAGGGGCCATTTTGTTTCAGCCTGCTGGGTAGACAACTAATATCATTTTAAGGTACATGTTTTTTTGTAATTATGATGTATGTCATCACATAATGTATAGATGCAGGCTTGAATATTTGGATGGAAGATACCAGGTTACCCATGACACACTAACAATGAGTGTTATAGTTATCTTGCATCCAAATAAGCAAGCCTGTATCTAGACATTACAGGATGACTGCTCAAGCTAGTGCACTGCGCTCGCCACCAGATGCCGATAACTTAGGGCGAATCAATCAGATTTGGGGAAGAATCGTCTTGGCTTTGATTTTGGGACGAATCTTCAGGGGTCGAAATGGCTTGGGGATGATACGTCCCGTAATCGTGTGTGACATGAGAGTTGTCACAGTCTGATGAACACTGTACAGCACATGGAGAGTGGTTGTAACTAAATCACACATGGAGTGGAGTTATCACCCATACTATAACTTTCAAATTTTGTACATATCGACAAAAAAATGCAAGCAATGTTTCAACCAATGGACCTCCGGGTTTAACCCGGAGGACCATTGGCTGAAACTTTGCCCATGCTTCTTATGCCTTGCCACAAATTCGCAATTATTGCTTGGGTGGAATCTCCACTCTGGGGTGATTTAGTGATAATACACTCTCCACATACTGTTCATAACTAATTACAAGTTACAACTTTAGAATTGGCAGACCTCTCACTCATATTTGGAAAGTTACATACTGTCTCCGGGAGACTGCATCGACGACACACTATTAACTTCACAAATTGGGCTTTGTTACCACCTTCAATCCGCGAAAATTGTCATTTGAGACTGCCGATTTTGAGGTGCCTTCAAGTGGGCCGCACAAATCAGGGTTAGGCGGACATTAACTGTCCGCAGAATTTTGAACTCAGGCGGGCAACTGTGGTTCGGGGCGATCACCTTCCTCAAAATGACAAGCCTGCTGCATGATATTCTGTACAGTACATCTGCCATGGACCGGGTGGGCCCTTTCAACGGGAGGCAATATTTCCGCGGACGCAATAATGTTTGATTCCAAACACTGATTATAGGAATAATCATCAAAAATGTAATTAACTGGTAGAGTGCTAAATTATTTTTAGTCCTTAAAATTTCTTTGTGCATCTTTGCCTTGTTACAATTTATGGGAGAGTGCCAGATGGCACTCTCCCATAAATTGTAACAAGACAAATCCTAAGAGATAAAATCATTTCACTTCAAAGCTAATATGAAGCACATCCACAGAATATGAAACCTTTAAATTGTGGTGCCGGCACTTCAGAATAAAGCCCAAATATGGGCTTCCATCACTCTACCAGTTAATGAAGCACCAGGTACAAGGTACAACCCGGTGCTTTATTAATTAAAGTTTTGCTGATATTAATTTTTATTACTTGGTAAACACATGCATGGACATGATCACATCACTGCCCACTCAAGGATTATGACCAGCCCTCGGCCCCTCGGCGATTGTACTGTACATGTATATCTCAGGTTGTTTTTTTTTTGCTTGGCTTTTTATTTTGAATGCAACTGTGCATTGTACATCTTTTAATATGAGAACTGTAAGTAATTTTAGAGTATTTAGGAACTATAATAATGAAAACGGAATACGTTAGCCGATGATCATCATTCTTTGGATCACCCTTTGTAATTGTTATTCGATTCATTTCCGAATTGTAAGGCTTTTATTTTTTTCTTAATTACATGTACATGTGTGTTCAAACACTTATAATCTGAATAGACAAGCAAACCCACCTGTTCTTACCTGTTAGGATCCCAGGAACACTCACTTCATATAGATCTATTCTACAATGTATAGAACCTTTCAGAATATGTTGCTGGAAAGAAGGACATTTAAGCACATGCTTTTTTTTTTTTTATCTTGGTTGGACGTTTCATCTATTTTTCATTAAGAATATTATTTTATGAAGAAAAATTTTGAAATGTAAACAAAAACAAAAATTTTGACTAAAGTTTATCTAACCAAAGCTTGAACTGGGAACTTCTTAAAAAAATGCCCCAAAATTTAGATTTTGGTATAACCAACTCGTTCAGGTGGTTCCAATGATACCTGTGTCATTTATATGGTTGATGTTATTACATGTACTTGGGTTACTGGTAGTTTCATATGGCCGAGATATCAGTCCAAGAAAGTCTTGTCAGTCTGAGACCAAAGTCGAAGGCTGATGTGAAGATACCGAGAGCTGATATGATATCTTGGCTGATACGAAACTAACCAAGTAATAATCCGTTTATTTATTAAACCAAAACTAATAATTACAAAATGTTCATAAAGTCCAAAGTAGTGTTCAACGGATTACCCAAAATGGCCGTGCACCGATTGATTACTGGTTATTTGAGCTCACACTCGACCAATTACGATTGTAATACTATGCACTACTAGATGAGTCAATGCTTGAAAGAACTTCATTAAATTAAACATATTTCACAGCGATCACTCAGGTCACAGTAAAATGACCAGACATGCACACTTGGGCGGTATACGTGGCTCTCAAAGTCAATGGAGTGCACAACCGTGGTAACCCCGGGAAGTGAATCAGTGCTTGTTTACAGTGGTAAACAAGCTCTGTTTCACTGGTAAAATAGGACCCAGTCACTAATGCTTGGGGTGTGGGTCCTCTAAAATAGGCATCATGGTGTATAAACGATTGACTGACCTTGACTTTATCTCCATGTTGTGGTCATGGTTAGCCATTGTGCAGAAGCGTGTCAAGTGACCTGCTGAATACGCGATCTCACGAAGAAAATTATTTTGAGGCTCGGTTCGTTCCCATAAATGTCGCTAATCATTAAAATCCTCAGCCCCTTATTTTCAAGTAGTTGCCACTACCCTGATTTGAAGGATATCTAAGAATAAAATACGTTTTCATATTGTTTTTCTTTGTTGATGATATAGGATCTTATATTAATATAATATTATTCTGGAAAAGATGTTGTGGGAGGGCTGTCCAGGAATTAGTGTCATGGTCTGATTTTTCCAGAGGAGAAAATATAAGTGATGGAAATTTTTGTTCCATTGTTTTTTTTCTCAGGAAAGCACTAGTGGGTGACACAATGGAGAGGGTTAGTATGCTTATCAGAGAGATTGGGAAGAATAGGGCATGGGATGTCATCAAGCAATTCATCTCCACGTGTTGGGAGGAATAGGGATGAAGTTGGGAGGACAGGGGTAAATAAGGCCAGGCTTGGCAATTTCAGGAGAGCGATTTTTTAGCTTTCCTTACTGCCCTCCTGAAAGAATTAAGGAGAGCGAAAAATTGCCTTCCTAAATATTTTGGTCTGGGATGATTGAGATTACATGTATTAAGCTCACATTAAATTTTTGTTGTAAAGCAAAAATGTAATTTAATTTCGAAGTCACATAACATCACGTAATTTCATTTTGAAAGTGGTTTAGTGGTAAAAGGTAATGGCTGCAACCATACCCAAACACAGTTGCAATCATTTGAAGCAAAATGGGTCACAGCAATATTTTTTTTTCTGTCAGTTTCAACAACTGACATCACAGTTTGAAGGGTAATTATTCAAGGAATATTGACACTATAATATACTACCATTACTACTATCCTGTCACTTGAAGCACTTGCACCAGGATGTGACTGTAGGTTCAAGCAGACCTGTTGTCCAAGAAAGTCATACGCCTACCACTACCACCTTCAACCCCTTGGGGGGTTGAAGGTGGTAATGGTAGGCGTAAGTCTTTCTTGGACAACAGGTCTGGGTACACACACAGGTCTTGTCAAGTGTGTGTTCGGTTGTTGAGTGAGACATCTAGATGTCTAAGAGATTTCGCTTTACCTTAGTAAAGTTAATAAAATCACTGATGTAGTCTGTTGGTTTCAGTTTCAATGAGTTCGTTCAATTGGATACTTAAAATGCTGTGTAAAGCTAATTGCTCTCCTAAGCTGATTGAGGAGAGCAATTTTTTGCCCTCCTGCATTTTTCAGAATGCCAGGCCTGCAAGGCCTTCTCACCTGAGAACCGCAACAAATCAGCGGCCGGCCAAAGTGTTATTTTTTTCAGTGATTTAGTTGACAACTCATAATGAGTGACCCTATGAACAAACATTCTTTCAAACCCTGATGATCGAGTGCCTTCCAGTTTACATTAAGTTGCAAGTAATGGAGCATGCCCTCTAGGTAAGGTTGATTTGTTCTGTGGAAAAAAATGAGTATTGCTGTCATAAATGTCATGTTGCTGGTTCACAGAAATTAATAATGAGTAAGAAAGAAATTTGAAAATGAGACATCTTGTTGACTAATGTGGGTTATTCCCACTTCTTGTGTATCATTCTGCGCAGAAATTGTAATTTTGGAGTTTAACTCTTGGGAGCTGAACCATTGTCCTGAATTCACCCCTTACCATAGCCTGTACACATCCAGTGGCTGAACAGTGATTTCTAGTCAAGTCTTGGCTGCCTTCACAGCCAGCCAAGACTTGACTAGTAACCACTGCCTACGTAATTTGTTTATTGTCAACAGAACCTACTCATGATGGCATTTGAAGGGCACCTGTTCTGAGATAGTAAAAATCGGAAATAGGCCTTTGAGGTTTAACTGCTAAGTGTATGCAGCCAAAATAAGTAAGAGCCTTCTTATACAGTCAAACCCTGTTAATTGAATAGTCTCTTTATTAATTAAATGAATGAAAATTAATGAAAATTATTAAGTTAACCCTTTAGCTAAGGCAGAAAGATCAAAATTTCTTATTTTAATTACTGTTTTTTTTAAATTTAAAAAAAAAATTGAACAAAACTATATTATGTCAAGAGTAGAATTACACGAGTACTAGTATTCAGCTACCAGGAATTTCGGTATTTAGTCTATTATATCTCATGGAGCTCTGTCAAACAAGAACTAATAGATTAAATTCTTATATTCAACTGAGATCAGAATAATCTATAAATGTCTGGAATTCCGTGTTTGTACCACTAATTTTGCAATGAAGAATGGAGGGTAAAAGAGTTTTTCCAGGAACGTATTCATGGGGTGGGCTGGTGCAGTCCTGGTAATTCATCCTTGTTTTCTCGGCAAAAAAAAATTGCTGTGGAAAATTGATGCTTCTACGGCGATTGCTGTGAAGCCTTTTCTATTGTGTAAAAATCATCACAGGGCAGGGCCTAGTCTCAATTGCCATGGCATGTATATGTAGTATGCAGTGAAGTGAAAACTTTCAAGTAACTTTAACATGTGAAAGTAGTTTGAGATACATGTGTATATAATCACAATCAATGTGATCATGACAATATCATGAACCATGTGAATGCCGAGGAAAAAATCTTGGAAGTAAGCAGGCGACTTGCTCAATATGTATATTATGAGTGAAAAAAAGATTCTCCATAACCACAAACTAAGTATCTCACTGCTTCTATGTTGATAATACCAGAATCTGACATCAGTTTCTGGAAAGCTCTGTGAGAGCTTTCCAGAAACTGTTGTCTGATTCTGGTGTTATCAACATGGAAGAAGCAGAACACATAGTTTCAACTGGTTATACTGCAACTTGTACTGTAAATTGTAAGATTAGCAATACATGGTTGCCTTCCTTGTGTAACCTGGAAATTGTGCAATTTCTGCCACCACAAGGCTTTCTGAAAGAGCCATCGGCATCCTCAGCAATATTTTTGCTGTAGATATTTTTCTTTTCCTCTGCATTTTCCTCGGCACTGCTGATCACTGAGGGTGAATTACCAGGGCTGCTGGGGGTCTGAGTGGCCGCCAGAAATCAATTTTTTCCATGGTCTAAATTTAAAAAAAATTCTTTTAATGATTTTGTAGGCTTTTTAGGACAGGTACATCCATATAAATATTGATGTTATATTTATAGATTTGCAGCAATCATTCCATGAGTCATTAATCACTTTTTCCATCAGATTGAAAGTTTTCAGCAGAAATGTAAAGAAGCAACCATCATAATCATGTAAATTTCAAGAAATATTTTTGTTCTTAATCTTCAAATTTTCATTCTGGGACCAAGCTGAGCGAGCTCGTTCCAATGAGGCGTCACATAATATGGTTTTATTAAAATTTTTGAAAAAATGTATTTTTCAATTGATTCATTTGTAAATTACACACAGGCCTGGCATTCTGAAAAATGCAGGAGGGCAAAAAATCCCTCTCCTCAATCAGCTTAGGAGAGCAATTAGGTTTACACAGCATTTTAAGTATCCAGTTGAACGAACTCATTGAAACTGAAACCAACACACTACATCAGTGATTTTATTAACTTTACTAAGGTAAAGCGAAATCTGTTAGACATCTAGATGTCTCACTCAACAACCGAACACACACTTGACAAGATCTGTGTGTGTACCCAGACCTGTTGACCAAGAAAGTCATACGCCTACCACTACCACCTTCAACCCCCCTTGGGGGGTTGAAGGTGGTAGTGGTAGGCGTATGACTTTCTTGGACAACAGGTCTGCTTGAATCTACAGTCACATCCTGGTGCAAGTGCTTCAAGTGACAGGATAGTAGTAATGGTAGTATATTATAGTGTCAATATTCCTTGAATAATTACCCCTCAAACTGTGATGTCAGTTGTTGAACTTGAAACTGACAGAAAAAAAAATATTGCTGTGACTCATTTTGCTTCAAATGATTGCAATTGTGTTTGGGTATGGTTGCAGCCATTACCTTTTACCACTAAACCGCTTTCAAAATGAAATTATGTGATGTTATGTGACTTCTAAGTTAAATTACAATTTTGCTTTACAACAAAAAAAATTTAATGTGAGCATAATACATGTAATCTCAATCATCCCAGACCAAAATATTTAGGAGGGCAATTTTTCGCTCTCCTTAATTCTTTCAGGAGGGCAGTAAGGAGAGCTAAAAAATCACTCTCCTGAAATTGCCAAGCCTGTACACAGGTGGTACAGCCGATTTATCAGGTAAACAGTTAATCCTAAAAGTCACTAAAATTGTTATTTGCGAGGTTTTTGCATGCAGAGCTATAATTATTGGCAACAGCAATCAGTGTTCGCATGTACACAGGTCATTTAGACTATAGTTATGGTGTTTAAAGTGGATACCATTGGACTGTCTGTTCTTATGTCTTATCCTTTTATCGTGAACTTTGTGGCTTTGCTTAACTCTCATTGTTCATTTAAACTATCTTTTATGTCAGTTCTTTTCACAACTACTTATACCCTTTCAGCTCGTAAATTGTTTACTTAACATTTATGACTTTTGATCCCTGCAGGCTAAAGGGATTTTTGTACCATGTTGCAAGCATAGATAGTGGTCTTGGGATAGTTTTTACATTTATAGCTTGGGGCCCCTGTCATGTCATTTCAGTAGCTGGAATTTTCTTTGTTGTTTGTGAATTTAGTTTTATTTAACCTTTTGCCAAATCAGTTTGACAAATAATGTTATGCAGTATAATGTAATCCTCTTACAGTGCGTGGAGAGTGGATTGTAACTAAATCACCCATGGAGTGGAGTTATCACCCAAAGTTTCACTTTCAAGTTCTGTACATGTGGACAAAAAACCCAAGCGATGTTTCAACCATTGGACCTCCGGGTTTAACACATTGGAACTCGGGGGACGAAATGATAATAGATTTTAAAGGCAGTCCCAAACAGGTCCAGAAAATCAAGGGGTGCCAAAAAGTGCCCTCCTCAACTTTTTCTTGGTGTGCGGTAGGCGTGCAGCACTCCTGCACTCCTGCACTCCTAAAGAATGCCAGGTCTGATTTCCACCTCTCAGGCACTGGTTACCAGGTCTTATTTCATCTGTAAAACACAGCTTGTTTACCACTGTTAAGAAGCACTGGTTCACTTCCCACTGTCCTCACAGGGAATTGCTCAGGTACTGAAATTTATGACCTCTTGTTGGCCTGCAGTGCAATTTGGAAGATAAAGAGACAGCATTGTCAAACATTTCTTAATTGCTTGCACTGGAAATTTACTAATGACAAATAACATGTAAACCTAGAATTGTGTAATGCCACAATATTGACAAATGACGACAAATTGACAACTTGCTTAATTAAGGTGATTGTAATTCTAAAGTATTTGACCAAAAAAAATTTCAGGTTTGTTTGTGATTTTTATCTTTTTAAACAAATATCGAACCTAAGCTGTGACATGTATGTCTCACAAATTGCAATGATCTTCTTAACCTTTCACCTACTGAATCTGATGCATTTATTTGCCTGTGTAATTTTCAAATTTAGCAGTTAAAAAAAAAAAAATACCAAAAGTTTCAACAAAACCATATCATGTGGTCCCCTTCATTGGAACGAGCTCGTTCCAATGAGGGGGGTCACATGATATGGTTTAGTTGATTTTTTCTGAAAAATTTGAAAAAACAATAATTAACCATTGTTCAGAAGTATGCGACCTTAGTCTTTGGAGTTCCAACATTATGGGAACATTCAATTAACACTTTACTGCCCATGTAGATTCTGTCGTGTTACTTGTGTATCACATTCACATATAATAACTACGAGTACCGGAACCTTCAGTTCTGAAGGATGGGAACCAGTACCGATTAAAAGGCCTAGTACTGCTGGTATCGGTATCGGTTCCAGTACCGATTGCAAGCCCTGTTCTGGGGTGAATTAAGGTGAACCATTGTAGCTGTCCTTCAATTTACAAATGCCCAGGCCTTGGACATGTTGATTAATTAATGGAGATGGTGCTCTCTGTTTATTTAGACTTTGCATTCTGCAGACCTGCAGACAAGGGTAGATAATTATAGAGCAAGAAAAGAAAAAATATGTTCTCCATTACCAAATCAATCAGTTTCACAACCATATCCCCAACCCTCCATCAAGATGTACATGTCTTCTCATTTTTTTTTTGATGATTTCCTGACCACTCAATTTTAAGAGGTGGCAACAGCAAACTCAGTGGTGAATGAATAATTCTTCTTTTATTCTAAATGTTTACGACTCCCTCTCTTCTAATACAGTGTATGTTATGTCTACAGTAAGATAGGGCTGCACGATATTCAAAACTGAATACCGGTATCGTTATTAAAAAAAATACCATGGTATACCGGTATATCGAAAACTGTTCAGATATATGAAAACAAGTACCAGGCTCGAGACTCAAGGCATAACAGTCGGAACGATTTAGCATGCCTTGATGATGCTGTTCGAAACACCTTTACCCAACGCAGACGATATCAAAATTTATTATTTTCAAAATTAATTTATCACATTTCCCCCAAAGTTTTCAACAAAACTATATCATGTGACCCCTCATTGGAACGAGCTCATCGAGCTCGTTCCAATGAGGGGTCACATGATACAGTTTTGT
Organism: Pictodentalium vernedei; assembly: GCA_031216915.1. Classification (NCBI taxonomy): domain Eukaryota; kingdom Metazoa; phylum Mollusca; class Scaphopoda; order Dentaliida; family Dentaliidae; genus Pictodentalium; species Pictodentalium vernedei. The sequence goes on from CM062290.1 coordinate 54,789,022, forward strand.
TAAAATTTTTTAAAATTATTTTTTCAACTGCTGAATTTGTATATTACGAGCGCACAAGCGGACGATTCCTTGGATAAAGGGATAATATTATTCATTCGGGTCTACAGTTAGAAAACTCAGGACATCTTGAAAATGAAATTAAATTGTGGGTAAATAAATAATGACGATAAACCAATATTTTTGTAATTACACTGGTATTCATTCGATATTGGTTTGAATACCGGTATATATCGGTTTATCGATATACCGTGCAGCCCTACAGTAAGATACAGAACATGTGAGAGGAGTTTGTTAGGGGACAGTGCTTCATTTTTGTCAAACACCAATAGGCCTGAAAATAAAGAACTGAAGTTTTATTGTAACCAGTTGGCAGGTTATGCTGTGTAACAAGGTGGTAACCTTTTGACAGACCTGGAATTAATTTTACCCAAAGAACAGGATGTCAAAATTTATTATTTTAAATATTGTTTTTCAAAGATTTCAACAAAACCATAACTTGTGACCCTTATTGGACTATTTGGGACAAGCTCATTCCACTGAGGGGTCACATGATAAGGTTTTGTTGAAATTTTTTGAATAGTCTTCTTTATTCAACTGCTTAATTTGTTGATGATGTGGGCAGATACAGCTGATTTGTAAGCTGAAGTGTTAGAAGAAACTTTTCAAGTGTTTCATGTCCCCCTGTTTTGTTCTGTATTCTGTAACCTTTCCTATCAAAGCATTCAGCTAGTGCAAGAGAATAATTTCAGGGAATACATCCCTTTTGATTTGAAAATGTTTGGCTAAAAAGCCTAAATTTGTCGAAGAAATATTGACTGCAGCTAACTGATACATTTGTTCTGCTGGTAATTTATCTGTACAGTATATAAAAAGCATATCTCGATAAACCGGGCTTATATTTCGACAAGAATCTAGGAATGGATTCACACAAAGATCTGCGCAACAAAACCAGCAAGAATCCATGTAGATTATCACTGCTCCTTTGCTAGGATTTGTGTGAAACAGTGCTGGAAATGAATAAAATTGACGAGTGCAGTTTTAAGCTCCCGCGAAATCAGAGACGAGAGTTAAATTGCACCCGTAAAATGTTGGTATATGAATTTTCGTGGAAATACTGACTGTCACCAAACGCCAGAAATCTTAACCCTTTGAACCCAAGGGGCCGCTTTTCCATCCAGGAATATGATGCGTCATTAAATAGGATGGCTGTTCAGTAAATGTGTGGGGTAGACCAATCAGTATTTTCAACGTGCAGCCCAAAGGCTGCACATTGAAAATATTGATTGGTCTACCCCTAGTAATGAATATGGGCTCTTCTAATTGCTGCCGTTGAACTGGCATGGAAGATACCACTAGAGTTCAAAGGGTTAAATGTATAAGGAATTGCTGAATTATGACAGTAACTTGCCACTGGCAACAATGTGCTGCTTTCTCAAAACAACACACATTTATATGCCCTCACAGTATATTCGTGCTCCACAATATTTTTCAATGAGTGCATTTTTTAGCTCCTGTAAAATAGAAATCATGGGTGCTGACGGGAGCAATTGCACTCGAACTCATCTCATTTCCAGGACTGGTGAAAAGAATTGAGTCAATTTAACCCTTTACTTAAAATTGTGACAGTAAATTAACCACCACAGGGCTAACTACAGGTAATTTTTGTGAATTAATGTTAATCCCAGAAGGCTTCTCCCACTCACATGATGATGCCACCTTTTCTTACCCATGAAAAAGAATGAAATATTCAAAATCTATTCAAATACATTTTTTGAAAAAGATTTTCAAACCCTCAAATGTACCATTGAGCACTGTACATAGCAACGTTGGGAGCAAAAGTTTTTTAGGTTAGGGTTTGGTCCAGACCGTCCAGTGGGGAACAGTTCTGCAAATAAATTTAGTCGACAATGAGGCATGAATAAAAAAAATGGAAAGATCTGATGGAAAGATGAGATCCAGTTTCATTTGAGTCTTATGTGATTGTTTTGTCAGGAGCTGTAACGGATATTTTTTTGTTGTTGCCAATGACTAAAGAAAATCCACATCTTTATTTCCTGGCCTCACATTCATTGTCAGGGTGATGTTTGTTCAACTATTATCCTATGGTTTTCACTCATCTGCTATGATACCAGCTAGCAAATAATGTAAAAAAATCTATCGGGGGTATTGTTGCAGAATAATGTGTGAGATGGAGCCTTTCAGGACTCGCATGATTTTGAGGGCTTTTGAAAAAATCTCTCGTCCAAGATTTATTGAAACTGCATTTCTACACAAACAATTGACATTGAATGAAAAACCCTTATAAAGCACAGGTTTTATAGCCCCAAAGTATTATGTGAATGGAAGAGATCAAAGATGTGCTGAATATTGACATTCTTTCATGGGCAGCCATTGTCGCACAATATCGATAGAGAATAGATCACTCTATAAATAATGGTATTGAATTTTGCCTCGGGTTTTGTAGCTTACCATAGATACTGGCAGGAACTTCAAAACAAGGAAAAAACTGCTGCATGAACTTGGTTATAAAGATTAGGGCTGCACAATATTCAAAACTGAATACCAGGATTGGTATTCAAAAAAATACCGCGGTATATCGAAAGCTGTTCAGATATATGAACATAAGTACCACAATTGAGTCTCGCAGCATCGCAGTCAGAACGAATTAGCATGCCTTGATGATGTGATTCGAAAAACCTTTGCCCGACGCAGATGATATAAAAGTTTATTATTTTCAAAATTAGTTCATCAGATTTGCCCCAAAGATTTCAACAAAACTATATGATGTGATCCCTCATTGGAACGAGCTCAACGAGCTCGTACCAATGAGGGGTCACATCATATAGTTTTGTTGAAATTTTTGAAATTTATTTTCTCAACTGCTGAATTTGTACATTACAAGAGCACAAGTAGACGATTCTTTGGATAAAGGGATAATATTATTCATTTGGGACTGCAGTTAAAAGACTCAAGACATCTTGAAAATTAAATTGTGGGTAAATAAATAATGACGATAAACCGGTATTTTTAAATTATACCGGTATTCAATTGATATTGGTTTGAATACCGGTATATATCGGTTTATCGATATAATGTGCAGCCCTAATAAAGATGCCGATCTAATAGAGATACTTCTGGCAGTATTCAGTCCCAGTTCTATCAGAGAATTATGTTGTAAACATTATTCTAAGTCAGGGATTCTTTTGAGTGTCTACAGGGAACGAATATGGGACCTATTTCCAATGGCATTCTGGCATGATTTTTCCCAATTCAAATAAAAAATTTCCCAATTTCAGTCTGCATTCAAATAAAAATTTAATCCTTCTTGAACTCTTGAAGGCCTAATTTTGACGTTTATTACTTTTCACTTCAACAAAACAAGTGCATCGATCTACAGGCAGGTTTTAGATACATTTGCAAGTTACATCCCAAGAACCTTGTCAGTTATCTCTAGGCAATTCTTGGCTGCCTAAATTAGTTATTACGTTGTACATCAGACTGAAACAACTCTCGTCACGTGCGATTATGGGATATATCAACCCCAAGTATCACCCCCAAGCCAGTTCGACCTCTGACGATTTGCCTGGGACATTTCGTCCCAAAATCATAGCCGGGACAATTCGTCCCCCAAATCTGATTGATTCGTCCCAAGTTATCGGCATCTGGCAGTGAGCACAGTGCAGTGGCTTTTACAGTCAGCTTCGTTATTTGGATGCAAGATAACTTTAACACTCACTGTTGGTGAGTGTCATGGGTAACCTGGTATCTTGCATCCAAATATTCAAGCCTGCAATGCATCTGTCCATTATGTGATGACGTACATCATAATTACACAAACCATGTACCTTAAAATGATATTAGTTGTCTACCCATCAGGCTGAAACAAAATGGCCATCCTGAGGTGATTTGAGGCGAACCATAAATTAATGGCCCTCCTGCAATTTTCAAAATGACAAGCCTGCCTCTAAAATGGGCAACATGGCCATAAATGGACGTACATCATAATTACACAAACCATGTACCTTAAAATGATATTAGTTGTCTACCCATCAGGCTGAAACAAAATGGCCATCCTGAGGTGATTTGAGGCGAACCATAAATTAATGGCCCTCCTGCAATTTTCAAAATGACAAGCCTGCCTCTAAAATGGGCAACATGGCCATAAATGATTGGCCAGACTTTATTTTATATCCATGTTGTTGTCACGATTAGCCATTGTGCAGAAATATGTAACCTTAACTCTTAACCTGCTGAGTATTTTCAAAATAATTTTCATCAAATCTAGTCATGGCTGCTATAAAGCAGCCATGACTAGATTTGATGAAAAATTAATCTAAATTTAACTCAAGAAATCATTGTTGAAAAAATCCATTCAATTTACTGAAGGAAAAATGTATTAAATGAACTCCCTGTGGGAACCCGGGAAGTAAGCAGCACTTGTTTACTGTGGTAAACCAGTTCCGCTTTACTAGTAAAATAGGACCCAGTCACCAATGCTTGGGGTGAAAGTCCTCTAAAATGGGCAACATGTAGATCAACGATTGACTAAACTTGACTTCATCTCCATGTTGTGTCATGATTAGCCATGGTGCATAAATATGTGACGTTAACCACCAACAAACAAATATTAAATGAATACCAATTATCCTCATTTCAGTGGCAGAGAAATTATATTCTGGACGGGAATAACTGCCTGCAGCATGCAAGGAGTTAAACAACAATAAATAAATAAATAAATAAATAAATAAATAAATAATGCAGGAAAATGACCAAAGTCTTGTTAATTAAATACTCCAGATAATTGAATATTTTTCACAGGTAGATAATATTTCATTCGTGAAATTTTGACCCAGTGATGTACCGGTAAGTGTGAATGTCTGGATCACAGATTGATCAATCACAGCACTGCCGTCTAGATTTTTCCATGAGTGGAATAAAGCGCCATCTGTAATGCTTTAGCATTGTGGATGACACCTTGTTTCATTCAAGGGACAATATGCAATTAACAGAGAAAATTTGTTCTGCATGTATGGTAAATGGTTTGGTGTAAGAAATTATATTCAAATAACATTGTTATTCAATAAAGAAAGATCAAGTTACATGTTCTCAACTCTTATTTATGAATGGTGTGATGTTAATGAAAATTTAATTATTAAGTCATCTGTCAAGTGAACCTTATATAATTTTAACTCGCAAGGTAAGTTTTAAAAAAAAAACGAGAAGTGCTTTTTAAAAACACCGTTGATAAATTATATTCAACTTTTATGCTTGTGGAGAAAAAAAATTCAATGCATTTCAATTCGGATTATTTGTGTAAAGGGTACAATTAACATTGGATCAATTATTTCAAAGCGTTTTGGCCTCTGTTTGAATCACCTCTTTGAGAAATCCTTTTTACATTGGGACACTTGCTGGGTTTAATTGTGTGTGACGACATGGGGAATGCTGTCTGCAGCAGAAATCATTTTAAAATGCCTACTTGAATGGGAGGCGTGAATATGTCGTATTGAAGAGAAAACCACTTCAAAAATATCAAGTGCTTTTTGTATAACAGATAAGAGAAATTGCGTTATTTTTTGACACAAGGTCTTCAATAAGTAAACTCATAAAAATCCATTGAAATAGGCAAACTTTTATAGCTGTCTCCTATAGCTTTTGTCGGATTTTGTGTCATGTGAAGATTGTATGAGCATACGGGGCATGTTGGGAAACTATATGTACTTAGTCACTGCCAAGGTGGAAGACCACCCTGCTGTAATTTGCTTTTCCTTGGAGCAGAGATGCAAGGCTTATATTCCATCTAAATTTGGGAGAATCCATTTGGATTCTCGCAAAAATGGTTGTGAGAATCCATACCTGCTATTATTGTCCTAGGATTCCATTAGGGCCCCCTGGTTGAACCCCTGTTGTACACTGATACCACATGTTAGCCCTTTACCCAACGCAATTGAATTTGATAATTTAAAAAAAAAAATTATCAATACATATATTTATCAATAAAAACTTACAAATATGGATGACATTGGAACCTCATTGAGCTGGTTCCAATGACAGCCATATTTGTAGTTTTATTGACAAAGTGTCAGGTTATTTTAGGTCATGTGTTGGCCTTGTATTGGTTAATTTGCTTCTGCTATGTTATGAAGAGGTGTTAAATTGACTCAATTCTTTTTACGGGAACCCCAGCAGAGGTGAAGCGAGAATCTACATGGATTCTCGCTTGCTTGTTTGCGCGAATCTTTACGAGGATGGATTCTCGTTGAAATATAAGCCCTGGAGATGGATGGTACCGGTATTTTGTATGCCGTATATACACAGAATGGTACACGTGTGTTAATGGGTTAATCGATATAGCACGAGTGTCAGCATGGAAGGATAGAACAAGAGGCCGCAGAGCTCGAGTTTAATCCTTCCGTGATGACACAAGTGCCATATCGATTAACACATTCACACACGTGTGTCGTTTTGTGTTTATTACATGCCTTATAACTCAGCAATTCATTTGACAACTATCAACAAAAAGAACACATTTTATCGCCAACAAAATTTGTGAGGGGAATCCATGTTACCATTTCGTCCCCTGAGTTGCAATGTGTTCTATGTGCCTACTGGGGACAAAGATTGACACAAAGCACGAGACTTTGTGGAAGCATGGTCAGTCATCTTGTGTGAAATGACTAAATGTCATCTTGTAAGTGCACGGTTTTGTAATATTGTCATACAAGCCACAAAATAAGCAGACTGTCATCTGCAAAATTAGGTCCCCAGAGGGTGAATCTAGTGATGCTACCCTGCACAGCAGGGTAGCATCACTAAATTTACCCTCTGTGAACCTCAATCTGAATCAGGGTATCAAAACTAAACAGAAAGAGGTACCCAGAGGATAAATTGACCCACTGTATGGGATAGCATCTTCAAATGTACCCTCTGGGGACCTCATTCTGCAAATGTCAGACTGCTTATTTTCAGGCCTATTATCAAATGTTTCAGTCACAGGGCCTTCGTCAGTGACAAGAATAATAGAAAATCATGTATTGAACAGTTTTCAACATTTTCGTGTTAAAAGCTGTTCAGTATGTGATTTTCTTTCATTCTTGTCACTGAAGAAGGCTGTGAGCCAGAAACGTCTTGACAATATGAGTGTACCATGCATTCCTAATTTGTTAACCCTTTACCCAATGTAATGGCCAAAACCGGCCAGGCTATTCTAAAAAATCTCCAATTAATTTTCATTATTTGTCACAAAAACATAGGTTATGACCCCTCATTGGAACAAGCTCTTTATGAGGGGTCATAACCTATGTTTTTGAGACAAAAAATGACAAAAATTAGTTATTCAAGAATTTTTTTTGCAAGAGTCGTCTGCTTTTCATGGTAGGTAAAGGGTTAATACAGTCCCTTACACTAAGACTCTACAGGTCTGCTGTTGACGTGATATCAATTCAAACCATGCTTGCATTCAGTATGAACATGTACAGCAACATTGATGAAAAGTTGGGCAGTTATTTAGTAGAATATTTACTGCAGCCTGTGGTTATCTCCATTCATTTGAACATTTTCAAATGGGCCATAATCCTGTTGCTAGGTGTGACAAGGATTCCAACCCCATACGTCTCCTTGAAGGCCCTTAGCCTTAAAAATCTCATTATCATTAGTAAATATTGAAGCATAGAAGGGTTGAACTGGCATTCATGCAAAACCACTCCATCATTTCTCAAGAGCAGCAAGTTAATTGAAAGCTGGAGTTTGAATGTGCAATATGTTGGGTGCAATCAAAGAAAAACGCTTAAAAATACAAGAGCTTTTCATTAGAACGATTTAACACTGGTGTTATAATTTTTTTTATTTGTTAGTTGTCAATATTCAACTAGAACGTACTAGGAAACCTTGTCTCCTTAGTGGACCCCCACTGGACTTTTTCTGACAGCAGTTGACAAAAGCTTGCGTGAAACATTTTTCTGAAGTGATTGTGAGGTTACAAACTTTCTGGGGAACCAATTTTGCAAGGTAAAAATCAAAGAGCAGCAGGGGTTTTTGTGGCACTAACAAAAGTCTATTTGATCATAATTTTCTCAGTGAGAACAGATGCAGTGAAGATGCTTTGGAGATGAGAAGTGTTTGTTTGGTAAATTATCCGTAACAAGTCTAAACAGATTTGTGAATAAACCAGTGGTCAAAGAAATTGGTGCATCATTTATAAACTTTTTACCAACAGCATGCACAGGTGGTTTGGAACTCGGAATTATATTCCAATGGTTCCAACCATAAGTTTTCATCCAGGGCCAGTGGAAAGGTCAATAATAAACATTATTTAGGCCTAAAAAAATTAAAAATCTATTTCTCAGGCCCTCCCGCATTGTCCTGTTGGCTGCCGCATGCTCTCTTTAGTGTTCAAACGACTAGTGAATCCCCAAGCCGACTAGTCAATACCCAAAAGTCAAGTCGACTTCGACTAGTCATTGGTGATCATTTATCTCCTTATAACAGTGTTGGTGTTCCGGTAGAGTGCTGAAGGTCCAAATTTGGCTTCACTTGGGCATTCATATACAGCAACTTACTGGAACATTATTCTGTTAATGTGCTTCTAATTATGCTAAGAGTGAAATTATATAGTCTTATTTAATTTGCCTTGTTGCGATTTATGGGAGAGTGCCTATAGGCACTCTCCCATAAATTGCAACAAGGCAAATTAATAACATATCCTGATAGCCCAAAATAATTCAGCACTCTACTAGTAGCAGTTAAAACAAACTACTGTCACAACTATTAGATGGCAATAGATGTATACATTGATTGCCCAATATTGCTGTTCAAACTGTCTGACAGTGGCACAGAAGGGATACTATTTACCTAAAAGCTTGAACTCCTCCGACTAGTCGACTGCACAATTGAGAGTCGACTACTGGTTTGCCCAGAGTCGACATCGACTAGTCGACTAATTGTTTGAGTACTAGTTCTCTTTTTATAACCAATGTAAACTTAAAAAAAAATAAAAATTAAATGGTTTATACCTGATAATTTACCCAAGTTAAAAAAATTGATAAATTTGTCCCGTGAGTGCAAGAAGGCTTTGCAATACTTGAGCATTGAAAAGCCTTCATGCTCTCAAGGGATGAAATGCACCACCACCCATGCTATTCCGTAGATTATGAGGCCTAAAACATAAACCAAGAACATAAATTTTTGATGGCAAAGAAATAATTACAGAAAAACATAAACCATGAACATGAATTTTTGAAAAGAAAAGAAATAATTACAGAAATAAAAAATAAAATAAAAAAACGCTCACCCACATGCAATTTTATAAATAATGGCATGAGAAACAGAAGATCTTCTTTGTGTGGCCTTATTTGACTTCATTTTCTTTTCCAGAATTACCTGTTATGCAGAGGTTCTTTTGGGTATCTACAGGGACTGTTTGTGGGACCCTTTCCCAATGACATCTGGGCATGTTTTTCACCAATTCTTAACTCCAGATTTCCCAATCTCAGGTCCCACTCGAACAAAAATTTAAGGCACAACCGGCGCCCTGAACTGGGTACTTGTAAGGACTCAGAAAACCTCAGAAAATTGTCTTCTCCATCAGTGGAGGAGTAAATAAGGGCTAAAATGTGACAATGAAAACATGATTTGCTAGTTCCCATCCCCATAAGATAGTCTGATCAATTTATGCACAAAGACAATAAAACTGTTCTGGCATTTTTTTTTTTTGAGGTTTGGTTTTTCAGTTTGCCACAAAAAATGGAACAAAAAAATGGAACAAAGCAAGAACCCCCGCCCTTCCTACACCTCTCAGCTCTAAAACAATATTCAATCAATGAAAAACAGAATTCCATTATTGATTTCAGCTTAAAATTTTATTCTAATGTTTTTTTTTTAACTGAAACATTAGTCAACAGAAATTTGATGGAAAGCATGACTAACTCAGAACACTACGAGTGACTATCGTCTTCCTGGGAAAAGGTTCAGGAGGGTGACTGTCCCCCACAGTACAACAGTGATTTGAGTATGATGAGAAACCCTGCACCATAAACCATTCTTTTATACCACCAATTTGGAGCTGTTTATAATTAAATGCTTCAGTACTCCTTGGTTTTCATTTTTGCCATCTAGTTTTATTTTTTGTCATTCAGTTTAGAGTGCTGAAAGTGTGTGGGGGGCCAAGTTTGAAAACAAGCAATCTGTCATTTACAAAATGAGGTCCCTAGAGGGTGAATTTGCTGACGCTATCACATACAGTGTGCCAATTTATCCTTTGGATACCTCTTGCTGTTTAGATTTGAGACCTTCATTCAGATTGAGGTTCACAGAGGATAAATTTAGTGATGCTACCCTGCTGTGCAGGGTAGCATCACCAAATTCACCCTCTGGGGTCCTCATTCTGAAGATGACATTCTGCTTATTTTCATGCTTGGTGGGGGCTGGGGTGGGGGCGATAAGATTGACGTGTTTTGTTTGATACTTTACATACATAGAACCAGGCTTGTATAACTCCTTATTGTTTTGGAATGCAGGGCAAATAGAACAATTTACTATTTTCCTTCAAATCATTATTTTCAAGTAATGATCTCAAGTTTTCACACACACGGCTCATTTAAAAGTAGTTTGTACACAGTGGAGTGTTAGTTACTATAATCTTGTGTTCCTCTTGACATCAGGGTCACAATGTGAAGAGCCATAATATTAACTCAATTTCAGTCCTGATTGCTTTCTTCAAAGGTGGTAGACCTTAAAGAACATGTGCTAGTAACAATGTCTCCTTCAATCATACGGTATTAGTCAAAATAACTTGTAGCCTTAAGATTTCAATTGTTCATTTCCATCACTAATTTTCTTCGACTCAGATGCTTGTCGTGGAAATGAAGCTCTTTTAGAAAGCTTTCCAGTAAATTATATCCAGATCTAATCTTAACCGTTTGAACCCTAAAAGCCACTTTTCCATGCCAGTAACATGATAATGTCTTAACCCTTTATCTGGAGGGGGGTGGGGGGGGGGGGGGGCAGTGGCTCAGTTGGTAGAGGTGCAGGCAGCCAAGAGGTCCTCGGTTCAAATCCCACCTGCGGCAAACGTGTTGTGTCCTTGGGCAAGACACTTCACCCCCATTGCCCACGTGGGAGGCATGGTGACGTTGTGCACGTCGATAGTGCACCTGTCTTCAACCAGTGCTAACCCTGCTTGTGTGGAGTTGGTATGTTGGGGAGCTGACAGTTGCTCGCCGTTGCTCAGTGGTTCTCTCCGGTACTCCGGCTTCCTCCACCCATAAAACTGTCACGCTCATGGTTAGCCATTGTGCAGAAATATGTGACCTTAAACACCAATAAATAAATAAATAAATAAATAAATAAATAACCCTTCACCTAATGCAGAAATTGTAATTAGTGCACAGTGCTACCGTGCCACCGTGCCACCACGAGGACAATCGTGATGAAGTGCCTTGCCCAAGAACACAACACAGTAGCTACCCCTGGTGGACATTGAGGCATGGCCCTTTCGGTTTTATTTCCAATGCCGCAAACCACTGAGCTACCGCGCTCCCCCTCAATCTGATTGCGTGCTCGACGCATCACTCTTACCCCAGTGTGCTGTGATTTTGTAACAAAATACTAGTACTGTAAAAACAAGACTAGAAAACAAAACAAACAAAAATAACATCTCAGCTTAAAAGGTTTTCATATTTTCTTCCAACAGGTGAGATTCTAGAGTGTTGTGAGTGGGTGTGGGGAGGCAGGCCTGGCATTCTTAAAAATGCAGGAGGGCTAAAATCGCTCCTGTTGCATGGCCTAGGAGAGCGATTAGCTTTCCTCAAGATTAAAAATACAAAACGTGACAAACTGAAGTTTTATTATCAATGAATTCTGCTAATGGGCTTTGTACATTTTATTTGGTGCTGCTAACATGGAGGTCTCTGTAAGATGGCTACACCGCCCCTCCCATACCTCCGGGCCTAGCCGAGGCCCGGAGGTGTGGGAGGGCAAGAGTGGCTGTCTTACAGAGACCACTTACATAGCAGAGATCTGAAAAGATGTGGGTTTTGGCAATAGGCTGTTATTATTAACTTGTAGTAATCATTATTTTCTAAGGCCAGGAAGGCTAGTTTTCACCCTCCTTAATTTTTTTAAGGTGAGCAGTAGGTGAGCTAATAAATCACTCTCTTGAAAATGCCAGGCCTGTGGAGATTTGGTTAAGTGAACAGATAATTTTGAATGGATTGTGACTCGGATGAAATCCAATTGAAATTCTGTGTCGACTTTTTTGATCTCCATACTGTAGTGTATCTGCTTTGTAAAATGTTAGCAAAATATTTTGTAGAAATGAAAGTACTTTTGCAAAATATTGAAATTAATTGCTTTTCTTTACCAGTTTTCTTTCCACAGTGGATGTTTATAGCAATGATTTCAAAGCTTTGGTATTTTCTATAATTTAATTTGAAGATGCAAACTTTCATTTGAAAGACTCACTGTCTACAGAAATCTTTGAAGCTGGCCTAATCTTGTAGCACAGAAGTATTGTGTTGGCTCCAGAGTTGTTTAGATTTGACCCCAGTTTAAACATCTTGTTCTAATTTGGCTCCTGGTTGGAAAATTGTCTACAAGAATTTATTTAAGTCTGAAAATTTTCTTTGTATTTTAAAACTTTGTGTTTTTCTGATAAGAGGATTGTATTTTAAAGTTTTTGGCATTTTACAAATGTGAATGAATTAAATGACAATTTAAGTTTCATAGAAATTTTCTTGAACTTATGATAACCAGTCGAGATGTAAATAAACTCTTAAACTGCTAATAACCGGTAATCTTTTTAACCCTTTACCTAACATGAAAAGCAAACAACACTTGCAAAATAATTCTTGAACCAGGCCTGGCATTTTCAGGAGAGCGATTTATTCACTCGCCTACAGCTCGCCTTAAAAACATTAAGGGGGGCGAAAACTAGCCCTCCTGGCCTTAGAAAATAATAATTACCATAACCGCCTATTCCTAAAACCCACATCTTTTCATATCTCTGTTATGTTAGTGGTCTCTGTAAGACGGTCACACTGCCCCTCCCACACCTTCGGGCCTTGCCAAGGCCCGGAGGTGTGGGAGGGGCAGTGTGGCCATCTCTCGGAGACAACCTTGATAGCAACACCAAATAAAATGTACAAAGCCAACTGGGCAGAATACATTAGTAGTAAAACTTCATATTGCCACTTTTAGCTTTTGTAAGCTTGAGGAAAGCTAATCGCTCCCCTTGGGCATGCGAGGGGAGCGATGTTTAGCCCTCCTGCATTTTTAGCTCAACTTGACAAAGTCAAGCTGAGCTATTGCCATCACTTCTCGTCTGTCGGCGTACGTACGTACATACGTACGTACGTACGTTAGTACATACGTACGTTAGTACGTTAGTATGTTAGTACGTTAGTACGTACGTCCACAATTTCCTTTGGCACACCTCACAGGTCGCATTTATGATCAGATTACTTTGAAACTTGGTATGCTTGTTTGGGGTGACCTCTAGATGGGAGCTATCGATTTTCTTCAATTTCCGTCAAAAAATGTTGCCGCGGCCAACGTTCTTAGAACTTAGTTTAGTCAAACCACAATATTTCCCTTTGGCACACCCTACAGGGCACATTTATGATTTGATTGCTTTGAAACCTGGTATGCTTATTTAGGTTGACCTCTAGATGGGAGCTTTCGATTTTCTTCAATTTCCGGCAAAAAATGTTGCCACGGCCAACGTTCGTAGAACTTAGTTTAGTCAGACCTCAATATTTCTCTTTGGCACACCCTACAGGGCACATTTATGAGCAGATTGCTTTGAAACCTGGTATGCTTGTTTGTGGAGACTTCTAGATGGGAGCTATCGATTTTCGTCAATTTCTGTCAAAAAAATATTGCCGCGGCCAACGTTCTTAGAACTTAGTTTAGTCAGAAGACTCAATATTTCCGTTTGGCACACCCTAAAGGGTCCATTTATGATCAGATTGCTTTGAAACCTGGCGTGCTTGTTTGGGGTGACCTCTAGATGGGAGCTTTCGGTTTTCTTCAATTTCCGTCAAAAAATGTTGCCGTGGCCAACGTTCTTAGAACTTAGTTTAGTCAAACCACAATATTTCCCTTTGGCACACCCTACAGGGCACATTTATGATTTGATTGCTTTGAAACCTGGTATGCTTATTTAGGGTGACCTCTAGATGGGAGCTATCGATTTTCTTTAATTTCCGGCAAAAAATGTTGCCATGGCCAACGTTCTTAGAACTTAGTTTAGTCAGACCTCAATATTTCCCTTTGGCACACCCTACAAGGCCCATTTATGATCAGATTGCTTTGAAACCTGGTATGCTTGTTTGGAGAGACCTACAGATGGGAGCTATCGATTTTCTTCAATTTCAGTCAAAAAATGTTGCCGCGGCCAACGTTCTTAGAACTTAGTTTAGTCAAACCACAATATTTCCCTTTGGGACACCCTACAGGGCCCATTTATGATTTGATTGCTTTGAAACCTGGTATGCATGTTTGGTGAGACCTCTAGATGGGAGCTATCGATTTTCTTCAATTTTTGTCAAAAAATGTTGCCGCGGCCAACGTTCTTAGAACTTAGTTTAGTCAGAAGACTCAATATTTCCCTTTGGCACACCCTACAGGGCACATTTATGATTTGATTGCTTTGAAACCTGGCATGCTTGTTTGGGGTGACCTCTAGATGGGAGCTATCGATTTTCTTCGGTTTCTGTCAAAAAATGACATTGGTACCAATGATCTTCAATTTTGCCATTTCATTTATAACTTACCAAGTTCAAGTTTGTCAAGTTGAGCTACAGTGTCATTGACACTTTCATTAAGAATGCCAGGCCTGTTGAACAACTAATTTTTTTCATTTTTTGTCTCAAAAACATAGGTTATGACCCCCCTGGAACTTGGCTGGAACTTTTCTTGCACTAGTTATGCTTTGCAACAAATTTGCAATTATTGCTTGAGTGGAATCTCCACTTTGCAGGTGATTTGGTGATGATACACTCTACACATACTGTAACTAGCTTCATTCAGAACAGCACTACTCTTGAGTGCCTAATAATCATACTTGTATGATTATTCTTTTTCGAACAAAATTCCCGCCTATATGATCCTTATTTGGCCCTGTATGATTATTAATTTTCAGCAGTCGAATGTGCAGAGCAGCCGTTTATCTCAAGAAGTTCACCAAAACAAACTAGTAAGGCACATGTACAAGCAAACACAGGATGCAATGGAAATGTTAACTGGCAGAGATCTGGAAGCATATATTTGGGCTTTATTCTTAATTACTGTTACCATAACTTTAAGACCTAGTACTCAGTGGATGTGCTTCATACCATCGCTGAAACAGAATAAATTATAATTACCTAAATTAATTTAGCCCTTCACCGCTTCAAGAGCATCAGATGTCTGTGTTATAAAAACGGCTCTGAGCATAGCAGCTGGCTCACATCTTGGAATTTTTTCACATTATACTATTATTCGATCCTATGCTATTATTAATTTTCAGAACTTTTCCACCCTGTACTATTATTTTGCACTGTACTATTATTAGGCACTCGAGAGTAGTCAATTACTGGATATTTGTCGAATATGAAGTTTTCTGGAGGTGGGCAGAATACTCCAATCTCCACCCTACTGTTTCGTTACATCAGTAATTTGGATTTGGTATAGGGTACAAAGTACCACAGATAGTTTAACCCTTTGAAAAAGGGAGCCCGTTTTTTCGGTCCAGGATCGTGATACTAACTGAATTATAAAGTCAATAGTTGCTAAGTTAATTTGTGTGGTAGACCAATCAAGATCCTCAATGTACAGCCCCCAAGGCTGCATGTTGAAAATATTGATTGGTCTTTCGCCGAGTAACAAATATAGACTCTACCAGATGATGGCTTTGAACTGGTATGGAATATACCATCAGGGTTAACCCTTTACCAGGGGGGCGTGGTGGCTCAGTTGGTAGAGGTGCAGGTGGCAAGCCGGGAGGTTCTCAGTTCGAATCCCACCTGCGGCAACCACGTTGTGTCCTTGGGCAAGACACTTCACCCCCATTGCCCATGTGGGGGCATGGTGACGTGTACTAAGGCGTGCTGCACGTCTCGATGGTGCACCTGTCTTCAACCAATGCTAAGCCTGCTTGTGTGGAGTTGGTATGTTGGGGAGCTGACAGTTGCTCGCCGTTGCTTGGTGGCTCTCTCCGGGTACTCCGGCTTCCTCCACCCGTAAAACTGTCACGGTCATGGTTAGCCATTGTGCAGAGGTGTGTGAGCTTAAGCACCAGTAAATAAAAAAATAAATAAATAAATAATCCTTTACCGAACGTAAAGACCAAAACCGGCCAGCGCTATTCTGAAAAATCGCTAATTAATTTTCATTATTTTTTCATTTTTTTGTCTCAAACACATAGGTTATGACCCCTCATTGGAACGAGTTCGTTCCAATGAGGGGTCATAACCTATGTGTTTGAGACAAAAAATGAAAAAAATTAGTTAAGAATTTTTTGGGGAAGTGTCGTCTTTTTTTCATGTTAGGTAAAGGGTTTACAGTGTTAAAGCGGTTTGAAGGAAATTGAAGAATTAATACGATATTTTACTTCATGCAACTTATGTCAAAAATATAAATTGAGAAAATCATGTGGCATATCCATAATATGAAATTGTCTGATGTTTCTTGCTGACCATATTAAAAACCCACACAAAACTCGATGCTTGGTATCTTCCTGTGATATGGGTCATCCGTGTTTGTTCGTACACAATTACAGAGTTTCTGAGAAAAAATATCTGTTTGCATCTATAATAGCTTATTATCTCTTGGCTAGCACAGACCTTTACTTAGTAATTTTTCCTTCACTGACATTCCATAATAAATAGATGGAGAAATAATAGGTACCTTTTTTTCATAAAATGTAAAGACATGACTTGTACAAGAAGAGTTTACACAAAAAATCATGAAAATCTGTAACAACTACATGTATCTGCATTGATCAGAGGAATTTAATTTTTTTATACACATGATGTTTGGTAGGTATTTCAGTAGGGTTGTGGTGTAGAGTATTGTGAAAACAAAAAGCAATCTGTTTCTGGATTATACCAGTAGAGTCGCCGTGGACTGGTCACTTTCCACGCGTGGGCATTATTTCCACGGACGCGATAATATCAAGATTCCAAATACTAATTACAGGAATAATCAACAAACATTTAATTAATGAAGCACCGGGTACAACCTGGTGCTTCATTAATTAAAATTTTTGCAGTTCAAAAGTAATGTTTAATTCATCAATTATTTTTTTGGTCAATCAATACATTCATCATTGGTTAATTGATTGATCGGTTGACCATTTAGCTACAGGCTCCAATAATCCGGTGAACATTCTCTGTCAACTTCTGTAATCACACCTTTTTTTTTGAGTGGGGTGTGTATTTGAATAGAGGAGTAGACATTTCAACCCAAGAAGAGGTCATTGGTATGATCCTGACCTGCACTAGGGCGAACCTCAAATTTTGGGTCAAGCCAAATCTCGAATCAAATCAGGCATCAGATTTGGAATCAAATCAAACCCATAATTAAATCTCACTGCATTATGTGTATGGATATTGCATCTTCTTACAACCGTAATATTGTCAGTCTCCCCTCAAGTGTTGTGTGCAACAGCGAATATTCCAAAATGGAATTAATATACTTTCAGAAGCAGAACCTACTTTAACCCTTTACCTAACATGAAAAGCAGACGACACTTGCAAAAGATATTCTTGAATAACTAATTTTTTTCATTTTTTGTCTCAAAAACATAGGTTATGACCCCTCATTGGAACGAGCTCGACGAGCTCGTTCCAATGAGGGGTCAAAACCTATGTTTTTGAGACAAAAAATGAAAAAAATAATGAAAATTCATTGGCGAGTTTTGAGAATAGCGCTGGCCGGTTTTGGCCGTTACGTTGGATAAAGGGTTAACTCTCCTTCTATCATCAGGTCTCCCGTACAGGACCCTCAACTTTCCCCCCCCCCCCCCCCCCCCTCCTGTACAGGAGACCTGATGATAGACGCAGGCCTGAAAATAAGCAGTCTGACATTTGCTGAATGAGGTCCCACAGGGCGAATTTGATGATGCTATCCCATACAGTGGGCCAATTTATACTCTGGGTACCTTTTTCTGCTTAGTTTTGAGACCCTAATTCAGATTAAGGTTCTCAGAGGATAAATTTAGTGATGCTACCCTGCTATGCAGGGTAGCATCACTAAATTCACCCTCTGGGGACCTCATTTTGCAGATGACAGTCTGCTTATTTTCTGGCTTGGATAGAAGAAGAGTTTAAGAGGAGACACTTTGTAGGATTTTGAGAACATCTGAACGATACGGAAATTTTTTAATCGGCACCATTAAAATCAAATTGAATCAAGTCATGAGGACCATTTTGAATCAAATAGAATTTCGAAGCTTTGCAGGGTCCTAAACTGCACCCTATGCACTGTGTCCTTGGGCAAGACAGTTAATCCTGTTTGTTCACAGAGCATGGTGGCACTTTGGCATACTGCATGTTGATGGTGCACTTGCATTCAACTGCTGCTACCTATCTTGTGCCAGACTATAGTTAGTTGTAGAATCTGACAGTTGCTCGCTGCTGCCAGGTGCTTCTCTCCAGTTACTCTTTCTTCCTCTACCAGTAAAACTGTTCAACATAATGTTTCCCTGGTTGTTGAAAGTGTTGTTAAAACCCGAATAAATAAACAAACATAAACAATCACACTTCTTACCACACCAGTTCAAAATCTTTTGGTATTATCCCTGTATTTCCACTCAAATGTAAAGTCCTTGAATTTTGGCCTCTTCCTTGAAAAGTGCTTGAAATTGTTTCTTGCTTTGAAAAGTACTTGACTTTCCATTAACTCCTCTTGAAAACTACTTAAATTCAGATTACCTATAACCTCAGAGAAGATAAGTTTAAGGATTACCTGCCCCACATACATGCTATGTTACAAAATCAGCCAAGGATTACAATTATTTTGATCTCTATATTGTTCCTTGAGTGAGTCCTGGAAATGAGACGGGTGCGAGACTGCGAGTGCAATTGCTCCCGTCAGCACCCGTGATTTCTATTTTATGGAAGCTAAAAAGTGCACTCGTTGAAAAATATTGTGGAGCACTAATATACTGTGAAGGCATATACAGTACGTGGAGAGTGGATTGTAGCTAAATCACCCGTGGAGTGAGGTTATCACCCAAGCTATAACTTACAAATTGTCTACACATCGACAACAAACACAAGCAATGTTTCAGCAAATGGACCTCCGGGTTTAACCCGGAGGTCCATTGGCTGAAACTTTGCTTGTGCTGGTTATGCTTTGCAGCAAATTTGCAATTATTGCTTGGGTGGAATCTCCACTCTGTGGGTGATTTAGTGATAATGCACTCTCCACGTACTGTACATGTGTGTTCTTTTGAGAAAGTAGCACAGTGGCAAGTTAGTGTTATAATTCAGCCATTCCTTCTGCACTTAACCCTTTAAACACTGGTGGCATCTGCCATGCCAGTTCAATGGCAGCAATTACAAGAGTCCATATACATTATTTGGGGTGGACCAATCAATATTTTCAACGTGCAGCCTCAGGGCTGCACGTTGAAAATACTGATTGGTCTACCCCACACATTTACTGAACAACCATCCTATTTAATGACGTTATGGCGTATCATATTCCTGGCTGGAAAAGCGGCCGTTTGAGTTCAAAGGGTTAAGGTTTCTGGTGTTTAGTGACGGTAGTCCCTCGAAAATTCATGTACTAACATTTTACGGGTGTAATTTACTCTCGTCTCTGATTTTGCGGGAGCTTAAAACTGCACCCACCAATTTTGTTCATTTCCAGCACTGTTTGAGTGCATCAAGGCATCATCTGCAATGCTTTGGCATTTGAACTCGAGGAATGCTTTTTATCTAGCTGGTTGGGTTTTCCAGAGATCAGGTCCTTGAGACTGAATTTATTTGTGTTGCTATGGTGTGAGTTCATATCAAAATTATAACAGTCCTTGAAAATCATGGTCAGAGTTCTTGAAAAGTGCTCCAATACTAAATGCTTAAATTTGATTTTCTGATATTCGTCAGAACTCTGTATCCTGCATTTTGTTATTTTTCCCTCTTTGAAGGGTTGGTTGTGGTGCGGTGGGGGAGGATATTTTGAAAAATATTAAAATTCAACTCAGCTCCACAGATAATTTCTTCAAGGTTTTTCACCGACATTCTGCTTTTAGCCATAGACACAGAGAGTCGTGCAAGGTTTGGCAATGAGGATTTGAATCACAACAGAAATTCTGAAAATAAATAACTGGCTTAACAGTTCTATAAGATGCATGTTGAAGTAATCTAGACTCAAACTACATTAATCTTTCAACAAAAATATCTAGCGATAGTAAGCCACTGTAAAATTTTGAATAAACACAAGGAAAGGAAATTGCAAGTGAGTGAAATTTGCAACAGAATATCCCATGAACTAAAAATAGGCAACACTTGAAATAATTTTTTTCAGTATTAAAATAATCTGTATTTTCAAACTTTTTAGAAGTATGTAAACTTCCTTGAGTATGGCAAGTGTTTGACTATCACTCAAAGTAACATAAAAACAAACAACCTCATCGCCTCATTTTGTTCCTTGTGAGTTGTTCAGTTTGATTGCAAAGTCCAAAGAGCAGGTCAAGAGTTAACCATTTACCCAGTGATATCAAAATTCATTTTTTTTTTTTTTTTAATTTTTTTATATTACCCTTTGCCTAACGCAAGCAAGACAACACCTCCAAACAAAATTCTTGAATAACTATTTTTTTCATTTTTTAGGGCAGCAACATAGCTTATTGTCCCTCATTAGAACGAGCTCAGTGAGCTCGTTCTAATGAGGGGCATAAATTATGTTTTAGGGACAAAAAAATGAAAAAATAATAAAAATTGAAAGATGATTTTTGCTAGTAATTTTTGTCATTACATTGGGTAAAGGGTTAAAAATTATTTTTTTCAATTTTTTCAAAAGATTTAAAAAAAAAAACAAGACGTATCATGTGACTCCCTCATTGGATGGAATGAGCGCGAACGTTTGCATGCCTGTCTCTGTGGAGAACTTCACATACGTATCAGATCTAGTCTTGTGAGAAAGTATACAAGCACTGGAAAAAGTGAATCAATATCTAAGGCTCCAGTCCAGATCAGAGTTGGGCAAAAAAACAAACTGATAACTTGCGGAACCAAACGTATCTTTGAATACCGAAAATATCCAATTTTAAAATTTTCCTGCATTTGCTACTTTTATGAGACTTTGTTGGAAATGGGCAGAAGCTGAAGAGTTCATTTTCATGAAAGAGTTGTTAACCCTTAGGGCCTGTGCAATTTACCTGAATTTCCACTAGACTTCAGCTTGTACATGTCCAGTTGCTCAGTAGTGATTTCTAGTCAAGTCTTGACTGTCTTAAAAGGCAGCCAAGACTTGACAAGAAATCACTACTAGAGCAGGTATTTTGTGTATTGTCAGCAGGTCCTCCTAATGATGGCAAGTTAAGGTCACATGCTCAGAGATAGCAAAAACGCCCTGAATTGGGCCCTTGAAGGTTATGGTGTGTTTGGAACAGGTCTCAATATTACTGCAGATATGATTTGTGCTGGCAAAAGAATGCAAATGTTGAGCTCACTGGCAGTGACATTTGTGGCACTGTGGTAGAATGAAGCAAGGACCATTCATTCTGTATTTTCCTAAAACGCTTTCCCCTTTGATATTATCAGTAAATCTCAGTCAAGACAGATACCGAATACTGAACTGATACTGTGGTGTGCCCATCTGAAAATACCAAAACTGATTCCTAAGTAAAAATTCCAACATCGCCCATCTCCCTCTAGTCTTGAGCTGAAATGGTTGGCTCATTTTCGTAACCGACTAACAAAGCTATAACCGGATAATATCCGGTTATCCGTGGCCATTATTTTGCCGACTGTGGGATCAAAACTGTAGGAATTGGAAAGCAGTATTCTCAAACTATTCTGCAGTGTGTATACAAACGAACGTTGTCGAGTAATCGACAACGTTCATTTGTATACACACTATGGAATAGATTCAGCGATTTCTCATTACTCACGGAAACTGCCGATCATTAACGAAGTCTTGAATGCTGAAATCGATTATTTCTCAATATATACAACACGGCTTCGATGTGTAATCGATCAAAAAGGAGAAGCGGCAGATTTACTACATTTTGAACGTGGAATGACGATAACTGTCGATATTTCAGATAATTGGTTGACGGTTTATTTAATCGGTTTGATAGCTAACTGGTTTCAAACCGATTATCTGGTTAACCATTTCAGTACTACTCTAGTCCAGACAAAAATGTCCTGGCAGGAAAAATTACTGGAGGAGGTCCCCCCCACCACCACCCTCTTAAAACTCCCATTATTTATGCACCTGGGCTTGAAAAGGCTTGAACAAACAAGTAAAAGTTTATGAGTCATATTCTCTTCTGACTGTACTTTGTCATCTTAGTAAGAATTGATCAATATTTTTGTGTAATGTTTTTAATACATGGGGGATTCATGGAAGAGCTACAAATTACTGTGGCTTTTACATCCTAGTTGTATGATCCCCCTCTCATGTGAAATTGCCTGGTTGACCATGGAATCATAAATTATCAAGGACATCATGCAGACAGTTCAATCTAATTTCAGTATTCATTTTCATGACTAAATACTCTTGGACCTGACCTATGTCCATTTGTCCATTCATTCTTCTGACCCTAGCTGACCAATTGTTACTATACATTCGGGAGAACCTTGTTGAATGCCATTCTGTAATCAACTAACATTACACATCTATCCGAATGCATTGATTTCTGTTCAACATTTTCTCATAAGTCATTGTAAAGGACAACATGTCACCTCCTTTGGGGATCATGCTTGCCAAACAGGTCTTCCCTGTTGTGAAAGTCAGCTGTTAATTCATCTTTCTTATTTAGAATTAATGAGGTTATAGGTTGACTGTGAAAAATGGCTGCATCAAATTATTTTGGAATATTTATTTTTGTTAATTATGGACTTAGTCCAGTAGGTCATATTAATTTGACCCTGTTCAGTGGGAAGATATCCTTCCATATTAATTTTGCATATTCCATAAGGTCTCATGGAGAGCTACCCAGAAATTATTTGTCAGGGTCTGGGCTATATCCACCACCCAGGATTTCAAAATTTATTATTATTGACACCCCCCCCCCCCCCCCCCAAAAAAAAACAATTTTTTTTTCAAGGGGGACTATTAAAATAGCTGGTGTCCATCTGGCCAAGCGTCCGTCCACCCATTCTTCCATCCCACTTTGGTTTCCCGATGAAAACTTTAGTTATAGTTGACCAAATGAAATGAAATGTGGTATGTAGGTGTATCAACATAAAATGCAGGTGAAGTTTGAATTGGGGTGCGGTCCTACAAATTTTGCCAGAGTTGTGCCCCCTTTTCCATTTTAAAAACTCTATTTGTTTAGTTTCCAGCCAATAACATAAGCTGTAATTGACCAAATCAAATAAATTTGTTGTGTAGGTGTACTTTCTCGTTGAGCTCGTTCCATTGATGGGGTCACATGATTTGGTTTTGTTGAAAGTTTTTGAAATATATATTTTTTCAACTACTTAACCCTTTACACAACGCAGACAATTTCAAAATTTATTATTTTAAATATTATTTTTTAAATTTTTTCAAACAATTTCAACAAAACCATATCATGTGACCCCTCTTTGGAACGAGCTCGATGAGCTCGTTCCAAAGAGGGGTCACATGATATGGTTTTGTTGAAATTTTTTGAAAAATAATATTTTTTCGGCTGCTGAATTTGCATATTACGTGGGCGGGTGTGGGCGATTCGTTGGGTAAAGTGTTAATTTGTAAATTATGTGGGTGCATGTGGATGATTTGTTAGGTAAAGGGTTTAACCTCTACCTGATGTAATGACCATAACAGACCAGTTCTATTCACCAAAATTGATGTTAGATTTAATAATTTTTTTAATTTTTGCCTCAAAAACATTGTTCATGAACACTTATTGGAACAAGCTAATCCCAGCTCCATTCACAAATATTGCCATTCGAGTTTGGGAATGTTTTTCAGTTTCTGCTGAAAAAAAAACAGATGACCTCTAACTGGAACAACCTCAAAGAGGGTTCCTAATCTATAATGTTTTTGAGGCTAAAAGGAAATTTTTTTAGTCATATAAAAAATTATTTCGCAAATGTCATCTTTTAGTTGGGTTGGGTAATGGGTTAACCCTTTACCTAACGAATCGCCCGAATCCGCCCATGTAATATGCTAATTCAGCAGTTGAAAAATATTATTTTTCGAAAAATTTCAACAAAACTATATTATGTGACCCGTCTTTGGAACGAGCTCGACGAGCTCGTTCCAAAGAGGGGTCACATGATATGGTTTTATTGAATTTTTTTTTAAAAATTTAAAAAATGATATTTAAAGTAATAAATTTTGATATCGTCTGCGTTGGGTAAAGGGTTAAACTTAAAGGAAAAAATTGCATAATTTTTTGCAGTAGGATAATGCAATTAAATTATTTCTGAAAGGCCCTAGTAATCAGCATCAGTTTTGTCATTGACAATATTGTTTGAGGCAGTGCCATCCAAGAGGGCAGTTTGAAAGAGTTAGAGTTAGGCTGCATAACTTAGGCACCATGATAGAAGCCTTCTAGGAAAATAACCTATAATAACAGAAAAATGATTTTTCTCAAATTAAAAAAATCCCCAAATGTTCTCACTACATTAAATGTCCCGTCTGGATGAGTTTGTGTAAACCTCCTGCACACTGATAACAAAGTATCAAAATTTCCAGAATCAAATTTTTCCCATAATGCAACAAGGTACAGTGGAACCCTGTTAATTGAATAGCCACTCTGCCAATGAAAATTATTCAGTTAACAGGAGTATTCAATTAACAGGGATGGTGTTACTTTCCTGTATTCTAGAGATAAAATTAGCATTTATTCTGTTATATCTTGTTTGACAGAGCTCAGCATGAGCTCTGTCAAACAAGATGTAATAGATTAACTGCCTATATTGGATGTACTGAGGCCAAATAGGTCTATAAACAATGGAAAACAGGGGAGAGTCAGAGTAATTTCTTGACAGGTTGCAACATTTTTTACTCAATTAACAGGAGTTTACTCTATAAGCTATATTCAATTAACAGGTCAAATTTGTACTGGAGGTATGGTAAATGGATTTGTGTTGGGAAATTATATTCAGTTTACAGGGTTATTCAGTTAAGAGATATCCAATTAAGTGCGATCCTCTGTATTGATCCATTCAGCCTCGTTTGACAGAGCTTAAAGAATTTGCATTTATAAATTTTAATACATTTGTGTACAAGGGGTTAACAGGACAGCTGGTTATGACTGTATGTATGGGAATTTCACAATACAGTGAGACTTGTGCAGGAACACGTACATGTGATTAAACTGCAAATTAGAATAGCTCACACAAACTAAATCTGCGTACCCCATTTTGAGGTTGCACAAAATTTGTACATTATATATTATCAAAACAATCACTTCATCATGTAATTATCAAGTAATAAGATATGCCATGATACACACCCCTCCCCCTCCCCTCATCTCAACCGTTTTCTGATTGGAATCTACCATGTTGAGACTGTACAGAAAAACAAAATTGGTGCATCCTGTTATTAACTTCATGCATGCTGGCATGATGCTGCTGAAGGATTTTTCATTTTATTGGAATTTTAACGACATTTGTGACAGCCATGGTCACCTTGTGTCAGTTTTATGGGTGGAGGTAGCTGGTGAACATGGAGAGAACCACTGCACTGTAGTGGGCAACTGTCTGACTCCCCAAGGTACTATTACGAAGAAGCAGGGTTAGCATTGGCTGAAGGCAAGTGCACCATAGACTTGTACTATGCCTTAGTACACAGCACCACGGCCACCACCATGCCCCTACATGGGTAATCAAGATCAAGTGCCTTGCCCAAAGTCACAACTCCGTTACTGCTTGTCAAGATCAAATCAGGGACCTTTCGGTTTGAAGTCCAATGCCTTAACCACTGAGGCACCACACAGATTTGATAAGAAATATTTAAAAAAATACAGGGCAGGATAAGTGCTATAGGCTTTCTTTCAACACAAGATGTCGCTTTTCCAGTCCAGGAACACGATATGTCGTAATTTCATTAAGTAGGATGGCTACTAAGTGAACGTGTGTGGTAGAACAATTAATATTTTCAATGTGCAGCCTGAAGGCTGCACATTGAAAATATTAATTGCTCTACCCCCAAATAATGGATATGTACTCTTCCCAGTGGCGTAGATAAAGGGGGGGTGGCGGTGGAGGCCCCCCATCAGAAGATTTGTCGGAAATCTTTTGGGACCATTTTTAGGCTAATTTATGCCTAATAACATTAAAATGCTGGCTTTGGGGATAAAAACATGCCATTTTGGGTAAATCTTGGGTAAAAAATACGAATTTTCAGTACATTTGCAGTAAACAACAGATTCTTTCTGTTTGTTTGGGTTTTTGTAGTTGTTACACTGTCAGAAAATTTTTGGTCTGTCGGAAAATTTTGGGCTTGCCCCTCCGCCAGCGAAAAGCTATCTACGCCACTGACTCTTCCAATTTCTGTCATTTAACTGGCAACCACCCGTGTTGAAAGGGTTAAGATAATATAACATTATATAGAATAAGATCTGACATGCAAGCATACAACTTCAAAGGAACGGTCTTTAATTTTTAATAAGCTTGACTCTCTAAAAAACATTACAGATACAGTGAGGACGTGAAATGCTTTCATTACCATATATGATTATTTCCTGACACTGCAACTAACTTCATTCTAACCCTTTACCTTACACAATCTAGCAGACAACACTTGCTAAAATCTGGCATTTTCAAGGGAGTGATTTATTCGCTTGCCTCCTGCTTGCCTTAAAAAAATTTAAGGAGAAAACTAGCCCTCCTGGCTTTAGAAAATCATGATTAACATAACAGCCTATTCCTAAAACCTACATCTTTTCAGATCTTTGCTTTGTTAGTGGTCTCCGTAAGATGGACACACTGCCCCTCCCACACATCCAGACCTTGCTTAGGCCTGGAGGTGTGGGAGGGGTAGTGTAGATGTCTCACAGAGACTGCCTGGTTAGCAGCACCAAATAAAATGTCCAAAGCCCACTTGGCATAATACATTAATAGTAAAACTTCATTTTGCCACTTCTAGCTTTTGTTAGCTTGAGGAGAGCTAATCGCTCCCCTTGGCCATGCGTTGGGAGCTATTTTTTTATTGGCAATTTTTTAGAATAGCGCTGGCCGGTTTTAGCCATTAATTGGGTAAAGGGTTAAGAGTTAATTAATTCAGCAGTCTCAACAAAAATGATACTTTTTTTTTTTTTTTTAATCTGCTTTTCCTATCTCTGCTCTGAGTGATGTGTGTTGAGTATAAGATCAGCTTAATCCACGATGACTAATTCCCCTGTCCCCTCCATCCTGGTGGGGGGGGGGGGGGGAGGCGTGGTGGCTCAGTTGGTAGAGGTGCAGGCTGCAAGCCGAGAGGTCCTCGGTTCGAATCCCACCTGCGGCAACCACGTTGTGTCCTTGGGCAAGACACTTCACCCGATTGCCTACATGGGGGCACAATGACGCTGTGTACTGAGGCGTACTGCACGTACTGCACGTCGATGGTGCGCATGTCTTCAACCAATCTAACCCTGCCTGTGCTGCGGTGCAGAGTTCAGAGTTACGACGTTGGAGAGCTGACAGCTGCTCGTCGTTGCTCGGTGGTTCTCTCCGGGTACTCCGGCTTCCTCCACCCATAAAACTGTCACGGTCGCGATTAGCCATTGTGCATAAGTATGTGACCTTAAACACCAATAAATAAATAAATAAATAAATAAATAAATAAATAAGCCTGGTGGGAAACCTGGGGAGTGGCGAAGTGCTTTGTTCTACAAGGTCTGCTTTTCTGCTAACCAATACATAGGGTTGAGGGCAAGTGGGTAGAGTAGGTACATTGTATAAACAATTTGCCAAACTTGACTTAATACAGTACGGCTGCCATGGACTGGTCACTTTGGGTGGGCACTGTTTCCTCGGACGCAATAATATTAGATTCCAAATATTAATTACTGGAATAATCATCAAAAATTTAATCAGTGATGATTTTTATCCGAAATATCGATAGTGATCGTCATTCCACGGTTAAAACATAGTAAATCTGCCACTTCTCCTTTGGGATAGATTACACCTCAAAGCAGTGCTGTATATATTGAGAAATAATCGGCTTCAGGACTTAATGATTGGCAATTTCTGTGAGTATTGAGTAACCGCAGAAACTATTATGCAGTGTGTATACAAACGAACATTGTCAAGTACTCGACAACGTTCGTTTGTATACACATTACGGAGTAGTTTCTGAGAATGCTGCTTTCCAATTCCCAAAATTTTGATCCCAGATTCGGTGAAATAATGGTTACGGATAACCGGATATTAACCGGTTATAGCTCTTGATTAGTCGGTTGTGAAAATGAGCGAACCGTTTCAGCCCTAAGGATTTTATTACCTGGTAAACGTGGTTTGCAACCAGTCCACAACGACTGCACTGTTCCTATGTTGTGATACGATATAGCCATATATACCGAAAGTGACCTTGAACACCAATAAAAAAATAATGACCAGTGGTCTTGTTTTCCAGGACAGTGACTGGGGCACTTTTGTGAAGTTGTTGGAATTGCTTGTGAGAGAAATGACCACTTAATTTTCCATCATGGATAACGAGTTCTTGATTTCCAGTTGAAAGACAAACTAATATTAGTTGTACATCTGAGGTCAGGGGTAACACTGATATATCTTAACTACTGGGACCACTAGAGATATGTCTGCCTCAACCAAATTAGCTAATTTTCTGGGTTGTATTTGCTTCCTAATTTGCTTGTTAGACCCCGCTTATGGAGACCTTCTCAGCAAATTGAGTAATATGACCCTATGTTTTGGTGTAATTGGAAACATATTACATTTGTATTCAGACCTTGTGTATTGATATTTGCAAGTATTTGGTAATTGATGTCGCTGTACTTGCTGTATTTCTGTTGATAGGACTGTAGTCGCAGCGATAAAATGTTTTCAGATAATTCTGAAATTTCTTCTTTTTCTTCAAAATCACATGTATATTTTTGTCAATTGAACAAAATCAATTCAAAACTGCGTTACAACAGGTTGCCAAAAAAAAAGAAGGTTTTTTATGTCCCCGCCATTTCACGGCAGTGGCATATCGTGTTTCCCATGTCTGAACGTCATTCCAAAATAACAGTTTTCCCAACCTTTTTTCACCATGCATTGAGAGAATTGGCTGATTTCTGGTATGTCGTTTTGTTATGGGTACCTACAAATTGAGTTCGAGTTTCGTCCCATGCAGACCTTGAACTTAGTTTATCATGTGTTGACTGGACTTTTTTTCAATATATGCTCAGATAATTGGCTGATATCTGGTATGTTGCTTTGTCATGGGTGCGTAACGCCAAGGCTTAACCCTTTACCTAACAGAAAAGACAGGCGACACTTTCAAATAAAATTTTTTTTCATTTTTTGCATCAAAAACATAGGTTATGACCCCTTATTAGAATGGGCTCAACGAGCTGGTTCTACTGAGGGGTCATAAGCAATGTTTTTTGAGACAAAAACTGAAAAAATAATGATAATTGAATGGTGATTTTTGTGAATAGCACTGGCCATTTTTGGCCATTACATTGGGTAAAGAGTTAAAGTATAGTCACGATGGACTGGTCGTAATCTACGGGTAGGCAGTG
The DNA here is from genome assembly GCA_031216915.1 of Pictodentalium vernedei. Lineage (NCBI taxonomy): Eukaryota > Metazoa > Mollusca > Scaphopoda > Dentaliida > Dentaliidae > Pictodentalium > Pictodentalium vernedei. The sequence continues at coordinate 54,818,840 of CM062290.1, forward strand.
ATGTCCACACATATGTTTACCAGGAAATAAAAATCATCATCGGCAAAATTTCGTACCCGGTGCTTCTTTAATTAAAATTTTGATGATAATATTAGTGTTTGGAATTTTATATTTTTGCGTCCGTGGAAATATTGCCCACCCGGGGAAAGTGACCTGTCCACAGTGGCTGTACTGTAATCATGGTACCTCCCAGGTACATATGTATCTGACACATATAGTTTTTTGATACATCAGCCCTGGTAATTCACCCTCAGGAGTCAGCAGTGCCGAGGAAAAAGCTGAGGAAATGAAAAATATCCACAGCAAAAATACTGCCGAGGGTGGCTTCTTCAGAAAGATTTGTGGTGGCAGAAATTGTGCAATTTCCAGGTTACACCAGGAAGCAAACCATGTGGGTTGCACTATGTGCATTGCTAATCTTACAATTTACAGGACAAGTTGTAGCATAACCACTAGAAACAATGTGTTCAGCTTCTATGATGATAACACCACAATCTGACATCAGTTTCTGGAAAGCTCTCACAGAGCTTTCCAGAAACTGATGCCAGATTCTGGTGTTATCAACATAGAAGCTGTGAGATACTTGGTTTGTGGTTATGCTGCATCTTATTTTCACTCATAATATACATATGGAGCGTGTCGCCAGCTTACTTCCAAGGTTTTTGCTCGGCATGCACATGGTTCATGATGTATCTCGAACTACTTTCACATGTTAAAGTTACTTGAAAATTTTTCATTTCACCACATACTACATATAAATGATACTTGAGACTATGCCCTGCCCCCTGATGATTTTTACACAGGTTTAGCGAAAAGGTTTCACAGCAATTGCCGTAGAAGCACCAGTTTTCCACAGCAATTTTTTTGCCGAGGAAACAAGGATGAATTACCAGGACTGGATAAATTATATGTGCTTTTGATGATGAGAGGAAAGGGTTTATGCCATAAAACAGCTTTCAACTATAAAAAATTGTTTATTTAGTATATATATTTGTGTAGGACCTATTATTGAAGTTCATGTGTCAGTGGTGGAATTTCAAAGTAGAAAACCATTTCTGTTTCACAGCAGGGGTTTGTCTTCGGGATCACGGAAACATGAGGTCGCATTGCATCAGATACTTCATACTAGGACAAAAGCCCAAAAGAACATCAGCATGTCCCCCACTGTGGTAATGTATGGGACCATTACATAAAACAGCTATCAGAGATACGTGACTGGCTTTATACCATTCAATGTTTCTAATTCGTTCTATGATTAATGATCTGAAACCAACAGCCAAGAAACATACACCAGTACATAAGAGTGACAGCACAAAAGGTGACAAATTTGCAGTGTTGTTTAAACAGGTAGTCCGGTTACACCTCATGGCTGAATGTTTGGAGGCCAATATCTCACAGTTGTCATCCAACTAAATTGTGAGGCACTGATAGCAAGTTTTTAACTGATTTCATACCAATGTTTGATTTGTCCTCCAAGCATATTTGTTTTATTATTAGGGTTTACGGTCACATACTTGTGCACAATGGCTAATCATGACCGTCACAGTTTTATGGGTGGAGGAAGCCAGAGTACCTGGAGAGAACCACCGAGCAACTGTCAGCTCCTCAGCATTCTAACTCTGCTCAAGCTTCACCCAAGCAAGGTTACAGTGGTTGAAGGCATGTGCACCATCGATGTGTAGTACGCCTTAGTACAAAGCGTCATCATGCCCCCATGGAGTCATCAACTGGGAAAAAAGTGCTTTGCCCAAGGACACAATGTTGGTCGGCCCAGACAGGGATCGAACTCAGGACCTCTAGCATAGAAGTCCAACAGTCTACCACTGTGCCACCACGCTCTCGACCGCCAAGCAACTGGGGCATTTATTTGTCTGGTAACTGTCATCATATATGTGGTAAATTTACCAATTTTAACCATTTACCCAACAAATCGGCCACATCTGTACGCATTATATGAAAATTCAGAGGTTCAACATGTAATATTTAAAAAAAAAATTCCACCAAAATATATCGTGTCAAGCTCGTTCCAATGAAGGGGTCACGATGTGAATTTGCTGAAATTTTTTTTAAAAATTTGAAATAATATTATTTAAAATAATAAATTTTGCTCTCGCATGCGTTGGGTAAAGGGTTAACCTTTTACCAAACTTTAATGTCCACAACCAGATGGTGCTATTCACAAAAATTTCCATTTAAATTTCCTTTTTGCCTCAGAAACGTAGCTTATGACTTTGCAAAATATTCTGTCGTTTGCCCTTTTGTTTTTTAACTATCCGGAATATTTTTCAATACCAAAACTTTAATATATTGAGATTCCTTCGATATGGTAAATCAGTATTAGCTTGGCACCAATACCGAACGGTATTAACGGTATATCGCCCATCTCTGTTATTTACTTGTTCTTGAATGTGTATTTCAGTGTGTTGGGATTATGATAGTTATAGCCACACAATAAACACTATAACCAATTACTCAGCTAGTCAATAAATTTCCTTCGCAGAAAGATTGGATATTTTGTGAAATATAAAAATTGATCCGGTGATATTAATACCATGAAAAAAACAATTTGTCATACAATGCAATGTTACATTGGCAATATAATTGAAAACAATATGTTTTGCCAGTTGGTCCGAGCATCTGAATTCTATCACTAGTAATTGAATGGGATCTAAATAGTGACATATTGAGTAATTTCCCATAAAAAAAGGCGCATAGAAATGGCAATATTTCTTTTTCTTCCAAGCCGTCTGGGATCCTTTTGTACCACATGTAAAGTTAGATTCAGAATTAATTGTAGTTTGCAGGTTGTTTGATGATGAGGTCGTAAAATAGGATACAGTACATGGAGAGTGTATCATCACTAAATCACTGGCAGAGTGGAGATTCCACCAAAGCAATAATTCAAAATATGTTGCGAAGCATAACAATGACAAGCAAAGTTCCAGCCAATGGACCTCCGGGTTAAACCCGGAGGTCCATTTGCTGAAACATTGCTTGTATTTTTTGTCCATATGCATAGAATTTGAAAGTGATATTTTTTGTTGTAACTCCACTCCCCAGGTGATTTTTAGTTACAATCCACTCTGGTGGCTCAGTGGTTGACTGTTGGACTTCTTTGCTAGAGGCCTCGAGTTCGATCCCCGTCTGGGACGACCCATGTTGTGTCCTTAGGCAAGGCACTTTATTCCGGTTGCCTACACAGGGGCATGATGATGTACTGCATGTCGATGTGCACGTCTTCAGTCGCTGTAACCCTGCTTGAGAGGAGCTTGAACAGAGTTAGAATGTTGAGGAACTGACAGTTGCTCGTCAATGCTGGGTGGTTCTCTCTGGTAACTCCGGCTTCCTCCACCCATAAAAATGTCACAGTCACGATGAGCCATTGTGCATAAGTATGTGACCGTAAACACCAATAAATAAATAAATAAATAAATAATACAATCCACTCTTCACGTACTGTACCTCAGAAAGGCTCAGATTTATCAATCTTTCAATTTTGAAAATGTGAGACAAAGTGAGAAAATTGTTGACAGTCACAAGGTTATGTCTATTTTTCCTGATGAATAAACCCAACCCTAGTATCATATAATAAACCTTTTGACACTCATAAGCGGTTTTGCATAATCATCAAGAAAAGTAGGATAAAGATTTTTTTTTATGTTATCCTGCACTCATTTCACCAGATTCTATGCACAGGCTTCAGCCGCTTCTTCACTTTTGCACTTACTAGCAAAAAAGCTCTGGTTTGGTAGCTATCCATTTAATGGTAAAAAAATATTCTGAACAGACAATTTAATACCACCAGATGAGGATACTGTTGTTGAGTGCAATGGTTTCTCATTGCTGCTTCAATGTGTAATAGATTGTGTGAGTCTGTGATAAATGAGAGAAGATACTTTTTATAACCATCAACAGAAGATCGGTAGATCTAAACATGACAATAAATGTATTTACACCATCATCGTAACTCAGACCATTTACTTCAACACATTTTTTGGGCGATATTTATGATGTAAAAAATGGTTGCAGTTATAAGTTTTTCTGATTACTTGTCTAGATAGGAGCAGATAGCATTCTCAGTTACATGCAATACTCAAAGGAAGCTAATCAAATTGTTGAGTTCAATGTCATGTTTTCCTCATTCATTTTATGATGGGGAGTCTCATTCTAAGATAAAAACTTGTGTTACATTATGTTGAAAGTCAGCAGCAAAGAGATGTAAATATTGTGTAATGCGAATCACACACAAGTTTTTTTTCTGAATGAAACAGATTATTCTGTGTTGAGTAGAACTGTACCACACAGAATTCCTAGACTAATGTTGTACACTGCTGATCTTCAGCTGGAAAGCATAGTTTAGTTGGTTGCACCCCTTAAGCCTAAGTAAAATTTTGTCCCGATTCACGTGAATAGGTTTTGATTCTCACAAATTTCTGTTGCTAGAAATTCAGTATCAGTTTTAATTTATAGTATTGTGAATGAAACTAGTACACATCGCATACACATCGCATACTAAATGATATACCCTTTTGGCCCTTAACCCTTAGAACACGAGCGGCTGTTTTTCCGGACTGGAGGGGGTGCGGCGGTGGGCGTTGTGGTAACTGGTTCACGTTAGATCACCGAAGTTAAGCAACGTCAAGCCCGGTTAGTCCTCGGATAGGTGACCGTCTGAGTGATCGATCCGGACAACCGCATTCTGTTCTTGGGCAAGGCACTTAACCCTAACTGTCCACATGGGGGCACGATGATGCCATGTACTAAGGCAGAATGCACATCGATGGTGTGCATGTCTTCAACCAATCTAACCCTGCCTGTGCCACAGTGCGGAGTTCTGAAGTTGGGGAGCTGGCAGCTGCTCGTTGTTGCTCGGTGGTTCCCTTCGGGTACTCCGGCTTCCTCCACCTGTAAAACTGTCACGACACGATATGACCTTGGCTGTTAAAGTGTTGTAAAATGTTGCACGTTGAAAATATTGAGTGGTCTGCCCCAAATAATGAATATGGACGTTTCTAATAGGTGGCATTGTATTGGCATGGAAGATACCACTAGAGTTCAAAGAGTTCAGGGATAAACTTTAGAAAATATATAAACATGAGTTTTAGGCCTAAAAAGTTAAAAATCTGTTTCTCCGGCCCTCCTGCATGGTCTTTTGGCTGCCGCATGCTCTCTTTTTATAACAAATGCAATCTTAAAAAAATAAAAAATAAATTGTTTATTATGTCCGATATTTTACCCCAAGTCAATAAAATTGCTAAATTTGTCCCTTTAGTGCAACAAGGCTTTGCAATGCTAAAGAATCCACAGAGTCCTTTTGTCCAGTTCCCTCCCAGTAAGATAGTTTGATCAGATTTTGCACAAACACAGTAAACCCGTTAACCCTTTATCCAACGTAACGGCCAAAACCGGCCAGCGCGATTCTCAAAAATCGCCAATTAATTTTCATTATTTTTTCATTTCTTTGTCTCAAAAACATAGGTTATGACCCCTCATTGGGACGAGCTCGTCGAGCTCGTTCCAATGAGGGGGTCATAACCTGTGTTTTTGAGACAAAAAATGAAAAAAATTAGTTATTCAAGAATTTTTTTTGTAAGTGTCGTCTGCTTTTCGTGTTAGGTAAAGGGTTAAGTCATTTTTTGCTGAATCTTGCGGTTTGGTTTTCTGTTTGCCACAATTTTCAGAATCAATCAAACTGAAAAACTAAAATGTGCCCGGCCCTACTGCTTAAAGTATCATTAAACCACCAATAAATAAATAAATTCTGCTGACTTGATTTCATATTATTTTGTGGGGAATATCAGTCCACTGGTGTTCAGTGTGTCCTGATATATTTTGTGATCACAGGATTGTAGTTCTACAGTACGGCCGCCGTGGACTGGTCACTTTCCATGGGGTTGGCAGTATTTTCACGGATGCAATAATATCAGATTGCAAACACTAATTACAGGAATAATCATCAAAAATTTAATTAATGAAGCACCGGGTACAACCCGGGTACAACCGGGTGCTTCATTAATTAATATTTTGCTGCTGATGATTTTTAGGATCTGCTAAAGGCTTGCCCACTCATGGATTTCGACCAGTCCACGGCAAATGGACTGTACTCAGCTGAAAATCACAAAATGTATGGCATGTCATGTGACCCCATTCTCATCTTTGTCTAGAGGTTTTTTCCATTTTTTGTTAAGGAAGAAGGAACTCAAACGTCCACAATGTACACAACAACAATTAGTTTGCAAACAATTGCAGTGTATATAAATTTACGATATGCATGATCATGAAATTGATTTTTTTTTTTGCCAAAGAAATGTGTTTTCCTTAGAACAATGCATTTTCCAATAGCATTTTCCTCCTGTTCATTGTTCTTTGACACACATTCAGAGAAAAATTGATTCATTCTTCATCATGAAAATGTCTGGTCCATGGGAGTTTTTGAAAAATGCATCAATTGGATACACATCAGCCGATAATGCACATGTATTGACACTTGCGTGATGCTTATAGGAAGCGGGCACAATGGAGCCATTAATTCTCGTAACATTTTCTCTGGCTTTATTTACAATTGGCTCTTAATTTTCATGGATCGTTTCTCCACTCTCCAAGAATTTGTCTTACAGTATTGTTCTGTTTGGGAACTCTGGAAAGTGGAGCAGTACTTGTTTACTGTTGTAGGCAATTTCTTCTGCACTAGTATGATTGGACCTGTAGCCAATATTATAAACATTTTACAAGTGTATTTTCCAGAATTGTATTTTCTCCATGTTGCTAGAAATGGTTGAAATGAACCATTAGCATTTTAAAAAATGTGCAAATTTACCAGCAGGCAAATTGTCACGTCTTTTGAAATGCTAATGGCTCACTTCAGTCACTTACATTCACAGGCAGAAAATACAATTATGGAAAATACGATTGTAAAAAGTTTATAGTATTGTCCCCCTGGTAAAGTGGTCAGCAAGTCTTGGGGTGTGATTCTTCAGAAGTAGGAAACAATTGAGATGATTGGCTTGAGGCCTAAAAAAAATAAAAAATTTGTTTCTCTGGCCCTCCCGCATGGTCCTTTTGGTTGCCGCATGCTGTCTTTTTATAGCCAATTTAAACTTAAAAAAAATAAAAATTAAATGGTTTAGGTCTCACAAAGTAGATGTTCTGTTTCTCAGGCCATTATTTGTGAAATTGCATGCGGGCGGGTGGTTTTTTATTTTATTTTTTTATTTCAGTAATTACTACTTAACCATCAAAAGTTCATGTTCTTGGTTCAAGTTTTAGGCCTCATAATCTACAGAATGGCATGGGTGGTGGTGTATTTCATCCCTTGAGTGCAAGAAGGTTTTGAAATGCTAAAGCATTGCAAAGCCTTCTTGCACTCAAGGGACAAATTCATCAATTTTTTCAACTTGGGTAAAATATCAGACGTAAATCATTTAATTTTAATATTTTTTAAGTTTAAATTGGTTATAAAAAGAGAGCATGCGGCAGCCAAAAGGACCATGCGGGAGGGCCTGAGAAACAGATTTTTTATTTTTTTAGGCCTCATGTCTGATATTTTACCCAAGTTAAAAAAATTGATGAATTTGTCCCTCAAGGTATGAAATACACCACCACCCATGCTATTCTGTAGATTATGAGGCCTAAAACTTGAACCGAGAACATGAACTTTTGATGGCAAAGAAGAAATTACTGAAATAAAAAATAAAATAAAAAAAGGCTCGCCTGCATGCAATATCACAAATAATGGCCTGAGAAACAGAAGATCTACTTTGTGTGGCCTAAACTTGATTTTCATTATCCTTGTGATGTTCTCTGGAGGTTGAACTGAAGGATCTCTCTGGAGGTTGAAACCAGAGGTCCATTAACTGAAATTTCACTTTAACTTCTTCACAGAATTTTAAATGTATTTTCTGAGTTCCCTGTGGGAACTTGTGGAGCAGTGATTGTGTACTGCAGTAAGTTCTGCCTTTTTGGTAAAATAGGACCTGGAACCTAGACCTGGATTTGGAAATCCTCCAAGTTGGTAGTATAGGTTTAAATGATTGGCTAAACTGGACTTCATACCTATTTTGTGGTCACGAGATAGCCAAAGATGCTGAAAGTGACCTTAATCACCAAAAAATAAATAAATTTTCATAGTGCAAATTGAGTGGAATGATACTGTATTTTTGATGTAAATCATTCTGGGTCTATCACAATATAAAACATAAGATTTTTATGTATTTTTATCTGACATGCAGCACTGGACAAAATAAAACTTGTTCAAGTGTTCAGTGATTGATAGACCTAAGGAGTCGAAGGCCCTACAGGCTGAAAGTAACTTTTTACTTTGAAAAACTTTTTGAAAACTACTTCCTCAATCAGCCATAAATTAAAATTTCCAAAATAATAAAGGAGTCCCTCATCTCCAAGACTGAAGACAATTTGTCTTTCAAGCTACAGTTGATGACCCCTCACTGAGATGAACTGAATATGCTCGTAACTATGTTTCTGGCATGGTGGCAGTGTGTACTCAGGCATACTACACGTAGATGGTGCACTTATCTTCATCCGTTTCTAATCCAACTTGTACATAGTAAGTTGGAGAGTGTGATAGCAGCTTGCTGTGCTTGGTGGCTCTCTCCAGGTACCCCTGCTTCCTCCACCCATAAAACTCTCTGAAATGATGTGACCCTGGCTCTTAGAAGTTGCATTAAACACCAGGAAAACAAACTGACGGGAAAATTTCAAGCTGGAAATGTTTCCCTGATGAAACTAGGGATTTAACCAATTCAGGTTTGTTTGACAGAGCTCAGGGCACACTGTCAAACTAGATTGAATTCATTAAATTCCCAGTTGCTAGGGCTCCACGCAGGCCTGAAAATAAGCAGCCTGACATTTGCAGAATGAGGTCCCCAGAGGGTGAATTTGATGATGCTGTCCCATACAGTCAGCCAATTTATCCTCTAGGTTCCTCTTTCTGTTTAGTTTTGAGATCCTGATTCAGATTGAGGTTCACAGAGGGTAAATTTAGTGATGCTAATAGCAGGGTAGCATCACTAAATTCACCCTCTGTGGACCTCATTTGCAGATGACAGTCTGCTTTTTTTCTGGCTTGGCTGCACGGTATTAGTCGGTATATCGATAAACCGATATATATACCTTATTCAAACCAGTATCGATTGAATATGGTGACATTACAAAACTATCAGTTTATCGTTATTATTTATTTACCCACAATTTAATTTTTAAGATGTGAGTTTTAACTGTAGTCCTGAATGAATAATATTATCCCTTAACCCTTTACCCAACGCAGACGATAACAAAATTTATTATTTTAAATATCATTTTTTAAAATTTTTCAAAAAATTTCTACAAAACCATATCATGTGACCCCTCTTTGGAACGAGCTCGACTGAAAAATAATATTTTTCCAACTGCTGAATTTGAATACTACACGGGCGGATGTGGGCGATTCGTTGGGTAAAAGGGTTAACCTAACGAACTGACCACATCCACCCACACATTATATTAATTCTGCAAATGAAAAAATATTTTTTAAAACATTTCAACGAACCCATATCATGTGACCCCTCATTGGAACAAGCCACATGATATTGTTTTGTTGAAATTGTTGAAAAAATTCGATAAACTACTATTTAAAATAATAAATTTAATCAGATATCATCTGAGTTGGGTAAAGGGTTATTCAAACTGCATCATCAAGGCATATTAATTCATTCTGACTGTGATGACTCAAGTCCTGATTACAGTATGATGTTCAAATATCTGAACAGTCTTTTGATATACCAGTATACCACGTTTTTTTTAACACTGATACCGGTATTCAGTTTATTTAGAATATCATGCAGCCCTACTACCGGTACTAGTTCCATTGATTATGGGAAAAATGTGCTCCTTGAAATTTCACAATTTTGACATCAGTTAGCAAAGGATTAAAGGGTTTATATGAAAATCCTGCAAAGTGTTGGTGCTAAAAGAGGTGCTCAGAGAGTATCAATCACACACTGAGATCAGCTCAGACTGCAATATTTCGGGAACTCTGAAGGGTCAATACACATTTGGTTTTTAAACGACTCTCACTGCCTTCAAAAAACATTCAATAAACCTTATTATTCCTCAAGATTGATTGATTTTTGCATTCACTGAGAAGCTGTAAATAATATCGACCAGACTGTTGAGTTTCGATTGGTGTGAATGTGGGGACTGTGTAACAATGGTGTAAAACTCGTAAATCATCAAGACAGTGTGATAGCTACATCAAATTTTCTGCTACTTTTATTGTACTTGCAATCTGGTTTTAATATTTTGTATTGTCGAAATAAGTTGCAGAACAACTGCATGAAGGTTTTTTCTCAATTTTGTTTTCATGTACATACAGATTATCATGATTATGTGCATGTCCTGTGATTTGTATCAGATTCGAGGTGGTGTCCAGAATGGGATCTCAACGAGCCGGCTTTGCCGGCGAGTTGTGATCCCATTTTTGGACACCACCGAGAATCTGATACAAATCACAGGACATGCACTTTATCATGATAATTCATTTATCTGACAATTCTGTCACATAAACAGATTAAATCTTAACCCTTTACTCAACATAACTGCCAAATCCGGTCAATGCTATTCTCAAAAATCGCCAATTAATTTTCATTATTTTTTCATTTTTTGTCTCAAAAACATAGGTTGTAATCCCTCATTGGAAAAAGCTCATCGTGCTCGTTCCAAAGAGGGGTCATAACCTATGTTTTTGAGACAAAAAATGAAAAAAAATTAGTTATTCAAGATTTTTTTTTTGCAAGTGTTGTCTGCTTTTCATGAAACAAAGGGTAAATTATTTTTAAACATTTTTGGGACATAATGTTCGGTCGATCACTGAAACGCACATAGAATGTATCTATGTGCCTGTTATGATAGCCCATAGCACTACCGGAAACAAGTCGTCTATATGATACGGAATCAGAGTGAGTCATCTACATGTATTTGATACGGAATCAGAACACATGATGTGATACGTACCGTTTCTCGTGGTTTTCAGGCCAAAACCTATATGATTGTTTATAAATTTTAGCATCACATGATATTCATTGATTACAACAGCTTTACTGGGTTGTTATGACTTATCATATTATCAGTGTGAAACAATTAAAGGAGAAATATTATTTTTTTGTTGTTTTACCACAATTACATTCGAAAGGTACACATGCATATGATGCTTGGTCAGTATGCCTCCTCGGTTGGAACACTGGAAAGTGGAGTAGTGCTTGTCTAATGTGGTAAACAAGTTCTGCTCTACTGGTAAAATTGGAGCTCGAGCCAATGTCTGAGGTGGAACTCTTCTAAAATTGGCAGCATAGATATGAATGAGAAACAGTTATAAGCATTATATTAAGAACTTATTTTTATTATTATTATTATTCAGGGATCATTTTGGGTGTCTACAGGGGCCGAATATGGGACGCTTTCCCACTGTCATGTTTGCATGATTTTTACCTACGTCGCCAACGGCAGAGCAGGTCTAGTAACCGCTCGACTCTGTCCGTCTGTCAGTCCGTCCATCCATCTGTCAGTCCATCCGAAACACTTCTTCCGTCAAAGTTTTCTTGGCTTCTATGAAAGGGAATGATTTTATATTTGGTTTGCTGCTTCATAATGATGAGTTGTATCGCATATCTAATTTTCAGATCTTCCATGCAGCCACTTCCTGTTTGCCAGTATTTTGAAGTCTGTTCATCTCTGTAATCAATTGCATGCAGCGACACAGGTCCAGACCCGGTATTGGTCTTGGCTTGTTTCCAATTTTAACCCAAAATTTCCCCGTCTCAGTCCTCATTCAAATAAAAATTTAATTCTTCTTTTAACTCTTGAAGTCCTTATTTTGACTTTAATCACTTTTTTCTGCAACAAAACAGTTGCCTCAACAGTCAGTTTTTAAGTACATATGCAAGTTACATCCTAAGGACCTTGTCAGTTGTTAGCTTAACTTGACAAAGTCAAGATAAGCTATTGGCATCACGCATGCAGAAGTCTGTGAGTCTGTTCACATTTTCCTTTAGCACAGTTCTTGTCTGATCATCACAAAATTTCATATGCAGGTTTGGGGTCTTGTTTAGATGAGAACATCCCCGTTTGGTCCCGAAAACCACAGCACAGTCTACATGTCGTATTTATGAAGGGATTTTATTGTAACTTGGTAGGATGCCTCTGTATAATCTCTAGATGAGAACGTCCCCTTTTGGTCATGATCTGTGAACAGTGATGGCTGCCCAAGCTCGAAACCCAAAACCCAAAAACATGTCGTATACATTAACTGTGAGGGCCACATTAACCCACCCCTCAGTTCTTTAGTACAGTCTACACCTCTTATTATTTTTTATTAAAAACATAGCATACGCGGAACAGAAATTAACATATTCCCAATTATCACAATTCTTGTCTTATTTCATAATCCTTTCATAAACATTGAACATTATCCTTTTCATCCAACACAACACACAGACAAGCTACAGTGTCATTGACACTTTTATTTTTAGACAAGTCTCCCCGCGGGAACCCCGGGAAGTGCGGCAGTGCTTGTTTACTGTGGTAAACAAGCTCTTCTTCACTGGTAAAATAGGACCCAGTCACTAATGCTTGGGGTGCGAGTCCTCTAAAATAGGCAACATGGGGTATAAACGATTGACTGACCTTGACTTTATCTCCATGTTGTGGTCATGATTAGCCATTGTGCAGAAGTATGTGACCTTAAACACCAATAAATAATAAATTTAGACAAGTCTTGGCTGCCTATAAAGGCAGCCAAGTCTTGCCTAGACACAACTGCTAAGGCACAGAATGTAGACTGTCCAAGTGTAGCAAATACAACAATTTATAATAGAGATTACAAAGACTGATCATTATTTTATGTGACTTGTTTGTTATAAAACTTACTACATGTACTATACATATAGTAGCTTCTGTATTAATATTCTCAGCTCAATATGAAGGTAACATTTCTTATCCTTTGTGTGTTTCTTATTCCAAACAAATTCCCAATTGGAGCCTTCATGATAGGAATCTTCCCAATTTTATGGACCCTGGACCCTTTCCCAAAGAGGGTAGAAGACCCCCCCCCCCACCTCCCTCTGTTGTTATTATTACAGTGGAGCCCACTTAATTGGTTATCTCTTAATTGTATATCCCTGTTAATTGAATATAATTTTCAAACACAAAACCATTTACCATACCTTCAGTACAAATTTGATCTGTTAATTGCATATGGGTTGTAGAGTAAACTCCTGTTAATTGTATATAAATTTTTGTAAGACGTCAAAAAAAATCACTGACACGCACCGAATTCCCCTTATTTATCAACCTTTTTGGCCTCGATTCATCCAATACAGGCATTTATTCTATTATATCTTGTTTGACAGAGCTCTATGAGCTCTGTCAAACAAGATATAATAGAATAAATGCTCAGTTTTCTCCCAGAACACAAGAAACTGACCAAATCCCTGTTAATTGTATACTCCTGTTAACTGGTAAAGTGCTGAGTTTTTTCTGACAACAAATCAAAGCTCATCATATACTGCTCTATTACATTTAATTGGATAGTGCCTTATAGGCACTATCCAATTAAATGTCAGAGAGCAAGGTATTGTATAAAAAATCTGATTCCTATCAGGGACAATAAAGGATTCCTCCGGTAGAATGTAGCTACAGACAGTTATTGCCTGTCACTTTTAGTAAAGCCCAAAATAGGGCTTCTAGCACTCTACCAGTTAATTGAATAATTTTCACTGGCAAAATGGATATTCAATTAAGAGGATTCTACTGTATTAATATTTTTCGGTATATTTCCTGCCTCTTCCGATTCGTTAGATAAAGAGAGTAAACAAAGACCATATTTTTGCTGACAGTTGGAGTTAACAAGGTTCCACTGAACAGTTATGATTACGGCAATCTATTGGCTTAAGGTGTATCATCTGATATAATACCTTACCAACTAACAGGATTTAGTGTGAAAATGATGGGTTATTGCACTCCCATACCATAATTGTTAGGATTACATTACACTAACTCCTGTTTATGACTGTAATAAACCTGCCCCAGCCACATGGTCAAGTGATTTTACTGCAAGGCAAGCAGCAATGCCTAGGTGTTTATGCTCCACAGGGGCAAATTGACTGTTATTGCTACTTAATTATTCAATTGTATATCATTAGATGAACTGAAAATTGTCCACTGATATAAATGTTTGGCATATTGGATTGGAAGACCAGGATAAAGTCATAAATCAGGAATGTTTATTGTTTTTAGCTGTCAACAAAGTGAGATTTAACTTGCTGTGAGATATGAGAAACATGTAACTGGCATCATAAAACAGCCTACTGGCATATGTACTGTGGATCCCGGCAATGTTGAGTGTCAGCACTTCCATAAAAATGCAGTGCTTGGTTTTATCTAACAGTAGTTGATACAAGATAGGTATCACGGAACTGAATATTTTCCCATAGGCAACCATTGTAACGTTCAGACAAAAAAAAATATGATTGCATCACTTTAATTTTGGCATTCAAATATCTTTGTCAAGTATAGTCCTTCCGACAACTTTTTCTGACCTCAAACCAGGGGGTCATGCAACAGATAAGTGAGAAAAATTGACAGCAAGGGAAGTACTGGTCATGGCCACTTATTTTTCAGGGAATTCCCTACTAAAACACACCAAATGTAAATTGTATTTTTTAGGTCCAAAAGTCACCAAATCACCCCACTTTTTTATCTGGAATACTCATCAATAATGTAAGATGTCAATAGAATGCTTCAAATGTTTATTGAAACAATTTATTTTCCCAGGCCTGTTTATTTTTAGTGATTGCATCACTTCTGGGTGCAACATTTCAAGGCGGGTATTTCTAATTCAAATATTTAGTTCAGTGATACCACAAGCAGTAATACAATTCATCCATTAGGCCTAAAACAGTTAAAAATCTGTTCTCAGGCCCTCCCACATGGGTCATTTTGGCTGCCGCATGCTCTCTTTTTATAACCAGTGTAAACTTAAAAAAATAAAAATTAAATGGTTTATGTTTGATATTTCACCCAAGTTAATAAAAGTGATAAATTTGTCCCTTGAGTGCAACAAGGCTTTGCAATGCATCAGCACTCAATGGCCAAAATGCATCACCGCCCATGCTATTATGTAGATTATGAGGCCTAAAACATATAACAAACCAAGAACATGAACTTTTGATGGTAAAGAAATAATTACAAAAAAAAATACCCAGCCAAAAACAAAAATGCCTGTCCACATGCAATTTAACAGAAATTAGCCTGAGAAACACAAGATCTTCTTTGTGGGGCCTTAATAATAACTTGGAATTTTATTTTACCAAAGAAAGTTTATGACAACCAACTAGAATAGAACGAGCTTGATAAGCTCATTCCAATGAGTGGCCATGATTAGCCATTGTGCAGACATACATGTTTGCAACCTATATAATAAATAAATAAATAAATAAATAAATAAATAAATAGTGAATGGTGTTTACTCTTTGCACACTGATGTCAGAATATCAAAATTTCAAGTTGCAGATTTTTCCCAGAATGCAACTAGGAATTTAACCAGTTCAATCTTGATTGACGGAGCTCAATGAGCTCCGTCAAACAAGATTGAATTGGGTTAATTCCAAAATGGATTATGGGAAAAATTTGCAGGTTCAGATTTTGATATTTTCACATCAGTTATTTATATTTATTTATTTTATTGGTGTTTTAGGTCACATACTTATGCACAATGGCTAATCATGCGTAACAGTTTTACGGGTGGAGGAAGCCAGAGTACCCGGAGTGAACCACCGAGCAATGACGAGCAGCTGCCAGCTCCCCAACATCGTAACTTTGCACTGCAGCACAAGCAGGGTTAGATTGGTTGAAGACATGCGCACCATCGACGTGCAGTACGCTCACTACACGGCGTTATCGTGCCCCCATATGGACAATCGGGGTTAAGTGCCCTGCCCAAGAACACAAAGTGGGAGTCCGAATCCATCGCTCAGACGGTCACCCATCCGAGGACTAACCGGGCTCGACATTGCTTTGCTTCGATGATCTGACGAGAACCGGTTACCACAATGCCACCGTGCCCCCTTTCACATCAGCTAAATTGGCAGAGAGTTGGGCAAAGTGTTTGATGAAAAATAAAATAGTATTGAGATTTTTGTGTACATCCATTGGACTGAGGCTGAAATAAGTATCGCAAAATGGTAAATGTTACCGGTTTAAGAAGACTGTTGATCATACTGACATTAACTGGTAGCGTGCTGGAAGCCCATATTTGGGCTTTATTCTGAAGTGCAGGTGCCACAACTTAATGGCTTCATATTCTGTAGATGTACTTCATATTATTTTTTAATTGAAAGTAATTAATCTGTGGGGATTTGCCTTGTTACAATTTATGGGAGAGTGCCACTAGGCACTCTCCCATAAATTGTAACAAGGCAAAGAGACGTGGACAAATTGGACAACCAAAAATAACTTAGCACTCTACCAGTTAAAAGTGTCCTCTTCCAATCTTGGATCCCCAATATTGTAGCAATAATTTCAAATATTTTTTGTCTGAATCCCAAAGTACCTGTAGGAATTCAAAAGTATAGTGAAATAAAAGATGTACCTCTTAACAAGCCCCAGCCACTTAAATTAATCACACCATATTTACAGTTTAAGCGGGTTTGTACCACTCATGGGTAAATATATTACATATATGTCAACAGTGTTCCTATGAAGATAATTCACACATTGAATACCAAATTTTTGGCACTGACTTTGGAATAAGACTGGCTTCATTTACTCGCACATTTTGAAGTTCGAAATAAAATAGGTTCTCAAACAAAAATACATATCTATCTTGCACTCAAGCACTGTTGGTTATTTTGGAACTGGCATACATTCTGACTTATGTTTTCTAATGAGCCAAGCGTTTCGGTATTTTGTTATAACTCTGCCATTTCCATGTAAAACATGACGTCTTCTAACTGGTAATCCCATTTCCTTCTCTATAAATATTTTTGAATACACAAGTATTCCCCAGAGGTATACATTTCAAGAAAAATATATTGTGTTCTCAAGTGTAGGTATGTTGGAAAGCAAGGCGAGATTCATGGCACCAGAGTTGATAGTATATTCCACTAATCTCTCATCATTTTAAAGTTCCATTGTAGGGTATTACAATTTGTATACAGTTTCCATGCCAAAAAGACTTTTTAAAATCTCTTCACCAAAGGTTATCAACAAGACCTCCCTGTGCCATGTTAAAACAGTTATTTTTTAGTGTTAATTCAAAAGAATATTTTTATTATTTTATAACATGCATTCAGGCCAACACAATTAGAAATTATGGCAGCCCCAAAAAGATGAAAGTACTGTCATTGTGGACTGTTCGTTATCCACGCATGGTCAGTGATGTCCATTTAGCAGCCAGTAAAAACCATCAGCAAAATTCTAATTAATGAAGCACCAGGTTGCAGTCCTAGTAACTCATCCTTGTTTCCTCAGCAAAAAAATTGGTGAGGAAAACTGGTGCTTCTACGGCAGTTGCTGTGAAGCCTGTTCGATTGTGTAAAAATCATCGCGGCAGGGTATACCTGTAGTCTCAATTGCCGTGTATATGTAGTATGCGGTGAAAAGAAAACTTTCAAGTAACTTTAACGAGTGAAAGTTGTTCAAGATACATGTGTATATACTCACAATCAAGGTTCAGAATCTTTCGCTCAATTGGATCATGCCAATATCATGAACCATGTGAATGCTGAGAAAAAATCTTAGAAGTAAGGCTAAAAAGAAATAATGTTTTGATTCTCAGGCCCTCCTTCGTTGGATTGGAACCTCCTCATTAGACATTTTTATTATGTCATGTTTTTTTAAGAATTTGTGAAAACTTGGAATGGTCATTTTTTCACATTTCTCGAAATATAATTATTTAGCTGTGTTTTCAGTAAATTGGTTTTTCTTGTTGCAGTTTATGGGAGAGTGCCCAGAGGCACTCTCCCATAAACTGTAACAAGGCAAATTCTGATATACTGGATCATGATTTAATTATTTATTTATTTGCTGGTGTTTAAGGTCATATATTTCTGCACAATGGCTAATAATGGCCGCAACACAGATATAAACTCACTCAAGTTTAACCAATCATTTACACTCATGTTTCCCATTTTAAAGGATTCCTACCCAAGCATTGGTTACTGGGGCCTATTCTAATGGATCCTGTTTGACAGATCTATACCATTAAAAAGAACAATAAAATACAAATCCTTTTAGCTGTTGTTACAGCAGTTAGTTATAAAAGATATACTACAATTACACTAAAATACAACCTTTTCTCTTTTTCAAGTGGAAAGACAGCAAAAAGATTTACTGAGTATACTCAACCCTTTACACGGAAAAAAAAATAAAAATAAAATCCTCCCTCCCTCACTGATTTAAAAAAAAAATTGCCTGAGAATCAGTTCATTTTTTTTATTTGGCCTAAGCAGGCGACTTGCTCAATACGTATAGTAAGAGTGAAAATAAGATGCAGCATAACCACAAATTGAGTATTTCACTGCTTCTATGTTGATAACAACAGAATGTGGAAAGTGATGAATCCATGGTGGCTGTGCTATACCTTAACCTTTGTCAGGCATGTGAGAAAAGCCATTTTAGTCCAGGCCTTTAGATTACCCCAATTTCACACACATTTACAGGTGTGCCCAAATTATAGAAGGTGTGAGGACACATAAAATAAATATATAAATTTTCTGTGCCTTGTCAACATTTGAGACTAACTTCCATCAGAATATGATCATAGAAACACAAAGAAAGGCATGGCAATAAAACATAACTGGATAAGGCTGTCATTTCTAGTTTGAATGTGAACAAATTAGTGCGAACAGGTGTGCCCAAAATAAATGAATTTGAAAGCCTCCAGTCGCAAAAGGTTGTCAAATCTGACTGGCGAAGTGAGCAGGATTAGGAATTTATTTTGGATTATTTTGTCGTAACCTCTATTTTTTTTGCATATTTTGCAATGGATATAACCTCCTGGTAACCTAAATGATCGTTGACAGGTCATTTAAGGCCTGCCTGCGTGGAGGTGGGGTGGAGTGGGGGGGGGGGGGGAGTGCTTAGTGTGGCATGAATATTCTAGCACTCTGCAATTTATTTCATGAGTTTCTGTCAGTTACAATTTTAGCCGAACAGTAGGTAAATGAAACAACTTGTACAGGTCTGTTCATTCAGCAGAGGTAGTGGTGGATTTGGGTCAAAGTGGAACTGGAAACCCCCTCCCAGTCCCCACCCTTTAACATTTCCCCAATTTTCTAAAAAGAGCATATGAGCGTAATACATGATTTGACTCTATTGACTTCGCTCTTGCGTTGCAGTTTTAGTATAGCCATAGATGGTAAAGTGGCATTAAAAACCTACCCCCCTGCACCTCTCCCCTCCCTCCCCTTCCAGGTTAAGTTATCCTAACAGTGGTTTTAAAATAAGTGATGCTCAACCAAGAAATGTTCTCAAGATTTCAATTTTTTACCTCCGTTGTATTGTTACACCAGTGACCAACAATTTTTTTTTTATTGGGGTTTAACGACACATTAACAGCCAGGGTCATATCATGTTGGTGACAGTTTTATGGGTGGAGGCAGCCGGTGTACCCAGCGAGAACGAGGGAGCAACGACAAGCAGCTGTCAGCTCTCCAACATTGTAACTCTGAACTCCACACCACGGCACAGGCAGGGTTAGATTGGTTGAAGACATACAGTATGCCTAAGAACACAGCATCATCGTGCCCCCATGTAGGCATTCACGGTTAAGTGCCTTGCCCAAGGACACAATGCGGAGCGTGAATCAGTGACCAACATTAACTCTTAACTTGCTGAGTATTTTAAAAATATTTTTCATAAAATCTAGTTATGGCTGCTTTATAGCAGCCATGACTAGATTTGATGAAAAATTCCTCGAAACTTAACTCTAGAAATCATCGATCAAAAAGTCCATTCAGTTTACACTGGGGAATTTAACTAAACATTCCCAAATTATACTTTCTGTGACAAGACATTTTTTGTCCTGGCAGGAATATCTGCCTCCAGAATGCAAGGAGTTACGCCCTGGAAATCTTTTTTTTTTAGGTACATTTCCATTGGTTATGCCAGGCACTAGTTATTTTATATGAAATGGCCATTGTTCAAATTATTCTGGCGGATGCTATGTGCTGTATAAACTTTACAGCAGTGCTAAATACACCAATGAAAGGAGACTACTGTTCCTTACTAGTGTAAACATATCCTTAATTTAATTTACTGCGTAGGTATTGAGCTATCTGGGAAAGTTATTTAACATCGATCAGATAGAAATGAAATAACCCACGTAAGGTTATAACACTGCTTTTAACCTCCATGTACAGATTAATTTGCTCAGGTTGTTCACTATTGTTGGAAGACTTGCTGTGTGTACCTATCTTGATCTTGGTTTTAATTTAGCCATTTATCTTTGAAGTGTTTGATGGGTGCAATCTAAAGAATTTTTTCTGTGTAAATATAATCAGGTACGATTTGAGTTAGTACAAATTGTTGATTTAACCCATAAGAAATTCCACTTATCCCTCCTAGTCACTTACTCCTGATCCTTCTCTCAGGGCCGTAATGAAGGATGGTGGGAGGATGAGGTGGGGGGGGGGGGGGGATTTGTAGGAGGGACACAGGACATTTTCATCAGGATTGAAGCCTTGGATATCGATTTGTTCTTCCAAGTAAAAATAAGTTGTAGGATAACCGCGATAAACTATGTATCTTTCTCTTCCGACACTGATATGAACAGAATCTGACATCATTTTCTGGAAAGCTCTCACTGAGATGAGAACTTTCCAGAAAATGATGTCAGATTCTGATCTTATCAGTGCAGGAGCAGCAGTCTACTTAGTTTATTGCGGTTATGCTACAACTTATTTTGACTTGTACTGTAATAATGTACTTTCTGATTGAGCTGTGAGGTTTTGATTTTTCAGATTCGGTTTCGGTTCGATTTTTGGAAAAACCTTGGTTTCAGTTCAATTTTTGGATGTATTAAGAACATATGCACTTCAGGTTCATTTATTTGGAAAAATCCATAGTAGTGTATACAACGTTGCTCACACAATAAGCCCTGTCTGTAAGTATTACAATTACGTTCAGCCTAACTTCACTTCGATCACTCTTACAGGTTATTTATTTATTGGGGTTTAATGACACTTTTGACAGCCAGAGTGACCGACCTCATGTCAGACAGTTTTACCGATGGAGGAAGCTGGAGTACCCGGAGAGAACTACAAAGCAACGGCGAGCAACTGTCAGGCTCCCCAGCATAGTAACCCGCACAAGGAGGGTTTTAGCATTGTTGAAAACCAATGCACCATCGGCGTGCAGTACGCCTTAGTACACAGCATCACTGTGCCCTCACGTAGGCAGTCGGGATTATGTGCCTTGCCCAAGTACACAATGCAGTTGGTGTTGGTGGGGATCGAACTGTGGACCTTTTTGCTTTGAAGACCAATGCCATAACCACTGAGCCACCGTACTCCCACTCTTACAGGTTCTAGAGGATCATTTACTTTGCATTGTCAGGAAAAGCATAAATTACTGTAACGAATGAATAAAGTTTGTGTAATCAATGTTGTGTTCTCATTGTCACATTTTCTCTCTTATTGACTCGTCTGGTGGACGAGTCAATAAGAGAGAAAATGTGACAATGAGAACACAACGTATTCACCCCTTTGCCAGATAGACTAAATGATGAGAGGGAAGTGTTGGTCCTCTTCCAGTAACATAGTTTGATCAGTGTATGCACAAACACAGAAAAAACATTTGATGAATGCATGTCTTGATGATGTAGTTGGAGTTGGAATATTGTATCAGTGGGAACTTCAGTTGGTGTTCGGAACAGATCGTCCATGCACTTGGGGGGGCGCGGTGGCTCAGTTGGTAGAGGTACAGGCTGCAAGCCATGAGGCCCTCGGTTCGATTCCCACCTGTGGCAACCGTGTTGTGTCCTTGGCCCACGTGGGGGCACGGTGACGCTGTGTACTAAGGCGTACTGCACGTCGATGGTGCACCTGTCTTCAACCAGTGCTAACCCTGCTTGTGTGGAGTTGGTATGTTGGGGAGCTGACAGTTGCTCGCCGTTGCTCGGTGGTTCTCTGGGTACTCCGGCTTCCTCCACCTGTAAAACTGTCACGGTCATGGTTAGCCATTGTGCAGAAATATGTGACCTTAAACACCAATAAATAAATAAATAAATAGTGCTAACCCTGCTTGTGTGGAGTTGGTATGTTGGGGAGCTGACAGTTGCTCGCCATTGCTCGGTGGTTCTCTCCAGGCACTCCTGCTTCCTCCACCCGTAAAACTGTCATGGTCATGGTTAGCCATTATGCAGAAATATGTGACCTTAAACACCAATAAATAAATAAATAATAATAATCCATGCACTTGAAATACTTGAGATTAATATTAAAGATGGGGGGGGGGGGGGGGATGGGGGGAGGGGGCACGGTGGCGTTGCGATAACTGGTTCTTGTCAGATCACCGAAGTTAAGCAACGTCGAGCCCGGTTAATCCCTATATGGGTGACCGTCTGAGCGATCGATTTGGACTCCCGCGTTGTGTCCTTGGGCAAGGCACTTCACCCCGATTGTCCACATGGGGGCACGATACTGCCGTATACTAAGGCGTACTACACATCGATGGTGCGCATGTCTTCAACCAATCTAACCCTGGTTGTGCTGCAGTGCGGAGTTACGATGTTGGGGAGCTGGCAGCTGCTCGCCGTTGCTCGGTGGTTCTCTCCGGGTACTCCGGCTTCCTCCACCCGTAAAACTGTCATGGTCATGATTAGCCATTGTGCATAAGTATGTGACCTTAAACACCAATAAATAAATAATATTGAGAGATAATTTTTTTAAGTCCTTAAACGTAACTGAAAATACCTCTTTAACCTTCAAGGTACTTGAAAGTGCTTGAAAACAACCTACTGTTCACCTGTTCTCAGGTTAGTACACTTGCTACAGTGCTGAAAATGAACAAAATTGATGGGTGCAGTTTTAAGCTCCCATGAAATCAGAGACCAGAGTAAATTGCACCCGTAAAAATGTTAATATATGAATTTTCGAGAGAATACTGTCACAAAACACCAGAAAACTTAACCCTTTGAATCCAAGTGGCTGCTTTTCCAGTCAGGAACATGATACGTCATAACGTCATTAAACAGGATGGCTGTTCGGTAAATGTGTGGGGTAGACCAATCAGTATTTTCAATGTGCAGCCCTGAGGCTGCACGTTGAAAATATTGATTGGTCTGCCCCAAATAATGAATATGGACTCTTCTAATTGCTGCTCAGAACTAGAAGCCGCTGTGTTTTGACAATATTGGCACTCATGTGTCACTGGAGAGAGAAAACAATAGTGCTTATGAATATGTAACCAGGACGCTCTGGTTGAATAACTGTGACCCCTTAATGGAAACAAAACATCAATGGCTGCAGTCATACAACTCAATTTGCTGAATACTGATGAAACATACAATAACTGGGCTTCAGTTGTTGATTATTTTCATGGAATTCATAAAAAATGCATAACACAACATTAGCAATGTTTTCAAATAATTTTATGTGAATACTTTTCTTTCTTACTTACCCACTCACCACATTTCAAAGTTTGAAAGATTTTGAAAATCAATTGAACTTACCCAGACCTGCCAAAATTAGAAATTTGTGTAACCGGAAAATGGGTTGCGCAAAAATATTTTGCGAAAGCTTTTTTGTTTTTGCGTAACCCATTTCATTGGTTTGTGCATATCTAAGACGTTTTTGCGGGTGTGAAAAATGGATCCCGCAGAATGGATGTCGCGGGAGTTTTGCGTTACCTGAGAGATCACTCTCGCAATTTTGGCAGGCCTGCTTACCACATTTGTTGGGGAATAGGCCAACATGTAAATGCAGGTGCAACTGCAACCCTATAAAATCGTACTCCGTAAAGTTGGGGACTAGGCTTACTGGCGAAAATGGGCATACAGGCGGGTGAGTAAGATAATAAAAAAAATAACCCTTATTGAAGAAGTCTTCTGAAACTAACACAACAACACATGGCGCGTTCTGACTCCAAATACATGCAAACAGTTAACCGGCAGCAGAAATTGTAACCAGTAACAGCTAGTGTTCAACCGATTACCAAAAATGGCCACTGACCGATTACAGGTTATTTGAACTCACAATTAATCGGCTGATTCCTATTGGAATACCGTGCACTACTAGACAAGTCGAGGCTGGAAAGAAGTACATTAAATTGAACTTATTTTATGGGTTTACAGTCCGTTCACTACTAGATAAGTCGAGACTCGAAAGAACTACATTAAATTGAACATACTTCACGGTGCTAAACTCCGTTGACTCAAGTCCAGTAAAATTATCAATCACACACACTTGGGCAGTAAACGTGGCTCTCAGAGCCACGTTTACCACCCAAGTGTGCGCAACTGGAAATTTTTTACGGCAACCTGAGTCATTGGAGTGCAGGCGTCATTTTTCCGGTATGAACTGGCAATTGCCGCAAGTATGGTTAATTGTAAGCTTTACATGTTGTTTTAACTTGTATATCCCGTTAAGGGACGTCTGGAGAAATTAAGAATACCCATTGTGGTGGTTTGTCAACTTTATTGAATTGTATCATTGACATCATTGTACATTCACAATTGAATAATTGCAGAAGATAACGTGGTTAAAGAATCATAACAAAAAATGCTTGGCAACAATCGGTTGAACTGACCTTCCAGGAGCCATTGCTGTTGTCATCTGATTGCCCACAATCGGTCGATTGGAGTGGCCTGATTCTAATCATCGGTTGCACACTAGTAACAGCAATAACCAAACCATAACCAATTAACTGATTAATTGGTTCAGCACTAACTTTCAATAGTTAGTTTCCTCCAGCAAAGGTTTTCTGTTAGCTAAATAGTTTTAACAAATATATATCTTCATTACGAGAGATCATTTATGAAATACAGTGTGTGAATTATCAATTCTGCATGAAAATAATGGAGCTGTAGGTTTTTAAATTTCTTGTTCAGTTTCGGTTTGGGTTTTTCAGGTGGAGTAAAACCTCGGTTCGGTTCGGTTTTCGGTTTGTTCATGAGGCCAAGTAAAATTCAATAAAACTCATTCTTATGTCCGGAGTCATAACTGAATGGTAGTGAAATTGAGTGAAACTCAGTGAATGCCCAAAATAAGCTACAATACATGAAGAATCAGGAAGGCCAATATATAATTACCTAAATATACAGAACTTTTATTGTGCTTGGCCATTTTTCGAGGACTGACACCTACACACAACTTGAGGAAAGCTGCAAACACAACTAAACTGAAATGTCAGAAATTCACAGAATGTAGCCTTCCCAGAGTAGTGAGAGTACCCAGACACTGCCATTGGCAATGTCTGGGTACTCTCACTACTCTGGGGTGGCTACATTCTGTGAATTTCTGCAGCAAGAGAGTATTTAAAAAAAAACGAAGAAACTTAAATTACGGGATGTCGACGGTTTCGGTTTAAAAAAAAATAATAAAAACCTCGGTTCGGTTTCGGCTAACCTCCAGCTCTAGAAAATAAGTTTTAAGTGATGCAGGGAATACAACATTAAACTACTAGAATGTTTAGGAATTATTAGTGAGTGTCAACATTTGAAACTGGGTTGATTTTGTCTTTTGACCAGCCTCAGTCTAGTGCAAATTTTTCATTTTGGACTCAAAATATGCTTGAAAATATTCTTAAAGAGTTCTTGAATTTAGGTCCTGAAGGGGTACCCTATTAGATCTGTGGCATAGCCATGAGGGATGGGGGGGGGGGGGGAGTGCATCCCACCCCCTTTGACTTCTCAGGCTTGGTGAAAATTGATGTCCTTTCCGGCCTTGAAATGTCTCCAAAAAGCACCCTTTGAGGTATATTATTCAAAAATTTGGGGGAATATAAAGATTTGTAATTACACTGGTATTCAATTGATATTGGTTTGAATACCGGTATATATCGGTTTTATCGTGCAGGCCTAGTAGTACCCTCCACTGATAAAATCTGTTCAGTGTTTTATTAATTAATAAACCACCTATTACTAACTGTTGATTTGAAATAAAAAAGTTATGGCATTGATAGATAGTTTTCCAAGTCATAGGTTACAGACAATACACCACTGTCTACAAGTTTGTTTATCTTGTAACTACTGGTTGTATGAAACTCAGTGGGGCTTTTCTACTCTCAAGTATGTTTATCTGCCTGTATCATAATATCTGATAGCAGCTTACAGATATCAGGTGATTATAAAACAATTAAAACCCTGGCCCCTGTTGTTTATCAGTTCTACTGTCTGTGTGAGTCTGTCTGTATTTGATCTGGAGATGAAAAATTCTAACTTCATATCTCTGAATGTCTGAACTCAAGTGATGTTTGAGGTGAAGAACGTTTCCTCATTTGTTGTTCTTTATTAACCTCTGCACACTATGATGATATCAAAAGACCAAGCTGCAAATTTATCGCATAATGCAACTAGGAATTCAGTCATTTCAATGTTGCGAGATTGAATTGGTTAACCTTTTACCACAGATTGTGCAAATTCAGCAGCTGAAAAAATACTATTTTACCAAAAATTTCAACAAAACCTTAAGATGTGACCCCTCTTTGGAACGAGCTCGATGAGCTCGTTCCAGTGAGGGATCACATGACATGGTTTTGTTAAAAAAGATTTGAAAAGTTTTAAAAAATGTTATTTAAAATAATAAATTTTGATATTGTCTGTGCTGGGTAAAGGGTTAGATTTATAGTCGCAATGTGAGAAAAAAATTGCTTCTGGAAATTTCAGAATTTTGACTTTAAGGGAGGAAGGTTATTATCCCCCCCGCCCACCTTGTCCATCTGTCCATCTGTCCATCCATCCATCTGTCCATCCATCATCTATTCATCCATCCGTAGACATAATTTTGTTCGGTGATTTTCTCAGACGATTATGGACCAAGCTGCTCAAAACTAGGTATGAATGTTCACCACCATGGGAACCTGTCTGTGCACCGGCGATGATATTTCTCGTCGGATTATTTTTGCCAGAATTATGCACCTTTTCGACATGAAAAAGTGGGCCTAGAATTTTGTCCTGAGATTTTCTCTGATGTTTAGGTGTCGATTCCTTTGAAACTTGGTATGGATGTTTACTACCATGGGAAACCTGTGCACCTGCAAGTATAGTTTTGATCCAACTTTTGTGCCAGAGTTATGCCCCTTTTCATCTTAGACTAATCATGGCAGCGGGGGGTATGAACGGGCCCATCTGGGACAGTCAAACCTCTATTTTAACTCTTTACCCACGGGGTATTTTTAAGATATTTTTCATCAGATCTTTGAAGCAACTATAACTAGATTTGATGGAAAATTCTTCTCAATTTAACTCAAGAAATCATTAATGAAATAATCGATTCAGTTTTCAGGGAGGAAATTGGCATAAATGTATCCAAATTAAAAATATTTCAATGTTAAAAGAAATCCTGTCCTGGGCAGAAATATCTTTTGCCAGCAGTATGCAAGGTGTTAATCTTTTACCCAATGGACACAATATCAAAATTTATTATTTTAAATATTACTTTTTCAAATTTTTCAAAATATTTTAACAAAACCATATCATGGGGCCCCTCACTTGAACGAGCTCAGTGAGCTTGTTCCAATGAAGGGTCACATGATATGGTTTTGTTGAAATTTTTTGAAAAAAATTATTTCTTTTTTCAACTGCTCAATTTGTAAATTACACAGCCAGATACGGCTGATTCATTTGAAGGTTAAATTTTTCCTTGTGAGTTTTTGCAGAGTTTGAATATTAACTTTGCAGAATGTCCATTCCATGGGTGTTTTAATGGTAATCCACTTAACATTGACCTGGTATTCATCCTCGG
This sequence comes from Pictodentalium vernedei, assembly GCA_031216915.1. Taxonomy (NCBI): domain Eukaryota; kingdom Metazoa; phylum Mollusca; class Scaphopoda; order Dentaliida; family Dentaliidae; genus Pictodentalium; species Pictodentalium vernedei. The sequence goes on from CM062290.1 coordinate 54,846,793, forward strand.
TCGGGGAAAGTTCTCAAGATGTCTTAACCCCTCTGTCAGCATCAGTTGTGGAGATGTTGCTGTCACAGTGTACCATTTTGTCTGGTGGGGACTTAGAATGGCAGAGAGAGAACACTTCGTGCAGGCTAAAGATCCTTTTGTAATTTACGATAAGAGTGAGGCTACAAAGTTGCTGCTATGAAGGTCTAGAGCTGAAATGGTTAAAGGGTTTTCTTGATTGATTAATCATATGGATTAACCTTCATTAACCGATTAATCACTTGTTTTAATAGGTAGCTAAATTATTGCTGTACCATTGGGGATTTATAGCATTAACCCTTGGCCCAAAGTAAATGACAAAACCGGCAAGCACTATATATAAAAATCTCCTTCAAATTTTAATATGTTTTCAATTTTTGTGAAAAAACTTAGCTTATGACACCTCATTGGAACCAGCTCGTTGAGCTGGTTCCAATGAGGGGTCATAAGCTATGTTTTTGGAGACAAAAATTGAAATTTTTTTAGTGATTCAAGAATTTATTTTGCAAGTATCGTCTGCTGTCTGCAATGGGGAAAGAGTTAAGAATGACTATTTCCAGCTACTGATACAGTACAATGATCATGCAAGGGAACAAGTATGTCTGCACATAACTTGCATGCTTTAATCTGTCTCGTAATAATTGATGCTCCCCGTGGGAACCCCGGGAAGTAAGCAGCACTTGTTTACTGTGGTAAACCAGTTCCGCTTTACTAGTAAAATAGGACCCAGTCACCAATGCTTGGGGTGAAAGTCCTCTAAAATGGGCAACATGTAGATCAACGATTGACTAAACTTGACTTCATCTCCATGTTGTGTCACGATTAGCCATGGTGCATAAATATGTGACGTTAACCACCAACAAACAAATAATTGATGCAAGTCAGTGTGACAATGTTTGCCTGTTTTAGAGCAAGTTTGTTCCTTTGTTAACTCATATAATACAGTAGTTAAAGGCAATGGTTAATCAGTCAGTTACTTTTTCTGATCGAGCAAGACATTGATCATTGGTTAATCTATTAATCGGTTAACCATTTCAGCTCTGTGAAAGTCATCAGACACACCTACACCATTGGGCCAAGGAGAGGCATTAATATAAGTTGCAAAACTTGCTTGCCAATCCATGGTACACAAATATTTTTAAAACAAAAACATTGTCTGTTTGATTTTTTCCTTCATTCACCCATCCACACACCTCAGAATTGGCATTTTTCCCTCCAACTCTTGAGTGTAATGCTGATTCGAAAGCATGCAGCCGGTCTTTCTGTTTTGTTTTTTTGACATTCAGATTTCCATACAGTTAGAAAATACTCGTGTTTTTTAATACAACATGATCTGCCTAGAGAAAATAAGAGTTTGTTTACAGTGGTGTAGATATCATGAAAATATTTATATCTTGAGTCAAGTTGAGTGACTTGGCAATGCTGTTTCACAAATACAAGAAGAAAGAATTCACACACATTGGGCCAAGTGGTATTCTCTATGATTGTTTAACCTCCGAGGAATGAGAGACAGTCAACAGTAGTGTTCACTGGTACCACCTGGCATTTGGTGGAGTCATCAGCGAGTTACAAGTATGACTTTTTTGATGTATTACCACACTGCAATTGGTGGGAATCACATGAAATGGAGCAGTGCTTGTTTACTGCTGTAGAATTTTGTTTTACTTCTTTTACAGGAACTACATTAGCAGTGATGTAAGTCCCCTAAAAGTAGTCAGCATTGGAATATTAAACAATTGGCTACACTTGTTTTTTATCCCCTGAAAAAAAATTTCAGGGATATTTTGCCCTGGCACTCACTGTCCATCTGTCTGTCCGCTTCTGGACCAAGTTGGTTTCTGCTCTCCAGTTGAAGTTCTGCTTGACGGATCGAAACCAAACTTGGCATACGGGTTTGGTATGGTCAAAGGTCAAGGTCACAGTGAGTCAGTGACCTTGAACTTGAAAAGATGCCTTGAGTTTCCACTCTCTAATTAAAGTTCTGCTGGGCCCATTGAAAACAAACTTGTCATGTAGGTTAGGAATGATGAGAGGGAGAATCCTACTTATTTTGAGGTCATTGTACAGAAGGTCAAGTTCTCAGTGGGCAATGTGTTAAGAAGTAAAAGCACAAGAAATCAAAATTTATTTATTCTTTTAAATATTATTTTTTCAAATTTTTCCCAAAATTTTAACAAAACCATATCATGAGGCCCCTCATTGGAATGAGCTTGAAAAGCTTGTTGCAATTAGACTGAGAGGGTCTCCTGATAGAATTTTTTTTTCAACAGCTTGATTTATAAATTACTCGTCTGGATATGGTTGTTTTGTTAGCTAAAGGGTTAAACCTACTCTGCATACTGTAGCACACAGGGAATGACCTGAGAATTTAAAAATAACAACCAGACTTTCAGCCTACTTTTGAAATCTTGAAGCCAGATTTACTCCTTAATTGGTAGAGTGTTAAATTATTGCTGATTGTAAAAATTTGTTCATGTGTTTTGCCTTGTTGCAATTTATGGGAGAGTGCCTAAAATCCATACAAATGATATGATTTCACTTCAAAGACAATAATTTGCAATAAAACAAATTTATATAAACAAAATATTATTTGATTGAATTTGAAGTACAAGCAAGGGAAGTGTTGGCTTTTGGTCTGTGATATCCTCATTTTTTGAAAGCCCTGATAGTAGCTTCTAGCACTCAACCAGTTAAGAAGTCTTGACAGCGGGATTATATTAGTATTTTAAGCTGCGATAACATTTGGCTCAACGGTTGTCACTCAGTGCTATTCGGGAGAAAATAGGAATTGAGATTAATCAAAAAATAATAACAATACAAGGGAGAACAAAGTCATAAGACATACAAAAGTATCAACGTGCTGTTTGATTTTGTACATAATAGGACGTACAAAAGTATCAACGCGCTGTTTGATTTCACACGTAATAAGACGCACAAAATTATCAAAGAGTTAAAATCAGAATTTTAGGGGTCAAATTCACACTGGCCACTTACTTGATCAGTCCCTTGTTGCACACCTATCCATTGAAGGGTTAATTAAAATCGATTCAGACTGAACTATTCAAATATAGAATGCCATGATCCACTTAAATTATGAGTAAATTAAGAAGTTACAGTTTTTAGTAAATATTCTGGATAATTTCCATAATCAAATTTCTTTCAACGTCATCTGACTTCCAAATGTAATGGGGAAAATCGAGACAATTCCTGTTAACAGGAATTCCCAGAGGCATCAACCAACACTAACTGCAGTAGGAGAAACTACATATTTTTTTCGTCTTTTATGGGAAAACCATGTCATGATTTCAGTTGATGTATAGTCTCGCATGATGCTATGCATTAACTTTTGACAAGAAATAGAAATCTATAATTTTGTGCCTTTCATATGTGAGCAGTTATTTTACCATCATGTCGTTTCTGTTCAAATTGATCCTCTTAAAAAAAAATGCTTTTGATGGGAATTCTATTGATAATAATAACAAGCTGGGGTGTTGGTTTGATCATTATCATTTTTACAGATGAATGTTAAAGGTAAACTGACAATAAGATATCTTCATGAAGGTGTAAAGGCCAACAACCAACTTGGCAGTCTGTTGTTGATCTGTTTCTTTTGCATTGTTACATACAACAAGCTGTTAACCCTTTACCTAACATGAAAAGCAGACAGCACTTGCAAAAAAACTTCTTGAAAAACTAATTTTTTTCATTTTTTGTCTCAAAAACATAGGTTATGACCCCTCATTGGAACGAGCTCAATGAGCTCGTTCCAACGAGGGGCCATAACCTATGTTTTTGAGACAAAAAATTAAAAAAAATAATGAAAATGAATTGCCGTTTTTTGAGAATAGCACTGGCCGGTTTTTGCCGTTACATTGGGTAAAGGGTTAATTGAAAATAGAATACGCTTTCATTTTTGGAATTCACTAAAAAAACTTTTCCACAATGATTTACAATGATCGTCATTGCTCGGTGGTTCTCTTCGGGTACTCCGGCTTCCTCCACCTGTAAAACTGTCACGGTCATGATTAGCCATTGTGCATAAGTATGTGACCATAAACACCAATAGATGATTAAATAAATAATAATATTTACAATGACAATGACGGTCATAAGTTGAATTTGATATAAGCTGAATTTGAATGCTTTGGTAATTAAATATTATTGACTGGTTTTGGTAACAAGTCGATAGAGATTTACTTTTTTATTGGGGGTTTAATGACACTTTCAACAGCCAGGGTCACTTCTTGTCGGACAGTTTTATGGGTGGAGGAAGCTGGAATACCTGGAGAGAACCACTGAACGTCAGTGAACAACTGTCAGACTCTATAGCATACTAACTCCACACACGCATTAGTTGAAGACCAAGTGCACCACCAACATACTGTATGCCTTAGTACATGAACCTCAGGACTGGGCCTTAGTGAGGTTCCCAAAATACCAAAATAGTGTGGTGTGAAACGTACAGATGATGTAAAATAATATCTCAGGACTGGGCCTTAATCTCTGTCTTCACCAGTACCTGGCGTCGAGGTCAAGTACTGGTGACGCCGTCGGGGTCTCACAGAGATAAGACTGGACCACTGTTTACAAAACATTGTCTGGCTAAGTTGGGCACAAAAAAGCCCTCCTAGACCTTTTAAGGCAGGTGATTTTTCGCTCTGCCAAGATTTTTTAGAATGCCAAGTCTGCAGAAAGAAAAGAATGACTAACCCTCTGCATTGCACCAGATCCTATTTTACAAGTAAAACAGAGCTTTATTTTTACCACAGTAAACAGGCACTGCTTCACTTTCTGAAGTCCCCACAGGGAAAATACTGGTATTATCAGGAAAAGGAAAGTTAAAGATTTTGCTTATAAATCTTCTATGCACAGCTTAGGCCATGGTTGGTTAATTTTCAGTTTAGCGTTATTCCATGTTATCTCCCCCTGTGAACTCCAGGAAGTAAAGCAGTGCTTGTTCACTGCAGTAAACAGGTTCTGTTTTACTCGTAAAATAGGACCCAGCCACCAATGCTTGGGAGGTGCAAACCCTCTCTAAAATGGGCAACATGCCACTCAAGACCAGGGGTGAGCGTTAATAAGCCATCATGGCTTATTAACGCTCACCCCTGGTCTTGAGTTGATACTCATGTTGTGGTCATGATTAGCCATTGTGCAAAAATATGTGACCTTAAACACCAATAAATAAATATAAATAAATATATTCCAGGTTATCAGAACAAAATGCGGAATGAGGTTATTATGAATTATTAACCCCCAGCACACTGATGTCAAAATATCTAAATTTCAGGCGGAAAAAAATTCCCATAGTGCAACTAAAAATTTAACCAATTCAATCTTGTTTGACAGAGCCCATTGAGCTCTGTCAAACGAGATTGAATTGGTTAAATTTCTAGATGCATTATGGGAAAAAACATTTTCCTGAAATTTTGGTATTTTGACATCAGAGTGAAGGGGGTTAATTATATCCTTGTGTGGAAGTGGCGTAATATATCCCATTCCACAAGATGCATATTTTATCATTTTGCACTTACCCACTGCTTCCTTGCATGTGTAGGTTGCCTCAGATAGTAGAAGTTATAATGGTCAGGGTTAAATACAGAACAGCCTATAATACAATGTACTATTAGTCAACATTATATGCCAAATAACAACAGATTATTGCCTCATTATTGCCAGATTGCTCCAGCAATCTGGCAATAATGAGGCAGTAATCTAGTATTTCGATGTATGAAGAAGAAACATGAAATGGTCCATCGAAAGTGGTTGGCACAAAACACCACCGGTTCCCTCAGATCAAAGGTTTTGTTCGCTTTGCAAGGACAAGGTGGAGGATCAGATACATTTTCTGTTTGAATGTCCGTTATTTAGCGTGGAACAGGGAGCACTCTTACGGGAAGTGAATCACATCATACCAGACAGCACAGATATGAACTACCAGGAGCTAGCCAAAATACTAATTGGGGAGTTTAACTATGACATAACCCTACCAGTTATGCGCTACGTCCATAAAATACAAACACAGAGACAAGACGCGAGTGAATCTGTCCACAAAACTGCGTTGAAACGAAACTGATATTTACAATTTTTTTTTTTCTGTTTGTTTGTTTTGTATCATTCATGTGTTCATATTTGAATATGTTTTACGAAATGTTTCATGTCATATACCCATGTTTGGGAATGAACAACAATAAATAAATAATAAAATAATAATAATAGTGTATTCTCCTGGCCCTAGAGGTGACCCATTTGAGGAGCCAATAATAAAAAAAAATGTTTTATCATTTCAGGCGAAAAACAAAATGAGGCGAATGAGGCTAAACCGAAAATTAATTAACCATGGCCTTATTGAGAATATGCTGTAGATGACAATGCTAAAGCCATTAAATTTGCATGGCAATGGAACAACAGTCTTTGATAGCACTGCTGTGACAACAGATTTATAAATCAGTCTATCTCAAATTTCCTCCCCTGCCTGTATTTTACAACAGGTGCTTGGGTAAAATCATACTCTTCCTTCTCCACATGACAGGGATCTGTTGTCTTCTGGCTTCTGTTTGGAATAAACACAGCCATGTAACAATCAATCATTTCTATCTGCTAACCTGTCTGGGGTGATCTGTATACATTTTATGTATCTAGGACCACTTGAATTAGTCTGGGAATAATTGATGGCCTTTGGGATTAAGATAAGTTATTATTGACACTTCATCCTGAGCTGCATTTGGTCAAGAAAGGCTGCTGTAGATGTTAACCTCTTGTACACTGGTGCTCTGACTGCTCTCTTCCATGTCAGTTCAATGGCAGCAATTGGAAGAGTCCATATTCATCATTTGGGAGTAGACCAACAGGCCTGTCAGTTTTTTGGGGCGTGGTGGCTCAGTGGTGGACTGTTGGACTTCTATGCTAGAGGTCCTTAGGCAAGGCACTTTATGCGGTTGCCTACATGAGGGCATGATTATGCCGTGTACTAAGGTGTACTGCACATTGATGGTGCACATGTCTTCAACCGCTCTATCCCTGCTTGAGCGGAGCTTGAACAGAGTTGGAATGTTGAGGAGCTGACATTCGCTCGTCGATGCTCGGTGGTTCACTCCGGCTTCCCCCACCCGTAAAACTGTCACGGTCACGATTAGCTATTGTGCATAAGTATGTGACCTTAAACACCAATAAATAAATATAATATTGTCAGTTTGAGGCGAACGACCATTTGGATCGAGGTTACATGAAATGAAAAACTGGTTGTGCCAAATTGTCACCGGTCACGCTAATTTTTTGCCAGGTTGAATAATCTAGTGTGAATGAATAATGGGATGATGTTGAGCATCAACCAATCATCAACATAGGTGTTTGCATCTGCCTGAAGTATAGCTGCTCTGTTGACCAATTAACCCTTTACCTAATGAATCGTCTGCATCTGCCTGCGTAATATGCAAATTCAGCAGTTGAAAAAATAATAATTTTAAGAAAATGACAACAAAGCTATATCATGTGACCCCTCATTGGAATCAGCTCGACGAGCTCATTCCAATGGGGGATCACATGATATGGTTTTGTTGAAATATTTTGAAAAAAATATTTAAAATCATTAAAAGGGTTAAGCAAGAACTTGGCTATAATAGAACAGTTCATAAATCAGCATAGTTGCGATACATAGATATTTATTTATTTATTTATTTATTTATTTATTTATTTATTTATTTATTTATTTATTTATTTAATTTATTTATTTATTGGTGTTTAAGGTCACATATTTCTGCACAATGGCTAATCATGATCACAACAGTTTTACGGGTGGAGGAAGCCGGAGTACCTGGAGAGAACCACCGAGCAACGGCAAGCAACTGTCAGCTCCCCAACATACTAACTCCACACAAGCAGGGTTAGCATTGGGTGAAGACATGTGCACCATCGACGTGCAGTACGCCTTAGTACACAGAGTCACCATGCCCCCACGTGGGCAATGGGGGTGAAGTGTCTTGCCCAAGGACACAACGTGGTTGCCACAGGTGGGATTCGAACTGAGGACCTCTCGGCTTGCAGCCTGCACCTCTACCAACTGAGCCACTGTGCCCCACATAGATATATAGGTTACCTAATAGGTTACCTGAATCAAATACAGGGGAATGAATGATAACTTACTAAAATTTTGAAAATGTCAGGCCTGGACCAATTGATATTTTCAACGTGCAGCTTTTGTATTTTTTCAGTTCCTTAATTTGTAAATTAATGATGGATGCTGTTGATTCGCCAGGTGATGGCGGATGCTGTTGATTTGCCAGGTGAAGGGTTAATGATTTAAATATAAGGAAAATGTGTTATTTCATGCAAAAAACAAAATGAGGCAAATAACGCTAAATCGGAACTTAATTAACCATCACTTTATATGTTTAATTAGCTGCCACCAAAAGTTGGGCTGTTTAAGAAGTACTGGCATTAATTAGCTTGTCCATTCCTGGTCAAATGTCAGGGGGAGGGAGGGGGACCGGGGGTGCAGGAGGCAGGGGTGGAGGTGTAAATAGCATTAACTGGTTATTACCATTACTTCAGGCAAAGGATTACGTGTTATTATTTCATACAAATTTCTGTACTGCATGACTAATTTCAAGTTTACCTACCCTGTTGAAACCTGGAAACAGCTGTGAATATTAAGAATCTTCCTCTTTCAAGAATAGAAAATATATGGAAATTGTTACTTCACATTTATTCATGAGTCTCCATTTTAACTGGCAACCCATTGTGTCAGACATTACACCATTAAATACTTCATTAACATAGCAATACAGTATATGTAATAAAATTTTAAACCATTTTCCACTTAATTTGTTGATACTCTTAGACCAACTCCTGGGACTATTTAGCAGTAGAATCTCCAATGTTTTGACACTTAAACAGCAGGGTGTTTGTGACCTGAGACAAATGGGCAGATTAATGGCTTCTCTTTACTGAGACTTGAACCAGTGCTTATAAATATCACAGAGGGGAACATTTTTAGAATTATATGTTGGCCCTTGTTGGGACTGAATACAGATCACAATGTACTCCAATAAAATCAGCAGGAATCAAGTTTTATATTCACCTCTAAAAGAATGGATTATTTTCTCATGGCGTTAACAACCATATTCTTTGTTTCATATGTCCAGAGCATATGAATATGTTTTTCAAAGCACAAACTCCATTAAAAAATAGTGTTTTGTCCGCCCACAAAGTAGATCTTCTGTTTCTCAGGACACTTTTTGTAAAATTACATGTGGGGGGTGTTTTTTTATTTTATTTTTTATTTTTGTAATTATGTCTTTGCCATCAAAAGTTCATATTATTGGTTTGTTTTATGTTTTTGTCCTCATTATCTACAAAATAGCTTGGGTGGTGGTATATTTCGTCCCTTGGGTGCAAAAAGGCTTTGCAATGCCTTGTTGCACTCAAGGGACAAATTTATCAATTTTATTACCTTGGATAAAATATCAGACATACACTGTTTAATTTTTATTTTTTGAAGTTTGTATTGTTTATAAAAAAAGAGCATTCGGCAGCCAAAATGACCATGTGGGAGGGCCTGAGAAACAGATTCTTAACTTTTTTTTAGGCCTTTACTACTCTTTAGAGAAGGGCAGTATTGGAATTATTCATTTAGTTCAGTATCGCGGTTTCGATATTCTTAAGGGGTAATATTTTTTTTTATTCTTTATTTTTATTTTTTTGGAGAGGGTGGTGCACAACACTTCATCTGCAACACTTTCATCCACACAACAGTTCGTTTACACGGCAGATTGTCTAAGCGACACTTCTCACATATGACTAATTGTCTAGGCGACATCATTGATACGATTATTTGTCTAAGAGATTATTTGTCTAATTACCAAATAGTCTATATTTAATAGCGTTGCACAATGAATTATGCTCTTCTTTCGAGTGAAAGGAAATAGAGATTAATGTCCATTTTTTCATTATTTCAATATTATTTTAAGCTCTTAGAAAATTTTCACCTTATGAACCACCAGCTTGCTAGATAGAAATCTCAAGATGGTATAAAACATGCACTGTCATTCAAAATTATAGTATGTCCAAGCTCTCCTAATTGATTCAAACAAAACCTTGATAAAATCGCAGCGGAATTGTCGCAAACTGTTGTATGATGGGTATGCATATAATGTGATTAATGAGCGTGTCACAACTATATACTGGCATTGCCAGGACCGACAATGTAGTAGTCGTTTAATAAAGAAAGGTGACTCATTCCTAAAGGGTAAAGAACATACACATGCTCCTGATGCAACACACATAGAAGTCAAGAGGTGGCCAATTTAATGAGATGCACTGTTCTTGTACCCGAAGTGATAGTTATTTACTGATAATGCTATAATGTTTCCTTTCAGTTTGGTTGCTGGACACTACAACACTAGGACAGCTTGAGTGGCAAACCCATATGGCTTCAACGTCCACCCAACGAAATACAGGGGTAAGTTTCAAAATCATTTTTCATTTTGTGCTGTGAGACAATGTGTCTTTTTATTTGTTGTGAACCTACTTTTTTCTCCAGAATGATATTGCATCCCACTCTTGAGGGATTCTTTTGGGTGTCTACATGGGCTGAATCATATGGGACCCTTTCCCAATGACAATTTTGGCATGATTTTTTCCCAATTCAAGCCAAAAAGTTCCTAATCTCCGTCCCCTTTCAAACAAAAATTTAATTCACATCTGGTATCCTGAACTGAGAGGTCATAAGCTCTCAGAAAACCAATTATTACAAACCTAATGAAGCATAAAAAGCATCTGAATTAAAGGGCAAACAACAGGTTTTTTTTAACCCTTTGTTTCTAGGCAAGTCTTGGCTGCCTATAGAGGCAGCCAAGCCATGCCTAAACACAACTATAATGACACAGAATGCAGATGGTAAGATGGTTAACAGTTCCATTTGAAGGTAATATTTCTTATTCTTTGTTGATTGCTTGACCTCCAAAACAAATTCTCAGTTGGAGTGCTCAATCAGGATGCTAACTTCCCATTTGCATTGGCTCTGAAAGAGGCCAAAAGAACCCCCTGCATATGATTTTTTAGTACCACAGTACTAGACAGTCTAAATGAATCGAGACTCCTCATAAATATCAGATATTGGAGTCGTGCGAAAAATTTTCTGCTGGCAGTTCCTCTCACCCCCACCCCCCCACACACACACCAACATTCCAAGTTCACAGCCTAACAATCAAATTCTGTAAGGAATCCGATGATGTTATGGGCTGTTGTTTACTAATTTTTCATAGAGCTTGTGTGCAGACTATCATTAATTTAATGTGATGCTCCTTTACACACAAATATATACAGATATTCATTCATGCTCCTGTTATAGATATTCCACTAAAAAGTACTTAATTCAGCTTGAAAACATCAAGATATTATTAATTTGTAGAATTACGTGGCGTAATCTATAACTGTGCGGTTGTGATGAGTCTTCATTCATAAATCGGCAAGGCACTTCATATCGATTCCCATGTGGGGGCAGGGTGATGCTCTATACTATGGCTTACTGCATGTCGATGATGCACTTGTCTTCAACCAGTGCTAACCCTGTTTATGCGGAGTTGGTATGTTGGGGAGTCCCAGCGGTTGCTTGCTGCTGCTTGGCAGTTTTCTCCGGGTACTCTGGCTTCCTCCACCTGTAAAACTGTCAGACATATGGCGGCCCTGGCTATTGAAAGTGTCATTAAACCCCAATAAAAAAAATCTTCTTTGTGTCCTTGTGCAAGACACCTTATTGCAATTGTAAAAGTGAGAGAATGGACTTTGCTGCTTCATGTTGATGGTACACATGCCTTCAACCAATGCTTACCCTGGTAACCTTTTTTAGTTGGAACAATATAAGGGATTTTAACAAAAAAGCCAATTAAGGCCTATAAAAGTTAAAAATCTGTTTCTCAGGCCCTCCCACATGGTCTTTTTGGTTGCCGCTTACTCTCTTTTTTATAACCAATGCAAACTTTAAAAAAAATAAAAATTAAATTGTGTCTGATATTTTATCCAAGTTAATAAAATTGTTAAATTTGTCCTGTGAATGCAACAAGACTTTAACATTTCAAAGCCTTCTTGCACTCAAGGGACGAAATACACCCCCACCCATTCTATTCTGTAGATTATGAGGCCTAAAACATGAAACAAAACAAGAACATGAACTTTTGATCGCAAAGAAATAATTACAAAAATAAAATAAAAAAATAACCGCCTAAATGCAGTTTTACAAAAAATAGTCTCAGAAACAGAAGATCTACTTTGTGGGGCCTAATCAAAGAACTCTTTATGTTTTTAACACTTGAGAAGACCATTACACAGAATGATGAACATGTGTCCTACTCCAGCACTCTAAATCTCATCCACACACTCAGAAGGAAATTCCTGAACTGCTCAAAATTTTTTTAACTCATATCATTGGTACTTCAAACAGCACTTGTTACTGTTCCGTGAATATCATCTGGAAGAAGAGAATGTTTGCAGAAGCCAGGAATTTTCTATCCACATTGTGCTAAATACCTTTTTCAATATATTTACCATACATGCTTTCCACAGGTTCTAGGAATGGAATTCCTGAACAGTGTAGAAATTTTTCCACCCATCTTGGTTTCTTTTTCTCTCCCAATTTTTCAACTCAACAATGAAATGCCACAAAGTAAAAAAAATGTTTGTTGTATTTTTTGAGGTTGTTAGAATGAAAGATGATGTTTAAAACTTAAAAGTACTCAAGATATATTTTATTCATCTTTTGGCTGAAATCGTTGGTCCTGATTTAAGAAATCACATTTTCATCATCTGTTCTGCCAGGTGAGCGATTACAGGCTCTTCAGGGCCTCTTGTTCTTGATTTTGTCTCCCCATGGAAACCCCGGGAAGTGAAACTGTGGTAAGGCCACACAAAGTAGATCTTCTGTTTCTCAGGCCATTATTTGAGAAATAGCATGCGTGCGAGCATTTTTTTATTTTATTTTTTATTTCAGTAATTTCTTCTTTGCCATCAACAGTTCATGTTCTTGGTTCAAGTTTTAGGCCTCATAATCTACAGAATAGCATGGGTGGTGGTATATTTCATCCCTTGAGTGCAAGAAGGCTTTGCAATGCTAAAGCATTGCAAAGCCTTCTTGCACTCAAGGGACAAATTCATCAATATTTTTAACTTGGGTAAAATATCAGACATAAACCATTTAATTTTTATTTTTTTAAAGTTTAAATTGGTTATAAAAAGAGAGCACGCGGCAGCCAAAAGGACCATGCGGGAGGGCCTGAGAAACAGATTTTTTATTTTTTTTAGGCCTAAACTAGCTCTCTTTTACTGGTAAAATAGGACCTGGTCTCCAGTGCCTGGGGTGGAAGTCCTGTAAAATGGGCAGTTGGACATAAACAAGTAGCTAGATGTGACTTTAACTCCATGTTGCGGTCACGATCAGCTATTGTGCAAAAGTATGTGACCTTAAACACCATTAAAAAAATAAATAAATAAAATCTTGATTCGTCCTGATTTCGAAATATTTTATTTACGAAATGTTCAGCAATTGGAACCTGTCCCCAACTCCATGCAAAACCCATTCATGTCTTTTGCTGCCACACCAGTTGTAGTTTGATTCTACCGCCGATGACTTGGAATAGGAATTCATGTATTCAGAGCGATTTGGGTAAACAAATGCAGTGAAAGTACATGTGTTGATGAATTACCATTGTATAGTTTATAAATATGCCAGAAATAGCAGGTTGCTCTTATTGAAAACAAATTGTATTTTTACCACATGCACCATGTAGCAGGTTGAAGGTAGTATGACCTGGTATTTGAAGTTAAATTTCAGAAATTCTCCAACTTGTTTGTCCCTTTGTGATCCTGATTGCCGATAAAATAGAACTGTATGTGTAACTCAGTACAGAAGTCCTGTTATTCTTTGTTATGTAGGGGCGATTTTAACACAGGGTTTGTGTAAATATTGTATGTAGGTGAAAGTGTCAGACAGGGTACTGTGAAAGCATTGATTTTTGTGAAATGCTTGAGGAATTAATTAATTATTATAACTGTCGCCTCATAGCTTGAAATCTTGTTAGAAAAAATAATAATACAGTATTGTTCAACATTAACTGCAAACTGATCACATTTTGTCCCGTGTTTCCAGTACAGAGGATCCATGACTAACCCTTTAGGCCTAAAAAAATAAAAAATCTGTTTCTCAGGCCCTCCCACATGGTCCTTTTGGCTACCGCATGCTCTCTTTTTATAACCAATTTAAACTTAAAAAAAATAAAAATTAAATGGTTTATGTCTGATATTTTACCCAAGTTAAAAAAATTGATGAATTTGTCCCTTGAGTGCAAGAAGGCTTTGCAATGCTTTAGCATTGCAAAGCCTTCTTGCACTCAAGGGATGAAATACACCATCACCCATGCTATTTTGTAGATTGAGGCCTAAAACTTGAACCAAGAACATGAACTTTTGATGGCAAAAAAGTAATTACTGAAATAAAAAATAAAATAAAAAACCGCTCGCCTGCATGCAATTTCACAAATAATGGCCTGAGAAACAGAAGATCTAGTTTGTGAACTTTGTGTGGACTTACCCAACACAGACAATATCAAAATTTTATTATTTTATACAATATATTTTCAGATTTGTGGAAAAATTCAAAAACCCTATCATGTGACCCCTCATTGGAATGAGCTCTGAGTTTTATGGTATAATTGGACCCAGTAACAAAGAGTGTAAGAGTCCTCAGAAGTGTTTAAACCTTTACCCAACGCAGACGATATCAAAATTTTTTATTTTAAATATCATTTTTTAGAATTTTTTCAAAAACTTAACAAAACCATATCGTGTGTTCCCTCATTGGAACGAGCTCGATGAGGGATCACATGATGTGATTTTGTTGAAATTTTTTGAAAAATACTATTTTTACAGCTGCTAAATTTGCATATTACACGGGGGTGGTGGGGGGGGGGGGGGATGTGGCCGATTCGGTGGGTAAATGGTTAATGTAGGTATAAAGAATTGACTGAATGTGGCTTTATACTTTTGTTGTGGTCTTAATATAGTCAGTCATAGATGCTGTGTGGCTTTGACTATTTAATGAATCAGAGACAAGAAAGAGAGTTCAAGCGGTCATTGACTGAGTCAGGAACAGCACTCCTCCACCTGATATCCTCATACCCACGCCTGATCGCCAAGACAAAGAAAAAGAATCCACACCAACAGAGTGAAGGGTTAAGGCCTCTTGTTTCTTCCCCTCCTCTGCCATGGTCAGAAATTTTTTGACAGCTATTTTTAAAAAATTTTTTTATTAGGGTTTACGACACATTAACAGCCAGGGTCATATCATGTCGGTGAAAGTTTTACAGGTGGAGGAAGCCGGAGTACCCGGAGAGAACCACCGAGCAACGACGATCAACTGTCAGCTCTCCAACATCATAACTCTGAACTTTGCACCACCGCGGCACAGGCAGGGTTAGATTGGTTGAAGACATGCGCACCATCAACGTGCAGTACGCCTTAGTTCACAGCGTCATTGTGCCCCATGTAGGCAACCAGGGTTAAGTGCCTTGCCCAAGGACACAACGCAGGAGCACGAATCAGTCGCTGAAATGGTCACCCATCCAACTACTAACCGCGCTCGCCGTTGCTTAACTTCGGTGATCTCACAAGAACTGGTTACCGCGATGCCACCGCACCCCTTTTGACAGCTATAAACACACAGTTAACTGTTAAAAGGGGTCAAAATGGGCTGGCCTGCCTCACACCATCCCAACACACTTTCAGCCACATTCGCCACATAATTTACAAATTGAGCAGTGGAAAAAAAAAATTCAAAATATTTTGATAAAACCATATCATGTGACCCTACATTGGAACGAGCCAATTGAGCTTGTTCCAATGAGTGGTCACATGTTATGGTTTTATTGAAATTTTATGATAAATTTGAAAACTTAATAATAATTAACCCCCTTCACTCTGATGTCAAAATACTAAAGAAAATTTCCCATAATGCATCTAGAAATTTAACCATTGCATTCTCGTTTGACAGAGCTCAATGAGCTCTGTCAAACAATATTGAATTGGTTAAATTTCTAGTTGCATGATGGGAACTTTTTTCTGCCTGAAATTTAGATATTTTAACATCAGTGTGCAGGGGGTTAAAATAACAAATTTTGATTTTGTATGTGAAGGGACAAACTCCAGAAAACAAATATTACCAATTGGCTAGTCAGCCCTCAAGTTTTAATTAATTAATTAATTCCCAAACATGGGTATATATGACATTGACCTAAAACATATTGCCTCATAACCACGCCTGATCACCAAGACAAAGAAAAAGAATCCACACCAACGGAGTGAAGGAGGGATTAAAAATGGACTGAAAAGTACCCAAAGACCCACCATGCAAATTTGAGGATTTTGTGAAGACATGAGTCACCTTTTTAAATTATTGGAGTATACACCACTGGTTTTACCAGTGTCTTGTCACTGTTTGCAAGCAATAATTCAATTGTACCTTACATTTTCTTGGGATTTATATTTCAATATCTCTATTATTGAGTAGCAAACACAACAATTCACGATACAGGTTGATAGGAAAAAAGGCTTAGTGTTTTCATGTCTTCCTATCCAGTGTCCTATTGTATTCTTTTCAATTCATTTATTGGGAAGTGTCCAATCCTCAGTCAGTGGTCCCACAATCATCCTTTTCAAAGTTTTTTTTTTATTCACAACTGAATCAAAGATAACTATGATTGTTCACAGTTTGTATCAGAAGTAATGGTCCCAACATTTTGCTTTTTCAGTTAGGCCATTGTTTGTGAATTCTTTGTTTTACATCTTCCCCTGGTCCTGCTAATTATTAAACATTAAGTTTCTGCTGACAAGTTTCCATGGTTAGGTCCCATAAAGTAGATCTTCTGTTTCTTGGGTCATTTTTTGTAAAATTGTATATGGGCGGGCAGTTTTTTATATGCCCGTTTAAAAAACGGTTGTATTATGTTATCAGCCTGTCTGTCCATCTGTCTGTCTGTCTGTCTGTCCATAAACAATTGGGAAAAGTGCCAAAATACCAATTTTCCAGACTTTTTTTTGGAAACGCTTCAACGAACTTCATGCTGATCACATCTAGGTTATAACATTTGTATAATTATTAATGCTCATTAGTCCTGTAAGGGACATTGTATTGCTTCAGCGATACGGGCGCTCTTATTTTATTTTATTTTTTGCCCATCAAAAGTTCATGTTCTTGGTTTGTTTTATGTTTTTAGGCCTCCTGATCAACAGAATAGCATGGGTGGTGGTGTGTTTCATCCCTTGAGTGCAAGAAGGCTTTGCAGTGCTAAATTATTGCAAGGCCTTGTTGCATTAACCCTTTACCAAATGTAATGGCCAAAACTGGCCAGCACTTTTTCTAAAAAATTGCCAATTAATTTTCAGTAATCTTTTCACTTTTTTGTCTCAAAATCATAGGTAATGACCCCTCATTGGATGAGCTCGATGAGCTCGTTCCAATGAGGGGTCATAACCTATGTTTTTGAGACAAAAAATGAAAAAAATTAGTCATTCAAGAATATTTTTTGCAAGTGTCGTCTGCTTTTCATGTTAGCTAAAGGTTTAAAGGGACAACTTTATCAACTTGGGGGTAAAATATCAGACATAAACCATATAATTATTATTTTTTACCTGCGTCGCCAGCGGCATCTAGTAACCACTCAACTCCGTCCATCAGTCCGTCTGTCCGTCAGTCTGTCCGAAACAGTTCTTCCGTCAATGTTTTCTTGGCTTCTATGAAAGGGAATGATTTTATATTTGGTCTGCTGCTTCATAATGATTAGTTGTATCATGTGTCTAATTTTCAGATCTGCCGTGCAGCCACTTCCAGTTTGCCGATACTTTGAAGTCTGTTCATCTCTGTAATCAATTGCATGCAGCGACGCAGGTCCAGACCCGGTATTGGTCTTGGCTTGTTTTAAGTTGCATGTGGTAGCCAAAATGACAATGCAGGAGGGCCTGAGAAACAAACTTTTAACTTTTTAGGCCTTATTCTAGAATTTTGTTTTCAAATTTCATCTGGTTGTGTTAGGTAGTGGGTTAAAAAACATTGATTTTTTTTCCAACTTTCTATCCGACAATATGACAAAATCCATCACAGTATTTTGAAAATTGCTCAAGAATTTTTCATAAGATTACATGAAGGAAGGGTTTGTTTTTCAAATGTTGTCACATGCGTGGATTAATTCATTTTATTTGCACAATGAACAGATGCCAAAGGATTGGAGTGCAAGTGCTTATCTCTAAGATTATCTTCTTTCCCAAGAGATACACATGCTTGTGCGATTAGTAGCTAGAGCATTATTCTTAAAATTAAAAAAAAATGTATTACATTTTCACACCCATGAACTGACACAGAATGTGTTGCAGGAGAAAGTATCAGAGGTTTGGTGAAAATTGGGAAATGGGAGGGGGGAAGGGGGGATAAATACCACCTCACACCACGAAACACCCCACACCCATTTTCAATACCATTGACAGTGCAGTCACATTACATTCAGAGTGGCTTCTACTCATGTCTGGACTACCCCTTCCGATTCTCCAGTCGAGGCTGTAGTAGGAAGACTGGTTAATTGCCCAGGCCTCTACGGGCAGCTAACATTTGACTAGAGACTTCCGCTAACATACCAGACTCAAAGGTTATGGTGTAATCGGAAATCTGAATGCAAATAGAATTAATCTTCTCTTTTATTAGCCGTTTACCTAATGCAAATAGGAGACAACATTTGCAGAAAGTATTGCCATTTGTGTCTCAAAAACATAGCTTATGTCCCCTCATTGGAACAAGCTCACTGAGCTTGTTCTATTGAGGGGTCATAAGCTATGTTTTTGAGGCAAAAATTTAAAAAAAAAAAATTTGGCTTGTGATTTTTTTATGAACAGTGCTGGCCAGTTCTAGTCATTTTGTTAGGTAAAGGGTTAAACTACACATTATGTCATAAAAATGATATCAAATTCATCATGATTTGACATGAAACCTTTTAACCTCATTCACTAAAATTGATCTGAGCCTTTGTAAACCTCGGTGCCGACCGATTTTACTAGTCGTGAACTCGGTAGAGAAATTTCATATGAAATTGTGACTCATGAGAGAACCTCTATTTCTTATATATTAATGACTGACACAGGGACCGATGAGGACTATTTAAAATACGCTCTAGCCTAGGAGCCTATTTTTTCAATTCATGCGCCAGATTTCAAGTTACGGAGTCACACTACTGTTTGTAACACTCACTGCAAGTATGTAATAGCTCTCATCATTTTCATTTAGTACACTATAGCAAACATTAATCTTCACTGTGGTTTCTGATCAAGTCTTGGCTGCCTATTTAGGCAGCCAAGACTTGATCAGAAACCACAGTGAAGATTAATGCTTGGTAATTAAAACTTGAAGTATTAACCTAGCACTCTAAAACAATGATAAATGATAATCATATATATAATACATGTAAGAGTGTCTCTCTCGATTATCCATCGAAAGAATATCAAAATATGATCTGAGAAGTTACGCGCCAACTGAGAAGCCTATTTCTGAGATTTAAGAGCCAGGTTTTGTTTGGTTTGTTTAGTTTTATTGATGTTTAAGGTCACATATTTATGCACAATGGCTAATCATGACCGCAACAGTTTTACGGGTGGAGGAAGCCGGAGTACCTGGAGAGAACCACTGAGCAACGACGAGCAGCTGCCAGCTCCCCAACATCGTAACTCCACACTGTAGCACAGGCAGGGTTAGATTGGTTGAAGACATGTGTACCATCGACGTGCAGTACGCCTTAGTACACGTCGTCATTGTGCCCCCACGCGGGCAATGGAGATGAAGTGTCTTGCCCAAGGACACAACGCGGTTGCCGCAGGTGGGATTTGAACCGAGGACCTCTCGGCTTGCAGCCTGCACCTCTACCTTCTGAGCCACCGCGCTCCCCTTAAAAGCCAGGTCCTGATGTTTCAGAACCAAATACGCACTGGCGCATGCCCAGGTTGGTCCCTGCTGACATTTTTTTTTTGGTGAAACTGTACTTCGGTCATGTTTTTTTCCACATAAAAAGCATAAAAATGTTAATTTCAATGGAGAATGTCTTACACAGGAAATGTGTTTGTAAAATTTTGTTACACTACATTATAAATAGGTGCATTAATAGTCCTGTGTGTCATTACATCAAATCCATTTGAATATTCACATTATATTTCCCATAGTTCAGTGTGTTTTCTTCCATGCCATGGCCTCTTTGTACAATCTAAATGAAAGAATTTTTCAGTGCATTTCCAATCAAACGAATCAATGAGTAACGTTGAATGAACTTTTCAAATGCTGTGCAGCAGCAGAGCGCTGATGCATGAAGTAATTAATATAATCTCGATTGTATAATTCGAAGTCGAATGCGACCCTATCAAAGTCATAATAGACTTCCATAGAACAGTTTTCAGTTTAAATTGATATGTGCAGATACAATCTCTTTGTTGTGTTACCTGGCCATAATCCTCATTGCGAATGCTAACTTTCGATTCAAAGTCAAACGGTTATGAAAATTGATTTCACAGTTTAATATGTACGTCCTCAAACTTTCCAAAGCAGATTTTCCATGGTTTCCACACCTTTATTCTGGAGAATAGGTCGATCCATAATCCATTAGACTCGGTGTTTATGTTAGTATTTTATGAAATTTCTCAATACTCTTGGTAACAATAGAGAAATTACAAATTTTACTCAGTTTATTGAACTGTGACTTTTGAATTGTAGAGGTAAAACAGGATTATTCATTAGAATGTCATAAGCTGAATACAACTGTTTTCAGAACGAGTCTCAGGAATAGCTGATAAAAAAGTAGGAAAAATCCAGTGCGGGAAATGAGCAAACTTGACAGGTGCAGTTTTAAGGTCCCGCAAAATCAGAGACGAGAGTAAATTGCACCCGTAAAATGTTAGTGTATGAATTTTCGAGGGAATACTGTCAGCAAACATCAGAAACCTTAACCCTTTGAACCCGAGCGGCCGCTTTTCCAGCCAGGAATATGATACTCCATAATGTCATGATAGGATGGCTGTTCAGTAAATGTGTGGGGTAGACCAATCAGTATTTTCAACGTGCAGCCCTGAGGCTGCACGTTGAAAATATTGATCGATCTACCCCAAATAATGAATATGGACTCTTCTAATTGCTGCCATTGAACTGTCCTGGAAGATTCCACTAGTGTTCAAAGGCTTAAACAAATGTATAAGGAATTGCTGAATTATGACAGTAACTTGCCACTGGCCACAGTGAGCTGCTTTCTCAAAACAACACACATTTATATGCCCTCACAGTATATTAGTGCTCCACAATATTTTTCAACAAGTGCATTTTTTAGCTCTCGTAAAATAGAAATCACGGGTGTCGATGGGAGCAATTGCAATCGCACCAGTTTCATTTCCAGGACTGGATAAATCTTCATTTATTATTTTATTACATCGTAGGTAACAAACATAGTTACATGACATCAAGGAATTACAAATAACATTATGTGATAATAGAGAAAACATGCGTACTAACAAAAATAGTGGGAAAATGACAGTCTTGAATGCTGACTTCACAAGCTCGCCCACAAAACACACACATGCATGCACTCACATACACATGCACTCACACACTCTAAAACTGTTTTCTTATGTGCGAACACCTGCCAACAAACATAAAAAAAAAGCAGATATAACTTAGTAATGATTTACAGTCATTTGATATACCGACAGTTTGTTTCAGGATTCCCACTCAAATGAAAAGTCCTTGAATGTTGGCCCCTTCCTTGAAAAGTGCTTGAAATTGTTTCTAGCCTTGAAAAGTACTTGACTTTCCATCACTCCCCTTGAAAACTACTTAAATTCAGATTACCTATAACCTCAGAGAAAATAAGTCTTACGATGACCTCCCCACATACATGCGATGTCACAAAATCGGTCAGGACTCACATTTATTTGATCTCTATATTGTCTCGAGTGCAACAAGGCATCATCTGCAATGCTAAAGCATTGCAGATGGCTCCTTGTTAACTCAGGAAATAATGATATATATCGAGCTAGATGGGTTTTCCAGACATCAGGTTCTCGAGACTGAAATTATTATTATTTATTATTATTTTTTGGTGTTTAAGGTCACATACGTATGCACAATGGCTAATCATGACCGTGACAGTTTTATGGGTGGAGAAAGTCGGAGTACCCAGAGAGAGCCACCGAGCAACGACGAGCAGCTGCCAGCTCCCCAACATCGTAATTCACACTGCAGCACAGGCAGGGTTAGATTGGTTGAAGACATGTGCACCATCGACGTGTAGTATGCCTTAGTACATGGCGTCATCGTGCACCTATGTGGACAATCAGGGTTAAGTGCCTTGGCCAAGGACACAACGTGGGAGTCTGAATCATTCGCTCAAACGGTCACCCATCCGAGGACTAACCAGGCTCGACATTGCTTAACTTCGGTGATCCGACGAGAACCGGTTACCGGACTGAAATTCATTGTGTTTCTTTGGTGTTGTAAGTTCATATCAAAATTATAACAGTCCTTGAAAATCATGATCAAAGTCCTTGAAAAGTGCGCAAATAGTGCGTGAATTTGATTTTCTGACATCAGTGGGAATCCTGTGTTTGTTTTATTTGGGTTTAATGATACTTTCAACAGTCAGGGTCACATTGTGTTGGACAGTTTTATGGGTGGAGGAATCCCAAGAGAACCACCAAGCAGTGGGGAGCGACTGTTAGACTGCACAACGTACTAACTTTGTACAATCAGCTTGATGAGCAGTTGCAGGAAAGTGCACCATCGACGAACAGTATGCCTTAGTACACAGTGCCACCATGCTGCCACATGGACAGTCAGGATTACATGTAAGTGCCTTGCCCAAGGACACAATGCTGTTATGTACTGCCGATCGGAATCGAACTAAACATTGACTTTTATGCCCTATCCACTGAGCCACCATGCACCCTACTGATTGTGGAGAGTGGACTGTAACTAAATCACCTGGGGCGTGGAGTTATCACCCAAAGTATCTCTTTCAAATTTTCATGGACAAAAAAGACAAGCAATGTTTCAGCCAATGGACCTCCGGGTTTAACCCGGAGGTCCATTGGCTGGAACTTTGCTTGTCATTGTTATGCTTCGCAACAAATTTAGAATTATTGCTTGGGTGGAATCTCCACTCTGTGGGTGATTTAGTGATGATACACTCTCCATGTACTGTATATATACAGTACTGCCATTTAGCTAGAGATTTTCAACTGAGTTGCAATCTGGACGAAATTCTCTGACTGCTTAGGCCTAAAAAAGTTAAAAATCTGTTTCTCAGCCCTCCTGCATGGTTCTTTTGGCTGTCACATGCTCTCTTTTCATAACCAATGCTAACTTAAAAAAATTTAATAGTTTATGTTTGATATTTTACCCAAGTTAATAAAATTGAGAAATTTGTCTCTTTGAGTGCAACAAGGCTTCAGCTGAATGCTAGAAGTCACTGTTGTGGAAAGTGCTGAAAGCATACTGTTGTCATGGGAGTAAATAAAAGTTTATATAGAACTATTTTGGTTTGATTTAGAAGAATAATGCTGATAAATTATAGCGAGAAATTATTTATGAGCAAAGTGTTGCTAAACTAAGGTTTTCCTTGTTGTAGCATGGTATCCATGAGAAAAATACTCAAGATAATGTTAGGAATCACCTTTGACAGATAATTTGGCACTCTGCCAGTTAATAACAGGTGCTACAGTGTATACAATCATGGAAAATTCTTCCAAAAATACCTTTTCAAAAATTTTCTGGCTTTCAATTTACAGGTTGTGACCAAATGGGTAGTTTTGGAATACTGCCCAGTCCCAAAAGGGTTAATTAACTCTTAAATCCTTAGATTATTTTTTATGTAGCTACTACCTTTCGCCATATAGATAGCTGCCTGTGACATAACAGTCTTTCTACATTATTGCTGTCTGCCTGTATAGGCAGCCAACAATGAAATAAAAAACACTGCCAAGACAAATAAAGCCTATGGTTGAGTTCTCAAGAAAGAATACATTTTGCGATAACTTTTGCAGATCAATATAATAGTGGTAGTTTCAGGTATATGGGGACATGAGGGTTAATGCATATTGAACTAAACCTTTCAACTGACGTATTGGCCATATCTATTGACCATTGAGATCATTCAAATGAGGTATCATAAGCTATGTTTTGGAGAAAAAAAATTGAAAATGTTTAGTTCATCAAAAAGTTTATTTGCATGTACAGTCCTCTGATCATGGCAGGTGAAGGGTTATATAAAAATTGTTTGCACCTGTGTTATTACAGTCTATGTGTAGTTCATTAACCCTTAACTCCTTCCATGCTGTTGGCGGATATTCCCTCCCAAGCAGGCCTGGCCGTTTGAGGAGAGCTATTGCTCTGGCTCTCCTTGGCTCCCCTCAAACCATATTGAGGAGAGCCATAATTGCCCTCCTCAAACTGTAATGGCTCTCCTCAAACTTTCAATTCTCTTATTAAAAAACATGCATAATTGATATAAGTGTGGAATAGCTCCCCAGAAACAGATTCAGGGGAGCAGTAGCGGCTCCCATTGGATTTTTAAAAAGGCCAGGCCTGCCCAAGACAGGAAATCTATTGCCCTTATAATAAGTAAAATTTGAGAATATTTAACAAAAAATTCCCAAGTAATGTGTATAGACCTTCTGACAAGTGAGTTCTTGAGTCAAACTTTTTATGAATTTTTCATAAAATCTAATCCAGTCCTGGAAATGAGAAGGGTGCGAGTGCAATTGCTCCCGTTAGCACCCATATTTTCTATTTTATGAGAGTTAAAAAATACACTTGTTGAAAATTATTGTGGAGAACCAATATACTGTGAGGGCATATAAATGTGTGTTGTTTTGAGAAAGCAGCACTGTGTGGCCAGTGGCAAGTTACTGTCATAATTCAGCAATTCATTACACATTTAACCCTTTGAACTCTAGTGGTATCTTCCATGCCAGTTCACTGACAGCAATTAGAAGAGTTCATATTCTTTATTTGAAGTAGACCAATCAATATTTTCAACGTGCAGCCTTTGGGCTGCACGTTGAAAATATTGATTGGCCCTACCCCACACATTTACTGATAAGCCATCCTATTTAATGACGTTATGACATATCATGTTCCTAGCTGGAAAAGTGGCTGCACGTGTTCAAGGGGTTAAAGTTTCTGGTGTTTGCTGACAGTATTCCCTCGAAAATTCATATACTAACATTTTACAGGTGCAATTTACTCTCGTCTCTGATTTCGCGGGAGCTTAAAACTGAACCCATCAATTTTGTTCATTTCCAGCACTGCTAGTCCTGGCTGCTATTAAGCAGCCATGACTAGATTTGATAAAAAATACTTAAAATACTCAGTGGGTTAAGAGTTAAGTCCACAAATTAATTTTACATTTATAACTAACATAGCTGCAGATGATTTAACCCTTTACCCAACAGAGACGATTTCAAAATTTATTATTTTAAATATCATTTTTTCACATTTTTCAAAAAATTTCAACAAAACCATATCATGTGACCCCTTGCTGGAACGAGCTCGAAGAGCTCGTTCCAACGAGGAGTCACAAGATATGGTTTTGTTGAAGTTTTTTGAAAAATAATATTTTTTCAACTACTGAATTTGCATATTACGTGGGTGGATGCGGCCGATTCGTTGGGTAAAGGGTTAACAGGGTTTCAGCATTATTGTTGGCTTCCTGTACAAATACTGTTAAGATAAACGCATCCTACCGTAAAGTTCTCAAGGAAGAATACTCTTGGACAACTTTTTCAGCCGAAAGGGTGAGTTTGTGACTGTATGGGGAATTAAGTTCTTGCATGCTCAGGGATGTGGCTAGAGGGTTTCAGCTAGGGGGTGCCACCAGTGTAAATTCCAACTGTGAGTGGTTTTGACAGGTGGTTGCACTGCAGTGCTGGGTGATATCTTTTAACCCTTTACCCAACGAATCGCCCTCATCCGCCCGCGTAATATGCAAATACAGCTGCTGAAAAAATATTATTTTTTGAAAAATTTCAATAAAACCATATCATGTGACCCCTCTTTGGAACGAGCTTATCGAGCTCGTTCCAAAGAGGGGTCACATGATATGGTTTTGTTGAAATGTTTTTAAAAAATTTTAAAAAATGATATTTAAAATAATGAATTTTGAAATCGTCTGCGTTGGGTAAAGGTTATGAACCCTTCTGAAAATTTTCACTAGTCCTGAAACGGAAAAAGCATCATTTATAATGTGTTTGGGTCAGAAAATTTACCGGATTGATATCAGAGTTGAAATTTTGAGGCTATGTCAATTTTAGAGTAGGAAATTTGAAACTCAAGTTTTCAGTTGGAAATAAAAGATCAAAATTTCTCATCATTAGTTGGAATTTTAATATTTTTCATGAACAATGTTAATTTATTGAATTTCCAACCATTTGATTTTTGACCTCGGAATTTGACAACTGTTGAAAAAAAATACTCATAGCTCGGGGGGTTGGGGGGGTTGAGACCCTCCCCCATTGCCACACCCCTGTGCATGCTGCTGGCAGATATTTCTTCTTAAGAGAGGATTTATCTTGCCACTAAAATAAATATAGTTCATCAAAAATTCCTTCTGTGAACTGAATGGAGTTAAATTTAGATGAATTTTCATCATATCTAGTCATGGCTGCTTCACAGCAACCATAACTAGATTTGCTGAAAAATTTCTTAAAAATACTCGGCGAGTTAAGAGTTAAA
This sequence comes from Pictodentalium vernedei, assembly GCA_031216915.1. Classification (NCBI taxonomy): domain Eukaryota; kingdom Metazoa; phylum Mollusca; class Scaphopoda; order Dentaliida; family Dentaliidae; genus Pictodentalium; species Pictodentalium vernedei. Next base: position 54,873,602 of record CM062290.1, read on the forward strand.
ATTTGGAAAAATAATATTTAAAATAATAAATTTTTATATGTCATTTGCATTGGGTAGAGGGTTAAACACCATTCAGTCAGTCAGTATAACCCTTTACCCAACGAATCGCTCGCATCTTCCTGCGTAACATGCAAATTCAGCAGCTGAAAAAATATTATTTTTTGAAAGTTTTCAACAAAACCATATCATGTGTCCCCTCTTTGGAACACGCTCGTCGAGCACGTTCCAAAGAGGGGTCACATGATATGGTTTTGTTGGTTGAAATTTTTTGAAAAATTTTTAAAAATGATATTTAAAATAATACATTTTGAAATCGTCTGTGTTGGGTAAAGGGATAAGCTCTAAATTCCATGAACATTGACATACATTATGCACGTATTTAGCTTTTGAAGTCCTTGATCTTTTCTATGTCTTCAAGTTTTCAAAGACGCCTGAATAAAAATTTGCATGTATTGAAAGCAAATAAGGAAAACGGAATTCTCAGATGATGGCAATGAGAAATGGAATTAAATTTTATCACCAAATTTTTCTCATTTATATGCAGTGCTAGAGAAGCCGATGCAGTGGTTTAGACTGACACAATGCAGCTAAATTATCTGTTGAGGACAACATTCCCTCACTGCGACTGAGCTAGGTAAATTAATTCCTGGTATTCCCTCCATTTACAGAAAGATAAATTCATTTTGTCCAATAAGTATGCTGGAAGGAGTCCCTAGTTAATAAAAGTAATTGTAGCTGTGGGGAGTACTTAACTGTTTCCTCCACGCATGTGCGCTGAATTTGAAATTCACTCTCTTTCCTTTGTATGAACCTAAATTTGCACATAATTTGATCACCGCTAAGATACTCTGTTGTGCAGCATTGGAATTTTGAAGCGAGTTGCATGCATTCAACAGGCTGGTGGCAGTAACAGAAAGTGGTTTAGATGTTAGGAATAACAGACCACAGTGATGACAGATTGAACTTTAACCCTTTACCTAACATGAAAAGCAGACGGCACTTGCAAAAGAAATTCTTGAACAACTAATTTTTTTGTCTCAAAAACATAGGTTATGACCCCTCATTGGAACGAGCTCGTTCCAATGAGGGATCATAACTATGTTTTTGAGACAAAAAATGAAAAAATAATGAAAATTAACTGGCGATTTTTGAGAATAGTGCTGGCCTATTTTGGCCGTTATGTTGGGTAAAGGGTTAACACTTTGAAAAATATTTATATTTGAGCTAAAATGACCCCCCGACCAGAAGGAAGGCCTGGATTCCACTCTTTTATAAATTAACCCTTTTCCTAACATGGGTTGTATGCTTCAATGAAGGTTCATAAGCTATGTTTTTGAGGCAAAAATTGAAGAAAAAAAACAACATTTGAATTGCAGATTATTGAAAAGGCATTGGCTGAGTATGAATGTTACGTTGTGTAAAGGGTAGAGAAACAAAACAGAAATTTTCTTCTTACTGGTAGAATAGGTTGATAAGAACAGATAGTTTGGATGATTTATTGGGATTGGGTAGCTGAAGTACATTGAGAGTGGATCATTTCAAGATACCACCATGGAGTGGAGTTTCCACTTGGACAAAATTCTGTGGTAAAACAAGAGGAGCGGAAATGATATTTCTTCCAGTAGTGCTCTGGGTTCACCTGGAGGTCCATTGGCTGAAATCTTGTACTTTTGTTTTTAAAAGAACATTACCCATGGAATCTGATCTTCTGGAGTTTTCATTCATTCATTCATTCATTCATTCATTCATTCATTCATTCATTCATTCATTCATTCATTCATTCATTCATTCGATACACTAGGTTCATGCTTTGTGTGCAGGTAATGACTTGGCATCATTTCTTCTAAAACCCTCCAAGAGAAACAGTTTGGTAAGGGCTGATTCAGCCTTTAAGGAAAGCAATTGGGCCTGAAAATAAGCAGTCTGACATTTGAAGACTGAGGTCCCCTGAGGGTGAATTTGATGATGCTATCCCATACAGTGGGCCAATTTATTCTCTAGGTACCTCTTTCTGTTTAGTTTTGAGACCCTGATTCAGATGGAGGGTCACAGAGGGTAAATTTAGTGATGCTACCCTGCTATGCAGGGTAGCATCACTAAATTCACCCTCTAGGGACCTCATTTTGCAGTTGACAGTCTGCTTATTTTCTTACTTGAAAACAATGGGTACCAATACATATTTCTTAGTTTACCAATGTTTTGGCTCATACTGTGCTTGAAATCATGAGAAATGAAAATCTGGAAGACATTTTACTGGTATGGAAATAAATACAATAAACTATAGAACTACTGAAGCTCTAAGCTATACATTTGGTTTTTTTTTTATAGGTGCCAAAACCTGTGATAATTAATTCCAATACTATTTCAGTATATTCTTCCACTGCTTGTTTAAACATTTGGTCATAAATATTGGTCCAAGATAGTTCATTAGGGCATATTGAAATTTACTGCGAAGAAATAGAAAATAATTCATCGAATTGACATGTGCCTTCCAGCAGCAATGTAGAAATGAAAGGAATAGGATAGTTAAAATAATCACGATAAAACTCCATTTCACCTCTGGGAAGCACAGTATTGGTATCGAAATAATGCATTGCTTGAGCTTATCAAAAAAAGTTGAATATTTATTCACCGGGATTTCATTCCTTAACAAATACGCCATAGGAAAATGAACAAAACTAACATTTGTGTGCTATTGTATTGAAATATCAAGGCAGATGTGCGTTTCTCAGAGGTGACTGTTGATTTTGAATGTTTATTCTTAAGGGTGCATTGTTAGAACTCCTTTGAAAATAGACAGTCAGTACCAAGATAACTTGTAGGATGAAATCTTCATTAGATAAGTTTAGGCCTTGGTTAACCCTTTACCCAACGCAGACGATATCAAAATTTATTATTTTAAATATCATTTTTTTAAATTTTTCAAAAAATTTCAACAAAACCATATCATGTGACCCCTCGTTGGAACGAGCTTGACATGCTCGTTCCAACGAGGGGTCACATGATATGGTTTTGTTGAACTTTTTTAAAAAATAATATTTTTTCAACTGCTGAATTTGCATATTACGCGGGCAGATGCGGGCGATTCGTTGGGTAATGGGTTAACTGGTTGAGTGCTAGAAGCCACTCCTGGGGTTTTGCAGAAAATGAGGGTACCAGAGCAAAAGCCCAAATTTTCCTTGTTCATGTTTCCTATTCAGTCAAACACTAATAAGAGAGGGTTGACTACCAAAAATAAGAGAGTGGTGACCGGGTGGATAAGTGCGCTGGTCTCTCATGCCAGAGGTCCTGGGATCGATCCCTGGTCAGGGAAAGTTCTCGAGGTGTCCGAACACTCTCTGTTAGCATCAATTGTGGGGTTGATGCTGTCACAGCGTACTGTCCTATCGTGTGAGGACATAAAATGGCTTTCCTCTGTGCAGAGAGAGACACACTACATACAAGCTAAAGATCCATTCGTAGTATTCGGAAGATCTAGGCCACAATGTTGCGGCTGTGAAGGTCATCCCACACATCTGCACCATTGAGCCAAGGAGAGGTGTTAATATAAGTTGCATAACTTGTTTGCCATTCCTTGTAAAACAAATAAGATTAAATAAAAATAATATTCTGTTTATATGAATTTGTTGTATTACATTTTATTGAAGATTGCCTGAGGGCACCTTTCAGTAATTTGTAATAAAACAAATTTTGCAGAACAAATTCAGACCACCAAAAATAATGTAGCCCAAAACCAGTTGATTAATTTTCTGTTTGGAATTATTTGCCTGTCGGCACTCTCCCATAAATTATTACACAGCAAAAAAACTGTGAACACATTTTGACTTCCAAAAATAATGTAGAACGCTGCCAGTTAAGGGCAGTTCACCAGTTCTACTACTGCACATCCTGTTGGTCAAGTGGCTGAGCAGTGGTCTCTAACATAAGTCTTGGCTGGAGGTAGCCAATTAACCCTCTGTACTCTGATGTCAAAATGGCAAGGTTATCTACAGCAAATATTTCCCATAATATAGTTTGATGTTTTACCAAATATACCTTGTTTGACAGAGCTCAGTGAGCTCTGTCAAAGAATATATAATTGGTTAATTTCATACTTAAACAAGAAAAAAAAGAGTTATTGGAGAAAATTCTGTTGCACTAACTTCCAGAGTGCTAGGGGTTAAAACTTTGTTAGAAACCACTTAGGTGATTATCTTTTGCTAAACATTTTTATGCCTCTACCATTAACCCTCTGCACTCTGATGTCAAAATGGTAAAGTTTTCAGCAGCAAATATTTCCCATAATGCAGTTTGATATTTAACCAAATATACCTTGTTTGACAGAGCTCAGTGAGCTCTGTCAAACAAGATATAATTGGTTAAATTTATAAACTGGAGAAAAACAGAGTGATTGGAAAAAATTCTGTTGTATCACCAGAGCGATAGGGGTTAAATGAAAAGGGCAAAAAGTCTTTATCCATCTGTCAATCCATCTTTCCATCATTCTGTCATTCCAAAATAACAAGCTTATTTGTAGGCATGGCAGAAGGTGAACAAAAGCATTACTGTACTGACCTGGGAATAAGCCCGGGGGCTGCGTGAAATAAAAGAGGGCAACATATATGAATGGGCTTATTTTTGAGAGGTCGAGTCTGCAGGAGAATTTGGATAGAAAGTTGACAAAAAGTTAGGTAACTCGATCAACCCCATAACACAGGTGGTTTAACCCTTTATCGAATGAATTGGCCACATGAAAATTCATAATTTAAAACAATTTCAACACAAACATATCATGTGACCCCTCAGTGGAATGAGCTCATTGGGCTTGTTCCAATGAGAGGGTCACATGGTATGGGTTTTGTTGAAATTTTTGGAAAGATTTGAACAAAAAAAAATTTTTAATTACTTTTACAAATTTTTTATATGTGCTTTTGGGTAAGGTTTTTTTCTTTTGTTGTAACAACTTACATCACCAGGATGGCTGTCATCGATGTTGTCACTACAAAGTCAGGGACTGGGGATATTTACAAGGAGTGGACTCTGAAACTGAAATCTGAAAAGTTGGTAGGTGGGCTTATTCCTGGGTCAATACGGTATTTGCCCAGTGTGTACAAGCCTCTGACTGTGCCATCATAACCTTCTCACTTTTGGACATGACAGTACTCTGCGGAAATTTCTTTGTCAGCCTTCATGTGTGAATATTTACTCGACTCTTATATTAGTAACAATACAGAGAAGCATTGGTAATTTGAGGATATTGATTTCTCCATTCAGATCAGTTTCTCTGTTTGTTCATTAGGAATCCTTTCTGTAATTTGTTTATCTTTTCCTATACCCAGAAAGTTACTTAGGGCTAGTGGTTATCAGTGGGCAGTCCTATCCATTTCAGTACAGGACTTTGTAATCTGTATACATTCTAGTGTCAAGAGAAATTGACCAGTCAAGATTGTTGTATCCAATTTCAAAGAAGGTCATTACAATTTGCTAATTATTTTTTCCTTCTTAATTAGACAAATAAATTTGGTAATTTGTCGGCTAGTTATTGGATGAGTTAACCCCCTTTACACCAAATGCAGATTTTTCACCCATTTGCAGCTCCGTTCATGGAGTGTGGATTACCACTAAAAGCCAGTAGAGTTGGATTTACATCCTACACAATGATTTGAATTCTGTGAGAAAGTAGCAAATTTTAGCTTTTGGATCCTTGGATTAAGACCCAATAAAGCCCTCTAAATAGTGTAAATCTATCTTCAGCTTTTACCTAGCACAACTACATGTAGATGGCATTTGGAAAAATTCTTCAATAACTAAAACATTTTCATTTTTTGGCTAAAATAACATTTATGGCTCCTCATTTGATTGTGCTCAACTAGCTCATTCCAATAAGGATCACAAGCTTTGTTTTGTTGGCAAAAAAAAAAAAATGAATTGAGAAAAAATAATGAAATTTGTTTAGTGAATTTTGTGAACAATGCTTAAAACTGCACCCGTCATTTTTGTTGATTTCCAGCACTGACTCTGATTGTGCTGTCCTTGAAATCATGAGAAATTAATATCTGGAAGACATTTTATTGGTAGGAATATAAATAAAATAACGCAAAGAACCACTGAAGCTCTGATCTATACATCAGGGTTTTTTTTATAGCTGCCAAAACCGGTGATAAATAATTCCAATACTATTTCAGTATATTCCTTCACTGCTTGTTTAACCCTCTGCACTCTGATGTCTAAATATCAAAATTTCAAAATACAAATATTTCCCATAATGCATTTCGTAATTTAACCAATTCAGTCTTGTTTGACAGAGCTCATTGAGCTCTGTCAAACAAGACTGAATTCGTTAAATTTCTAGGTGCATTATAGGAAAAATTTGCTGTCAGAAATATTGGTATTTTTGACAGCAGCGTGCAGAGGGTTAAACATTCGGTCATAAATATTAGTCCAAGATAGTTCATTAGAGCATATTGAAATTTACTGCGAAGAAATAGAAAATAATTCATCGAAATGACATGTGCCTTCCAGCAGCAATGTAGAAATGAAAGGAACAGGATAGTTGAATTTGTCAAGCTCGTTCCAATGAAGGGTCACATGATATTCTTTTTTGAAATTCTTTGAAAAAGTTGATAAAACTTTAATTAAAATAATATATTTTGGTATTTTCTGTTGGGTAAAGGGTTTAGTTATATACTTCCCAGACAAGCCAGTCAAATAGAGATTATTACCATTATGTGGGTGTACAAAATATGTATCCGAGTCGAGCTCTGGGTTCTAAGGGCAGATCACGATGAGTCGAAGACGAGTCATGATCTACCCTTAGAACCCGGAGCGAGACTTGGATACATATTTTGTACATCCATATAATGGTAATAATCATTTTATCTTACAATATATTGGGGATAAGTCAAGAATGTAGATAAATATGTAACAAACTATTTATTTGTACGGATAAACAAAAAGAAAAAAAATGGAACTCACGCGAAAGGAACGTGTTTGTATCCGACCCCCTGATACAAACAAACATCTGTATTAGGTGGGTCGGATACACGACAGTTGCAGAGTTAATACAGACGAAATACATGTTGATTGTAAGACAAAGTATAGGTCTTCATATGTAATTGGATGTCTGAATCACCTTGTGTGTTTTGTACCTTTTGTTTCATAGAATGATTGATTTAAATTTAGTCATGGAAGCTGAATAAAATCTCTCATTGTTTAATTGTGATGTATTGATGGGATCTGACAGGCTCTCGAATTTTTACACCTTCACATTTGTGTTGTGTTTTCCCTCTGTTCTACTGTCCATTTAATGGTCAATTTGCTGTGAATAGTTAATGTTTTATTGGGGGTGTTGTGTGTGATTGGCCCTTATTGTGAGAATTGTCTTGTGAACTGTCAAGTTTTCCTCTTTGACCCATTATGAGAGAATACAGACCAATAATCACATTGATAATGATCAGCAATGGGGTTTTACCCAATGTATTCATATCCTGTCCATTTGCTGTCCATACATGCATGAAGTACCTTGAAACTTGATACTGGATATATGTCACCAAAGTTTGATGTATTCTTCAAGGTGTCATGTATTATGCCTTCTAAATGATTGATGATAGGGGGCAGGTCTATAGATATTAGTCTTAAACCTTTACCCAATGTAACGACCAAAACCGGCCAGTGGTATTCACAAAAATCGTCAATTAATTTTCATTATTTTTGCGTTTTCTTGTCTCAAAAACAGGTTATGACCCCTCTTTGGAACGAGCTCATCGAGCTCGTTCCAATGAGGGGTTATAACCTATATTTTTGAGACAAAAAATGAAAAAAATTGGTTATTCAAAAATTTTATTTGCAAGTGTCATCTTCTTTTCATGTTAGGTAAAGGGTTAATGCATGGTGCTCAATGATGTCAGCAAAGTTTGGCCATGACCCCCAAATTGTAAGAGTCATGTGGCAGAATTATGCAACAAAAATCCTGAAAAATCTAGAAATTTCATGATATCAGGACTTTACTTTCATGTGAGAATCAGAATTTTGTTCTGCTGTCTAGCACTAAAATTATTGAAGACAGAACTCGTGACACACCCAAATTTTCCTTACTCACAAAACAGCGTCGCATTTTTTTTTAGAGCTGAAATGCCCCAAGATCAGCCTCCAAAATGTTTTCTGCTACCCACACAGTAGGCCCCGAGAAAATAATATTTGCCATTAATTTTGATAAAAAAAGGCCCAACAAAGTCAAAGTCCATTTTACAAGGCATATTGATAGGCTTGACATTATTGCAGAATTCAAGACCTGAAAACAGGCCTGTCGTTCGTAAAAATGCAGGAGGGCTAAAAATCGCTCCCCTCGCCTGGCCTAGGGGAGCGATTTGCTCTCCTCAAACTTACGAAAGCTCAAAGTGTCAAAATAAAGTTTTACTATTAATGAATTCTGCCTAGAGGGCTTTGAACATTTTGTTTGTTGCTGCTAACAAGGAAGTCTATGTGAGATGGCTACACTGCCCCTCCCACACCTCCGGGCCTCGGCAAGGCCCAGAGGTGTGGGAGGGGCAGTGCGGCCGTCTTACAGAGACCACTGACATAGCAGAGATCTGAAAAGATAAGGATTTAAGGAATATGCTGTTATGGTTATCATTATTTTCTAAAGTCAGGAGGGCTAGTTTGGGCCCTCGTTAATTTTTTTAAGGCGAGCAGTAGGCGCGCAAATAAATCGCTCTCATGAAAATGACAGGCCTGTGAATATAAAATGCAGGAGAGTGATTTTTTATGGAATGTGATTTTTTATTCTCCTGCTTTTTCTTCCCGATTGCCACTGTTATTGTTTGGGAGTAATTCTATTCAGTTGATAACTGAGTACAAATGTTGTGCTACACACACTAAACTAGTGTAGAGACTGAATGCCTGATTTCAATCACTGTTTGTGAAAGTGTATTAGTGAAGGGCTGCATGTAAGTGATTGGAACTTTTATTTAGTGGAATGACTAACATATAATTAAGCATGGTAACATATGAGCACAATGTCTGTGTATCCCACAGGTCTATTAATCATGCCATTGTTGGAATGTCATAGAGACTATTTGGGAAATGTTATTGATGAAAAGTCGTTATGGATCTTAGCATCAACAAAATATTGTGAGATAAAAATTTCCGAAAAATGTCAGAACCCAAGTAATAGCCACTATGCTTGCCTGCATTTTCTTTCTGCCATTTCCAAAAGAATTATTGCGAATGTCTTCGTGAAATATGGCCGTTATTGAATTACCAGACAAATCTACATAGAAAAGCCATTTTGGTGTTCTCTGTTGGAATGCAGGATTCTTTATAACCCTCTTTTTACAAAATCATGAACTTTTGCCCTCTTTATTGGAACGAAGAAGATAAATTGAAAATCTGGGCAGAATGTAACATTTAATTTTAGAGTTAGAATATGAGGTGGATCATATCAACTATTGTGTGCATCAAAGCACCATCTGCTATGCTTTAGCATTGCAGATGGTGCTTGATGCATGCAGGAGACGACTCATTCTCATTGCAGGCCTTGCATCTTGAAATAATGTCTGAACCTATCATCAGACCTTGTAGAATACATTTTCAGAGCCTACTTTGTGTTGTCGGTGCCTATTTTCATTACTGGTAAAATGTTATCTTGGGACCTGGTGAAAAAACACTTTTGGGCTGATCTTGGACCCTTTCATCCCAGACACCAGCAAAACGCAAGACGTGTCTTTGTTTTGGGGTTAAAAAAACTTGTTTTATTGAACCCTTTAACAAACCAGGATAGCAGACGAAACTTGAGAAAAAAAATTATTGGACAAGTAAATATTTTAATTTTTGACCTAATAAACATAGCTTATGATGCCCTAAGAATATGCATTTCAACCCTTGCGTACTGATAGCCACAGGTCGCGCTTAATATTGAGCACGCTGAGCCTCACATGATGCCATACCTGGCAAGTAAAAGCCCTGTAACGTATTTATCATGCCACCAAATGAATTAAATAATAAATTAAAAGGCGACGATCAAGTTGTGTGTGTTGAAAATGTTGCCACAATAAACTGTCTTTTCTTTGCACAAAATAGGTAAGAACATTAACAAAATGGCACCCAGCAGTGGGGGTGTATAGGCTCATACACGGTCACTAGCATTGAATAACCTAATATCTCATAGTCCAGCGATGCTCTCAGAGCCTGTTGATTGGTCAAATTAAACAGGTGACATGATAAACTGTCTTACATCTATCCAACCATTCATCCACTCAATGAATGAATATGAGTTAACAGTGTCAGATCAGCAAAAAATGCTGTACCAAAAGGGTTATAAGAGCCAGCAGAGGCAGCTGATGGGAGATAACTCCGATTTTCTGCTTCACTGCCAAGTGCAATTTATCCACCAGGCAACATTCACTGTGGGATGTTAGAATGTAAATTGGTTTGGGGCTTTCTATCACTATTTTTGTCTCTACAGGGCTATTTATCACTGGTATACAATAACACTGATATGACCTTTGCTCACTAGACCATGTACAAAATCAGATATTGGGGAAAATTTTATACTTCTTATGATTCTTTGATTAATTGTCAGTTATGTTGTTTATCTTTGGTTGTCTTAGAATTTCATATATCCCATCCAGCAATTGGAATTAACCCTTTACCTAACAAATCGCCTGCATCCACCCGCGTAATTTGCAAACTGAGCAGTTGGAAAAAATAAATGTTTAAAAATGTTTCAACAAAACCATATCATGTGACCCCTCATTGGAACGAGCTCGATGAGCTCGTTCCAGTGAGGGGTCACATGATATGTTTTTCTTGAAATTTTTTGAAAAAAATTAAAAAATAGTAATTAAAATAATAAATTTTGATATTCTCTCCGTTGGGTGAATGGTTAATCTAATAAATTTGTGGTAAGATAGCCCATCCTGTACAGTGTAAAATATACCAAGTTGACCTGTCAGATGTTTGTGCCTTGTACAAAACTCCTGGTATCATCTGATGGACTTTTGACGGTGATCAATCCATCCAGCAGGCTTTGAAATTTAAAAAAAATGTGCTGAAGCGTGTTGGTAATGTACAACATCTATGCCTTTGCATGGAAAGGTTATTTTTTCTTTAACCCGTTCTTACCCAATGTAACAGCCCAAATTGGCCAGCCCTATTCACAAAAATCACCTCTCAATTTTTATTATTTTTTGTCTCAAAAACATAGCTTATGACCCCTCATTGGAACGTGCTGAATGAGCTCATTCCAATAAGGGTGTATAAGCTGTGTTTTTGATGCAAAAAAAGAAATGAAAATAAATTAGTTATTCAAGAAGTTTGTTTGCAAGTGTCTTCTGCTTTTTGTGTTCAGTAAAGGTTTCTAGTCCAAACATGGCCTGAAAGTCTGTAATATAAGTTTCTGGTTTGGTACGTCCTTTGAAAGGACGTACCAAACCAAAAACTTATCTTATGGACTGTCAGGCCATGTTTGGACCAGCGGTTTTATGCATCAATTCAAGGTGAATGCGTGTTGAATTATTGCTGGAAATGATGGGTATCCACTCAAAAACACTAGATTTACTTTTCATTATACGTTTTTAGAACAAATTGATCATTTCCAGTGATAATTTGACTCGTATTCACCTTGAAGTGATGCTTTGAAAGCCGCCATTTTGATTGATACCGTGAAAGTGAAAATGTCTATATCTTCACAGTGGGGGATACGATTTCTATCTTTCCGCAATTTCTTCGACAATCTACCGTTTAGCGTATAAATAGATTACCATACTGACTTAGGAATAAGCCAAGGGGATGCTTGAAGAAAAAGAGGGCAGAAGTATATGGGTGGACTAATTTTTGAGAGGCCAGGTCTACAGGAGAATTTGTATATAAAGTTGACACAAAAGTTAGGTGACTCGATCAGTCCCATATCATAGACAGATTAACCCTTTACCTAATGAATCGGCCACATGTGAATGCATAACACAAAACAGTTTGAAGACAACCATATCATGTCCCCCCTCAGTGGAACAAGCTCATTGAACTCATTCCAATGAGGGGACACATGAATGCATAACATAAAACAGTTTGAAGACAACCATATCATGTCCCCCCTCAGTGGAACAAGCTCATTGAACTCATTCCAATGAGAGGACAGATTTTATTGAAATTTTTTTAAACATTTGAAAAAAATAATATTACAATTACAAATTTTGATATTATGTGCGTTGGGTAGGGCTATCACGATTAATCGATTGTTGATTAGTCACGCCGAAATCGTTTAATATTTTTCGTTGTCGACGAATCGCTAAATTTTACCCCGTTTCAGACATTTAATAATTAAAAAAAATTGGATAAAAAATTATTGTTGCTAAAAGTAAAAGGTCAAGAACGTCGACGTTAAACCTCAAGAAGCCGTTAGAAGCATTTGTCTTTCAGGTACATCAAAGCTTTGATGTTCTGAACTTTTGAACTGTCAGTATAATAATTAAGACTGGTCGGCAGTTGCAAACTTGCAAAGTTCGCAACTGACGACTGGTCTTGATTATTACACTGACGGTTCAAAAGTTCAGAACATCAAAGCTTTGAATGTACCTAAAAGAGGATCATCTTCATTGTTTACTTGAGGTTGGTCAGCTAACTCGAACTTCATTTTTAACGGCTTCAAAGTGAGGGAGAGGGGGGAGGGTCATCTAGGTACGATTAATCGATTATTATCGATTATTTGCAACGATTAATCGATTCCTAAATTAAAAAATTTGGACAGCCCTAGCGTTGGGTAAGAGGTTTTTTTTCGTTACAGCAACTTACATGTACCAGCATGGATGGCTGTCATTGATGTTGTCATTACAAAGTCAGGGGCTGGGCTTATTTACAAGGAGGGGGACTCTGAAACTGAAATGTGCAAAGTTGGTAGGTGGTCTAATTTTTGGTTATGGGCTTACTCCCGGGCCATTATCGTATTATTCATCCACCAACTGTACAATATTTTCCAGACATTTTGAAGTCATCTGTAATATGGACAAATTATAAGGGTCATTTGACACTGAATATGATGGTACAGTTCCTTGGACAAATATCAATTTGACAGTTTGCATATAATATTTCTTAGAGAGATGATTTCTATATAAACATAGGTCCTGTGTTCTGTATATTTCACTGTCAATCTGGATCTTTTCAACACATGTCCCAGGTTAGCAGGAGTTCATCATCTTCCCCTAAGCTAAAAAAATACATCAAACATTTTCCCTGGTCACCTTTGAGTCTGTGTAAACAAAGAGGTTTGATGAAATTAATTTCTGTTAGTTATAAATATGTGAATTTCCACTCCTCTATTTTATTAATAACAAACAAATGTTTTTTCTATTCCATTGCCTCCCCCTCCCACAAATATTGATGGGATCTTGAAATAACATTGTACAGTTATCAACTGAAGAACGTTGTAGTTTCACCCTGAGACAAAATTTGATTCAAGCTTCCAAGTATAATAAAATCCCTTTCGTAACTCTGATCTTTCAGTCCCCCAAATTAGAGTCATTAACCCTTTACCCAACGCAGACGATATCAAAATTTATTAATTTAAATATAGTTTTTTAATTTTTTTCGAACAATTTCAACAAAACCATATCATGTGACCACTCATTGGAACGAGCTCGACGAGCTTGTTCCAAAGAGGGGTCACATTATATGGTTTTGTTGAAATTTTTTGAAAAATAATATTTTTTCAGCTGCTGAATCTGCATATTACGTGGGCGGATGCAGGCGATTCGTTGGGAAAAGGGTAAAATGTGGTGCACAGATAGAGAGCTAATTGTCCCCAAATTGAGAATTCAGTGTTGTGTTCAAAAACCTTTTTGTCAAGTCAATGGTGACATTTTGCAAACCACACAGTATAGTTTGGGGCCTATTTTTAGCCTATGAACCATTAGGTGCAACCTGGTGCCAGTGGTGGTCCAAGAGCTAAAAATTTTGGTTTCTTCTGAGTATAGTATTCGTGCACGAATGTTTTCCCTGAAATTCATCCAGTTTCCACGCCTGGTTTTCTTGAAAATGCAGGAGGGCTAAAAATCGCTCCTATCCCATGGTCCAGGGGAGCGATTAGCTCTCCTCAAGCTTACAAAAGCTAAATGTGGCAAAATGAAGTTTTACTGATCATGAATTCTGCCAAGTGGGCTTTGTATATTTTATTTGGGGCTGCTAACATGGTAGCCTCTGTGAGACAGCTACACTGCCTCTCCCACACCTCCGGGCCTCGGCAAGGTCCGGAGGTGTGGGAGGGTCAGTGTGGCCGTCTTACAGAGATCACTAACATAGCAGAGATATGAAAAGGTTTGGCTTTTAGAAATAGGCTGTTATGGTAATCATTATTTTCTAAGGCCAGGAGGGCTAGTTTTCGCCCTCCTTAATTTTTTTAAGGCGATCAGTAGGCGAGCAAATAAATCGCTCTCTTGAAAATGCCAGGCCTGAGTTTCCCTGAAAATCCCTCTCAGGTTTCCTGAAAAATTTTCCTGAGGTTAACATATCTGTAGAAGGGTTTGTGGCTGTATGGGGACTTTAGGGTTAAGGATGTTGCATTAGGTAAAAGGTTAAAATATGAGAAAAAAAGGAATAGTATTCCTTGCATCCTCCTATTCAAAATGGATTAATTATTTCCTTCAGTTGAGTACATCCAGGGTCAATCCAATTTGTTCACTGTCTGGCTCAGGCAGTTGTGTGATTTCAATGGCTGATTGTTGGAGTGATCAAACTATCTGATAAGAAATACCCCTGTTAAATATTTTTATTACTGTTTCTTTGATACTACCCTATGAAGGTATACATCTTCAGAATTTTTTTTGTTGCCTATTGACAGGTGCGCTGAATTTTAGAATTACATCTTGATTACTGGTAGTTAGTATGATAAATATTGGTGATAATATTTAATGATTTTGGTATGCCGTGCTGCGGCAATTACAATGTATGACACGTTATGCCCTTATCAGCATTTAACATCACACCATATTTTAGTAATTAATGCACTTCTGATTGCATTTGCACTCATCTGATTATTTTGTGAGGTACTTTGTTAGATTCAGAAAGATTTGAATAGACAGCTAGGGGGCTGATTGACCTAATGTTTGAAACTCTGGCTTCTTTTGATTAAGCATAGGGCATTTGCTGCAGTGCCAGATTATTCTAGGCACAAGTGGCAGTTATGCCAGGGCTCCCACACAGACATGTTAACCTCATAAAAAAATTTCTGGGAACTTGAGGGTGATTTTCGGGGAAATTTGATGAATTTCAGGGAAAATTACGTGTGCAAACAATATACTCAGGAAGAATTAAAAAAATTCAGCTCTTGGACTACTACTGGCACCTGGTTGCACCAAGTGCTTCATATTCTGATCATTTACTGATGCCCTTTTATGCCACTTTAAAATTTCCAAAAAATTCTGAAGGAGAGCCCATTGGCAGAAACATTGCCTGTGTTTACCCGGAGGTCCATTGGCAGAAACATTGCCTGTGTTTGCTATGAGTAACCAGGAGAACCTGCCGTGCTTTGGATGCCATTTGATATGGCAATTGCGCGCAATTCCTATGCGCAGTTAAGCCTAGATAAGCACACAGTTCATGACAGGACTTCTAGTTAGTTTTAACTGTAAGTGCAAACTTAAGGCTCTTGTAGCATGTGTTGGCTAGCCTATGATGCAGGCCATTATGAGGACTTTACATAATGTGAAATTTGCATAGTGCCAGTATTTTTAGGAGAGGCCATTGAACATTTGCCGCCCCAGAATGTGGATCAGAGCAGTAAACAAATTTTGCTCCACTGGTAAAATAGCAGCCAGAACCAATGCCTGGTGTGGAAGTCCTCTAAAGTGGGCTGCCTAAGTATAACAATGGGCTAAACTTTACTTCATACTTATATTGCAGTCATGATATAGCCAAATATGCTGAAAATGACCTTGAACACCAATAAATAAATTGAATAATCCTGTTAATTGAATATAATTTCCAAATAAAACCGTTTACGATACCTTCAGTACAAATTCAATCTGTTAATTGAATTTTGGTTACAGAGTAAACACCTGTTAATTCATAACAGCCACAGGGAACCTGAATATATGAATGTTCACCACCATGGGAACCTGTGCACCTGCGATTATAGTTCTGGTCAGACTATTTTTACCACAGTTATGCCCCTTTTTCACATGTCTTAGAAAGCTAGAATTTTGTCCAGAGATTTTCTCAGATGTTTATGGGTCGATTCCTTTGAAACTTGGTATGGGTATTCACTACCATGGATTTTTTTTGGCCAGAGTTATGCCCCCTTTAGTCGTAGAATAATTAATTTGTCCAGACATTTTCTCTGATGTTTATTGTTCGATTCAGTTTAAACATGGTATAGATGTTCACGACCATGGGAACCTGTGCACCAGCGATTATAGTTTTGATCGGAATTTTTTTGATTTGCCACAGTTATGACCCTTAGTTATTAATTCTTAACCTGTTGAGTATTTTCAAGATATTTTTTAGCATTCTGAAGCAGCCATGACAAGATTTGATGAAAAATTCATCTAAATTTAAATCAAGAAACTACTGATGCAAAAATCCATGCAGTTCACAGGGGGAAAATTTGATTAACTCCTTGCATGCTGCTGGTGGATATTTCTACCCAGGACAAGAATTTCTTGCTACTAAAATATGTATAAACTCGCTTTTATTGGGTTGCCACAGTCATATATTTCAAAACTACAGAATATTCAAAATGCAGCTGCACGTATCATCACAGGCTCTAAACGCTATGATCATATAACACCACTACTAAAAAAATTGCACTGGCTCCCTGTACGGCAGCGGATTATTTTCAAAATTTTGGTTTTGGTATTTAAGTGCATTCATGGCTCGGCACCTAAGTACTTACATGATCTTCTGGCAATTAAAAAACCTGAAAGGGACTTGCGCTCCTCCTCACAAGTCAAGCTTCAGATGCCCTTCTCTAGGTCCACTTTTGTAAATAACAGAGCTTTCTCTTTCGCTTGACCTGCACTTTGGAATAATTTACCAGTTCAGGTTCAGGGATCGAAAGATCTCAACCAATTCAAAAAAAATTTAAAATCACATCTTTTCAGAGAGGCTTTTGACTGTATGTAACCTGCTGACCTTCACACCTTTCTCAGTCTGTATATTGCCTTGATAGTCATGAGCTCATTGTTTATTTAACTGTACAGCATTTTAGAGCACTTTGTGATGGGCGTCTTTATAAAATTCCCTTATTATTATTATTATTATTATTATTATTATTATTATTATTATTATTATTATTATTATTATTATTATAATAAATTGTGCATATTTAAACCAATTTCCACCCTCATAGAGCTCGTTCCAATGAGGGGTCGCATGATATGTTTTTTTAAAACATTTTTGAAAAAATTAAAAAAATGATATTTAAAATAATAAATTTTGATATCGTCTATGTTGGGTAAAGGGTTAATAGGGTTTCTCTGTACTGTATTTTCAAGAAGTTTTGTTAGCTAAAGGGTTACACATTTCGGTAACACAATAGTTCGATTGACATTTTGTGACCGCTGTGAGTTTCAAGGATTACACAGGTAGTTTTTGAAGCTTTGTGTGGGAGTCTTTTTTCTAATTGTATTGTCTGGCCTGTATGCATATGTTACACCTGAACTATTAACTCAGTGTATTTCCTGTTATGTTAATTACCATTTGATTGTCTTCCTCTGTTGCACATAGAGACAGATTGCGCTCCGTTAACGGCTGGTATAATTTCAGAAATTAATTGAATTATATGGTTCTAGTTAACTATTTGATTCTGAAGTTTCTTTTCTATTTAACTCCCGGTGCACACATTATAAAATCCTGCAGTTTGAAGCAGCAAATTTTTCCCATGATGCAACAAGGAATTTGACTAACTCAGTCTCAGTCTTTATTTACCTGATATGACTAACATTCCTCACAAAAAAATTCTGTTTTTGCCTCATCCAAATGACATTTTTGCCTAAAAAACATAGTTTTTTTAGCTTGTTACAACGAAAGGTCATATTTTAGTTGCAAAAAAGTATAAAAACTATGAAATTTGAGTAAATTTAAGAATTCAAATGAGTTATCTGTCATTTTATCAGAGTATGAATGTGTGATGGGCGTCTGCTAAGTTGTATAAAGTGTGTTGCACATCATACAAAACTTAGCATGGTTTGCATTTGAAAAATGTTGGGACCTGAAATAAGGCCATGAGATTTGAGGGTCAGGGCCTACTCGGGGCTGATTTTCAAACATGCCTTAATTGTTTAGTTTTGTTTTAAATTTTTCTCGGGAATGGAAAAACAGAACTGACAGAAGCACTCTCAGGGATGATCTTGGGGCCTGGGCTAATCAGCCCTGACAAAATGCAAACCCTGACTTAGCTCACCCACCCTACATTCATATTCTGATAAAGTGACAGATAATTTGTTTCAATTGTTATAATTTAATTTTAGAGTTTTTGCTTGTATAATAATGTTCCCATATGTGGCCAAAGTCTCTGACATTTATGTTATTGCAGTCATATCAACTTTTGTGCACATGACAGTTTTATTATTAGTCAAGTTGATTTAACATCCAAGACCTATGGTTTGGCGATGGTTACTGTGCATCTGTGCGGGCATCTGGGTGTCTTTGCACTGTCAGTGCAATAAGCCAATAACTTGAACAAACATTCTCCGATTTGACTAATATTTTCCATACAGGTTTTTTGCAATTCTATCTCAAGCAAGTTCAAAAACTGGTCTGACTTGATGTATCGTTACAGAGTTATGGGCCTTAATTGGTCAATTTTTATGAATTTTGAGCTCGTCAGCACAATAACTTGAACAAACATTCTCCTATTTGACTAATATTTACTATACAAGTCTTTTGCAAGAATATCTCAAGCAAGTTCGAGAACTGACATGGCCTGATTTTTCGTTACCTAGTTATGGGCCTTAGTCAATTTTTACGAATGAACAAACATTCTTCGATTTGACTACTATTTGTGGTATATGTTTTTTGCAATAATTTTTCAAGGAGGTTCGAAAATTGGCTGTTCCCAATTTTTGTTACAGAGTTATGGGCCTTAATTAATTTTTATGAATTCTGAACTTATTTGCCTTATAACTTGAACAAAGGTTCCAGATTTGACAACCAGCATATGATAACCAGGTTATGGACATGCAACACTCTCCGTTTGCCACCACGCTCTTGAATACTTAAGAGAAAAACCAGTGTGAACAGCACATGACAATACTAACCAACAGCCCACGTGCAGCAATTTTAGTTTAAATGCACTGTTGGACATGCCTCCAATTTTTTACATGACAAAGTCCCTGCGGGCACCCCGGGAAGTGAAGCAGTGCTTGTTCACAGCGGTAAACAGGTTCTGTTTTACTGGTAAAATAGGACCCAGTCACCAATGCTTGGGAGGTGCAAACCCTCTCTAAATGGGCAACATGGCTTATTAACGCTCACCCCTGGTCTTGAGTTGATACTCCTGTTGTGGTCATGATTAGCCATTGTGCAAAAATATGTGATCTTAAACACCAATAAATAAATAAATATTATACGACAAATGGGCGGGACAAAGCAAAAACATTCATTCAAAAGGAAAATTATTCATTGAGTTATGAGAAACTCTCCTCATGTAATCATATGGAAGCAAATTGGATGTCATTAACCCTTGAGGGCATAATTCCGACTAGGATCACTTTCATTGCAACAGAACAGGTGCCCCAACATGAAGTCTCGGGGGCTTGAATCACAGGTTACATACTAACTGTGTTGGAAGTTGTTACCTGCATCGCCATCGGCGAAGCAGGTCTAGTAACCGCTTGACTCCGTCCGTCTGTCAGTCCGTCCATCTGCCCATCTGTCTGTCTGTCCGTCCGTCCGTCCCATCCGTCCCATCCGTCCATCCGTCAGTCCATCCGAAACACTTTTTCCGTCAAAGTTTTCTTGGCTTCTATAAAAGGGAAGGGTTTTATATTTGGTCTGTTGCTTCATAATGATGAGTTGTATCGTGTAAGCAATTTTCAGATCTGCCATGCAGCCACTTCCTGTTTGCCGATACTTTGAAATTTTACTGTACCCACTGAACATTGAAATTTTCCGTCAAGGGTTTCTCGTCTTCTATGCAAGGGATTGATTTTATATTTGGTCTGCTGCTTCATAATGATGAGTTGTATTGTGTAAGCAATTTTCAGATCTGCCGTGCAGCCACTTCCAGTTTTCCGATACTTTGAAATTTTACTGTACCCACTGAACATTGAAATTTTTCGTCAAACTTTTCTCTGCTTCTGTGCAAGGGATTGATTTTATATTTCATCTGGAGCCTGATAATGATCAGTTGTATCGTGTATGCAATTTTCAGATCTGCCATGCAGCCACTTCCTGTTTGCTGATTCAATTGCATGCAGCGACGCAGGTCCAGACCCGGTATTGGTCTTGGCTTGTTTTTAGGCAAGTCTTGGCTGCCTATGTAGGTAGCCATGACTTGCCTAAAAACAACTCCAATGCCATGGATTGTAGAATGTCAAAGTGTGGCAAAAATATATAAAAATCTCCTGGCCATTAAGGGATAAAGAAAATTGAATTACACACCAATGCTTCTTGCAGACAGTAAGTTAAAACTTATGATTATTCTCATAATCTACCACCAAGCTTGGGTTGTAGTCAAAATAGATGCATTTGGTAGTTAACATGAGATAAGAATAAGAACATGTCTGAAATTGTGTGTATAACACTCAGTCAAACTGACAAGGAAGATGGAGTCCTTAGTATAAAAAATAAAACTTTGTTGAATGTTGATAGTGGTATGTAATGAAATTTCCCAATAAAAAAAATAAGCGGAGGATATGAAAAAGTTAGTCTATGAAAGCAATCTTCCACCTTGCAAGGTG
The DNA here is from genome assembly GCA_031216915.1 of Pictodentalium vernedei. Lineage (NCBI taxonomy): Eukaryota > Metazoa > Mollusca > Scaphopoda > Dentaliida > Dentaliidae > Pictodentalium > Pictodentalium vernedei. The sequence continues at coordinate 54,894,469 of CM062290.1, forward strand.
TCTGTCATTTGAGAAGTATAGAGCAGTATGGCTTTCAGTGTCTTAGAATATGATTGATAGATATAGCGCACTCTCTTGAGAGTAACGCCATATATCTTTTACTCTTATCTTATTCTGAATATTGGTTTATTTGAAGATTCCTCTAGGGTTGATTTCACTAATTAAATGGTATACTTAACTATTATTCAAAAGAATGTTCACTGGCATTTTAGATAGGGATATCAGGTGGTTCTTTGTGGGAAAACAGAAGGTGCTGTTATCTTTGATGGTAAAGGGGCTATTTGAAGAGTAAATTTGTTAAATTGCTTAACAATGTAGAATGTATGTTTAAACTGGCTATCTATTTGGGTACCTATTTACTTTGCTGAAAGCTGGGCCATTACATTCTTCCTGGGAACATTGAAAGTTACTTCCATACTCAGTACTATGATCGATAATTCACAAATATTAAGTGGTATATCCAGCTAGGGCAGCCGCGATTATTTGAATTGTTGTCGGTTATCCTGAATGAATAAGTATTTTCATTTTTTGTCTCGAAAACATGGCTTATGACCCCTCATTGGAACGAGCTTGATGAGCTCGTTCCAATGAGGGGGTCATAGGCTGTGTTTTTGAGGCAAATTTAAAAAAAAATAAAAATTGGATGGCGATTTTTGTGAACAACACTGGCCAGCTCTGGTTGTTAAAGATTAAATTACACATTATGTGATAAAAAGAATTATAAATTCATTACGAATTGACATGAAATTCCTGAACCTCATTCATGAAAATAGATCTGAGCCTTAATTATTTGTGTCAGTGACGGTTTTACGGGTGGAGAAAGCCGGAGTACCCGGAAAGAACCACCGAGCAACGGCGAGTAGCTGCCAGCTCCACAACATCGTAACTCCGCATTGCAGCACAGGCAGGGTTTGATTGGTTGAAGACATGCACAGCATTGGCATGCAGTTTGCCTCATTGTGCCCCGATGTGGACAATTGGCGTTAAGTGCCTTGCCCAAGGACACAACATGGGAGTCCGAATCGATAGCTCAGATGGTCACCCATCCAAGGACTAACCAGGCTCGATGTGGCTTAACTTCGGTGATCTCCCACTAGACCAATTCCCATGAGGCCAATTCCCAAAAGACCAGTTCCTCTTAGACCAACTGATGTGTTCTACTTTTAAAATAATTCTATATCAATAATTTGATATATTTATAAATATTTATAAATGTATTTAATGTTATTGATATTCAAGCCTGAAAATAAGCAGTCTGTCATTTGCAGAATGAGGTTCCCAGAGGGTGAATTTCCTGATTCTATCCCATACAGTGGGCCAGTTTATCCTCTGGGTACCTCTTTCTGTTTATGTTTGAGACCTTGATTCAGGTTGAGGTTCACAGAGGGTAAATTTAGTGTTGCTACCCTGCTGTGCCAAATTCACCCTCTGGGGACCTCATTTTTCAGATGATAGTCTGCTTATTTTCTGGCTTGTTGATATTTTATAGACGTTGGGCAGATTTTTTCATAACAATTGTTATAGTAATCACACACTTTCAAAGGCTGTGATTCTTTTTATTATTTTTTTTTATCAAATAAAGTGCTTATCAATAAATAAATGTTTTCTTAATTATCCTTAATCAACCCTTAATGGGGGAGTGTTGGCGTTGCGGTAACTGGTTCTTGTCAGATCACTGAAGTTAAGCACCGTCGAGCCCGGTTAGTCCTCGGATGGGTGACCGTCTGAGCGATCGATTCGGACTACCGTGTTGTGTCCTTGGGCAAGGCACTTAACCCCGATTGTCAACATGGGGGCATGATGACGCCGTGTACTAAGGAGTACTGCATGTCGATAGTGTGCATGTCTTCAACCAATCTAACACTGCCTGTGCTGCAGTGTGGAGTTACGATGTTGGGGAGCTGGCAGCTGCTCGTCGTTGCTCGGTGGTTCTCTCCTGGTACTCAGGTTTCCTCCACCCGTAAAACTGTCAAGGTCATGTTTAGCCATTGTGCATAAATATGTGACCTTAAACACCAATAAATAAATAAATAAATAAATCAACCCTTAATCAATAACAGTATGTAGTTGGTCTAAGGGGAATTGGTCTTTTGGAAATTGGCCTAAAGGGAATTGGTCTAGTGGGAAGACACTGAATTGAGAAGTTAGCTCACCACACAATAATTTAATTTCCACTTCTCTTTCCCTCTTCCTTCAAGCCGTGTAATTTTAATTTTTGAATGATGGCCTCCCCCTTTTTGTTTCCTCATAACAAAGATAAATTCCTTTTATTCTTGGAAATGATTGATGATGTTAAACAGCATTTCAAGTAGAGTTAACTATGGCAAAATATTTCATTTTCACATAACTCAAACACATGGGGATCATCAAGATTATGTCATTATAACCTGGACAGGATCCATGCTGATTGAGAACTCATTTATTCTGATGATAGGGAGAGATGCCTCTTTAAGTTTCAAAAACTTAAAACATCTTCAGCAGTTGAAAAATATGCTAAGCATTTTTCCTTTCAATAGCTAATGAGTTTTGCACCAAATTGGTTTAGCATAATTATTTAAAAACCGCATACTTCTCTGATGTCTAGCTGAGGGAAGTAATTACTGCCAAACCTCCCAGTTTCTACTCAGACAATGCCTCAAACACTCTATAATCAAACATAATGAGGGCTCAAAATAAGCGGTGTCGCATCGCTTTTTGCTATGCAAAACTTTCAAAAAGCTACACAATGTTCAATTATGTATAGCATTTTGTGATACAAGATAATCAACTGCAGCCTATTAGGCTGCAGTTGATTATCTTGTATTGCAAAATGTAAATGAAAAGTTGCAAACAAATTTGAAAACTAGTTCACAGATGCTTTACTTCTGATTGTGGAACATTCCGGGCATAACTCAGATTAACTCTTCATCAAGCATCATTAGCAACTTCATATGTAAGATGAATTCTATTGGTTTAAATTCTTCCTGTTTTTACAACATTTTGCATAAAATGTCCATTAAAAATAACTTCAAGCCCATCAAATTAAAAATCCCAACTTCCATTTTGAGAACTCTATAAAACTTCCAAGACACCATGCAACCCTTAAAGGCAGTTCAGTTAAAAATAAAACATAGTAAATGTTTCATGTGTTGCAGATCATTTGGAAATGCCCAGAAATGGATAGAAACTATTCTATCTACTTACAATTCAATACAAAACAGCATAACGTAACTGTGGTATACAAAAAATAGCTATGTAATTTTTACAAAATGCTATTCATTTTTTGGAAATGTGTAGCATTTTGCTACGCAAAGAAAAAACGTTTTTTTGAGCACTGAACATAATAAGCACAAATAAAGTTTCAACTGACCATGCACCATAAGAACCCCATGGTAAACAAGCTCTGCTCGACCAGTAAAATAGGAGCCGGTAACCAATGCCTTGAATGAAGATCTCTATAAAGTGGGTAACATAGGTGCAAACGATTGGCTAACTTGATTTCATACCAAAGTTGTGGTCATGATATAGCCATGGGTGCTCAAGATGACCTTAAAACCCCTATGAATAAAGTTTCAGCTAAAGTGCAGATGCCCTAGTTGATGTTTGAGGGGTTTGACATCACTGTCTCGGGTTTCACTTTCAACATTAACCCTTTACTCAACGAATGGCCCGCATCCGCCCACGTAACATGCAAATTTAGCAAATGAAAAAATATTGTTTTTCGGACAATTTCAACAAAACCATATCAAGTGACCCCTCTTTGGAACGAGCTCGTCGAGCTCGTTCCAAAGAGGGGTCACATGATATGGTTTTGTTGAAAAAATTTTAAAAATGATATTTAAAATAATAAATTTTGAATCGTCTGCATTGGGTAAAGGGTTAATACCCAGTAGCCGTCCCCATGAGAACCCTGGGAAGTGAAGCTATGTTTTACTGGTAAACTAGGACTTGGTCACCAATGCCAGGGATAGAAGTCCTCTAAAATTGACAACATGGGTATAAATTATTGGCTGGACTTGACTTCCATATCAGGCATTGTTAGCCATTACGCTGAAATATGTGACTTTAAACGCCAATAAATAGCAACATATAAATACCCAGTAGCAGATTCCCAGAACAGTGAGCTCAATGAGCTCTGTCAAACAAGAATGAATTGGATACATTCCTAGTTGCATTGTGGGAGAAATTGGAAGCTTGAAATTTTGATATTTTAACATCAGTGTGAATAGGGTTAAATTATTATTGCATGATTGTTCTATGTAATCCCCATTTACAGAAACACTAAACCATGTGGAAATGAAAATCTGTTCCATTTTGACAGACTATTTTTAAATAGAAGCAAAATTTCTCTGGAATTTTCTACAAATTGTGCAACGCATTTACAATTTGAATAGCGATAGCTGTGGCTCAATAGGTAGAGGTGCAGGCTGCAAGCCGAGAGATCCTCGGTTCGAATCCCACCTGCGGCAACCGCGTTGTGTCCTTGGGCAAGATACTTCACCCCATTGCCCATCTGGGGGCACGGTGACGTTGTGGACTTAGGCGTACTGCACGTCGATGGTGCACTTGTCTTCAACCAATGCTAACCCTGCTTGTGTGGAGTTAGTATGTTGGGGAGCTGACAGTTGCTCGCCGTTGCTCGTGGTTCTCTCCGGGTACTTTGGCTTCCTCCACCCGTAAAACTGTCATGGTCATGATTAGCCATTGTGCAGAAATATGTGATCTTAAACCCCAATAGATAAATAAATAAATAAATAAATAAATAAATAAATAAATAAATAAATAAATAGCGATAGCTGAAAATCATCCCCTGAGTTCCAGTATGGAACATTGGAACTCAGGGGTCGAAATGGTAACACAGGTTCCCCTCGCATATTTAGTTGGTGATAAAATGTGTTCTTTGTGTTCAACTTGATAGTTTGTCAAATGAATTGCTGAGTGTCCTTCTAATAATTGTTTTTTTTTATAGACATGAAGGCATGTAATAAACACAGAATGATACACACGTATCGATAGGCAGTTAGACCCCCTAAATCCCTTGTCTAGATTCACCTGCATTGCATCTATATTTTTGAAACAGCAGCAGGCTTCTGTAGTATAGGATAATTCGTTTTCACCTCTTTCATCATTTCTGAAAGTTTATTTTATGGAAATGAATCATTCACGAGGGCATAATTTTTTCAAAGCAGAGTAAAAGCAACTACCGACTTCCTTCAAAGTTTAGCAAATTCATTTGTAGAAAAGTCCTATTCACAAAATTAAGTACATAAGTTCAGAATATCAGCTCGCAGAAGAAAGAAAATTAACTGGCAAGGTCTGTGGGGAATGTGAGTGATAAACAAGAAGCAATATTAAACTGCCTGAATTTCATATTTCATCTGCCAAACCAGTGGAATAATGTCAAGTCCAATTGATTACACAATGTTGCTTGTGCCATAAAACATTCAAGCTGGCCATTTAGAGGGAGTGAGTTGCTTGGTTTATTACAAATTAACAGTTACAGAGAAAGGTTGAGTTCATTTTACTGTCTACCATTACCAACTTCATGCATTTTTGTTCTCTAGATGCATAGACAACTGCACTTTTATGCATGTATGTAATTAACCCTCTTCTCTGATCACAAAACTGGTATTTTTCTTGATCAGATCAGGTCAGGTCTGAACACACTTCCACATAAACAAAATGACACACTTCTACATAAACGAAATGATTTGAAAGCTGTCGGATTACTGGGAAGTGAAGCAGTGCTTGTTTACTGTGGTAAACAAGTTCTATTATACTGATAAAATATGACCTGGTTTCCAATACCAGGGGTGGAAGTCCTCTAAATGGTAACATAACCGATTGGCTGGACTTGACTTTAGGTTGCAGGCACAATTAGCCATTTTGTAGAAATATGTGTGACCTAAAACACCAATAAATAAATTAGTCTTATCATGATTAATCGAGAAATCGCCTAATCATCGGAAACTCCTTTACTGATGAATTATTATACCCCCCCCCCCCCCCACAATGAGTTGTGTGTGTGTGTTCTGGTGGAGGGGGGGGGGGGGGTTATCCTGGAATTATCTTGTCCCTACCTCCATCTGTCTGTGACCACCCATCTCTGATAGTGATATAAAGGTAAACCACTCCTCCATACTGATGAGTGGGAGACAAGCCAGAAAATAAGCAAACTGTCATCTGAAAAATGAGGTCCCCAGAGGGTGAATTTGGTGATGCTACCCTGCAGGGTAGCATCACTAAATTTACCCTCTGTGAACCTCAATCTGAATTAGGATCTCAAACCTAAACAGAAAGACGTGCCCAGAGGATAAATTGGCTCACTGTATGGGATAACATCAGCAAATTCGCCCTCTGGGAACCTCATTCCTGTAAATGACAGATTGCTTATTTTCTGGCTTGGTGGGAGATGAATGGTTAAATTGACAGTACATCAATACAGAGAGAAGAAAATCCTGTTTTAATGATACAGCACAGATCAATTGCTACTTAAACACCATTTGTGAATACAAATTGTTGCTCTGAAGTTGGTAGGTAGGCAGCTGGATAGATTGGAGGTGTCTAATTAAAAAGGCACTTGAAATTTTCAAGTGTTTAGAAATTTCCAAATACTTCAGGTATGCTTTGTATTACAAGAGAGTGGTTGAGATTAAGTGACCTGTCATGCTTCTCTACTCTCCTCATTAGTTAGGATAATATTCATTGTGGGGGCAAAATTGATTTCTGTCAAGTGGGATTCATCCGTTCATTCATTCATTCATTCCATCTCTCCATGCATCTGACCATCCATCTCTTTGTGGTTTGGTCGTGAAATCTCACCTGACGGGATTTGACTTGGGGATTTGGTATTTGACCCAAACATGATGCATGTCAAGTGTCTGCTGAGGGTAAGATTTACCCATCACCCCCTCTGCATACTGCTTGAGATGAATTTTCTCTCACATGGCCCCACATGACATAACCGAAAATCTGACTACTACGGTGAAAATGTACTGTTCGAGTGATTCAGAGAAAAATGAATTACATTATTTGTGAAGAGCATCGAAAAGTTCTGTATGTACTCTATAGCCTACGAAAGCCAGTGTTAGGTCACATCAGTGGTGGGTTATCTTATATTGAAGCGAGTTGAAATAGTTGACATTCCCATGATGTTACTTTTGAAATTATTGATCTTAATGATGTTATGCGGAGTGTGGTGGGAGAAAAATCATCCTCGAGTAGTGCATGATGCTTTTCGAAATTAAGACATGGGGAAAACGGAGGCTCATCATTTCAGGAATCATCAATGCTTTGCCAGGGGATCTTCCTGCAAAAATCTTGAAATTTATTACAGAAGAATCGCATTCTTGTTGATTTTTCGCTGTGAATTTTATTACTCTGATAGCCAGATACTCAGGTGATTCACCCTCCCTCCATCGGAGAAGAAAGTAGAATGTCGCTTTGGTGAGACATGATTGAGTTACAAACCAAAACAAACACGCATGCAAGATACGAAGGATGTACTTTTGTGACATCATTTTGTGTGTTTATATCCGACATTTATATTTATTTATTGGTGTTTAAGGTCATATATTTCTGCACGATGGCTAATCGTGACCACAACAGTTTTACGGGTGGAGGAAGTCGGAGTACCTGGAAAGAAGCACCGAGCAAATGTCAGCTGCCCAACATAATAACTCCACACAAGCAGGGTTAGCATTGGTTGAAGACAGGTGCACCATCAAAGTGCAGTACGCCTTAGTGCACAATGCCACCCGTGCCCCACGAGGGCAGTGGAGGTGAAGTGTCTTGCCCAATGACACAACTTGATTGCTGCAGATGGGATTTTAACCGAGGACCTCTCGGCTTGCAGCCTGCACCACTACCTAATGAGCTACCACGCCCCCCTCTGACATTTATATATATATATTATATTATAGTTTGGAAATCGTGTGACTTACCGTTTATTAAAATGGGTGTAAGGAAGCTAGCAAGCCTTTGGGTGCTCGCTATGTTGAACATAACGAGCACTCCTTCGTTTTGCTAGCTCAGTGTTTTCCTCAAGATCAAGCAATTCCAGATCTTGCAGTTGTGAGGGAATTCTGTTCCCGTGCTTTTTTCGGAGTTTCCACAGGAAAGCAAACATACTTGAGTAATGTGGAGGTAGGATGGGTAGCTGTATCAATTGAGGGGAAGTGGTATGTTATGTTTGTTAGCAAAATGTAGACAATGATGAAATATCCGGGTGATAATTAAATATCCAAATGAGGATAGTCACGCAGGGTGGGTAAAGTATATCTCTCTCGCCCAGGTACAGCCCTTGAAATTAGGAATATTTTACCACAGCAATCAATTGCTGTGGTAAATTCCATTTCCCATGGCATTGCCACAGCAATCACAGACACGAAAATCAATTCTGTACATTATGTGGAGATGATGAGTTGTAAGCCTCGGGCCTTTCCTAACTCAAGCATTGAATATCAGGACTGGCAGATAACTGCCAGTCCTGATATTCAATACTTGAGTTATATAATTAAGAGTGTTGCACAAGGATATTTTGGGTGGGACGTTACTCATGATTTCTAATAAACATTATTGAAATATTATAAATTGAGCATCTGGGGAAAATGTTACCACAGCATTAATGTACCATGGTAAAACTAATTTACTACAGCATTCACCATGGCAGTGCTGATTGCTGTGGCCAAGTTCGAGGGCTGCAGGTATCTCACCTAGAACAATGACAGAATAGCCTCGTGATAATTAGATATCCAAATGGGGATAGTCACCTATGGTGGGTAAGGTAAATCTGTCCCACCCTGGTATCTCACCTGGCTCATGCATATCTCACTGGGCAGGAGGTTTTAGAAAAATATTTGATTTTCAGTTTTGGAAAAAGAGTTAATCCATATTGAAAAATAAATAAATAAAAGAAATAAATATAAATAAATAAATAAATAAAATCATTTGATTTCACAAATTGTTAAAAAAAAAAAAAATTAGACCTGGGCGAGATGGATATTTTTGGTGAATTGGTTGAGCAGTGCTGTGAAAGACAAATTTTGCTTTAATTGGATAAAAAATGCAACCAAAAGGGTCAATACAGATATACATCATTAGACTACTGTCTCCAAATGGTCCTTATATCATACCCTCGGGGGAGTATTTTTTCTAGTTATACATTCCATTTCTCTGGTCAGTGGGTTTACCCTAACGCTTTAATTTTGCCACAATCAGAAATAATCAATTTCCTGGTTCATTCCCTGCAATGAGAAATTTATCATTCTTCACTCAGGATATGTCTAAATTGACTTTCAATGGCTTCCTCTCGATGCCTTCATCAATACCCACATTGAACTGGAGAGTACTTGCGTGCAGACATGGTGTTTGCTGAATCCTCACCGATCCTGACAGCTTAATGATGAGAGCTTGGCACAACATTTGAATAAAGAACCTTTCACACATTCAATTCCATGTGGAGTGTTCCGATGTGTAAAGCAATATTGTGTGTGGCCAAATTTTTGTCTTTTCTTGAAATAATTGAGGTTATATTTTATGTCCGAAATGGTAACTGGCAGTATTCATTGGATCATTGTCAGAGTAACAAACTGACTGCAGGTTATGCAGCTTCTCCTGATGATAAATTCATTATCATATATACTAAGCAGTATGTAATGGAAAATCATTCACTGAATATTACTTCTTCCCTATCCATCAGTGTGTTGCGATGGTTCATTGAAAACATGTTGAACCACAGATTGAGAGGTCATGAGTTGCTTACACTGGGACACTGAGCTAGTGCTCGGTGGAGTCTACATAATTCAGGGATCAGAGAGTTCAGCGAATTTGCTCATTTAAGCTAATTCAGTGTTTCCGCTGGGGATAAAATGTTTGGTCCTGAAACGGCTGACCAGATATCTGGTTACAAACCAGTCACCAACATTACCGGTTGAAAAAGCTGTCAGTAGGATAACTGCAATGCTAATATTTTTTGTTATCTCATTTAAACACCTTGCCTGCCGCCTGTGGGTCAGTGTTTAAAAAATGACATTCAGGTATTAAATCTCCATACACCATACATGTTGGCTGAGATAACCAAGCCAGAAAATAAGCAGACTGTCATCTGCAAAATGAGGTCCCCAGAGGGTGAATTTAGTGATGCTACCCTGCACAGCAGGGTAGCATCACTAAATTTACCCTCTGTGAACCTCAATCTGAATCAGAATCTCAAAACTAAACAGAAAGAGGTTCCCAGCTAGAGGATGAATTAACCCACTGTATGGGATAGCATCATCAAATTCACCCTCTGGGGACCTCATTCTGCAAATGTCAGACTGCTTATTTTCAGGCCTGGAGATAACTTATAATAACATACACAAAGCACACAAACAATAAAAATTGGGTTAACCAAGCGACACATATTATAAAAGTAACAGATTAACCCTTCACTGAACGCAAACAATATCAAAATATATTATTTTAAATATCATTTTTTAAAATTTTTCACAAAATTTCAACCAAACCATATCATAAGACCCCTCATTGGAATGAGCTTGATGAGCACGTTCCAAAGAGGGGTCACATGATATGGTTTTGTTGAAATTTTTTGAAAAATAATATTTTTTCTACTGCCGAATTTGCATATTACGTGGACGGATGTGGCCATTTCGTTGGGTAAAGGGTTAAACAGATTAATCTTCTCTGTTGCATCCCTCCTGTGAGTGGGCATACAATACATGAGTCCCATTGACAATCTAAACTAATTAGAAAGTCATGGTCTCGGGCAAAGAAGAACCGGGAGATTTCACCAGCGGTATTGAACGATAGGCTTTCGAAAGTACATGCACGGTCATGACCACATTGAGCTTTATTCTCTCTACTGATTTCTGTGCATCAGGATATGGGTTGATCAGGCCTGGCATTCTTTATGAGTGTAGGAGTGCTGCATGCCTAAAAAAACTGAGGAGGGCAATTTTTTGCACCCCTTGATTTTCTGGAATGCCAGATCTGTTTGGGACTGCCTTTAAAATCTATTATCATTTCGTCCCCTGAGTTCCAATGTGTTCTCTGTGCCTACTGGCACAGAGAACACATTGGAACTCAGGGGACGATTTGTCAATGTTGCATTGATTCGCAATAATTTATGACCCATTCTGTGTCGCATTTCGATACATTTTGAGTGTAGAAGACAGTAACATTAGAATAGAATGCAACATTTTTAATAATGAGAAGATGTGTGTGCCAATTTTTATACGCCCTTTTTGAAAAAATGGATCGTATTATGGTATACCGCTGTCCGTCTGTCCATCCGGGCTCACGGCGTACGATAACTCAAGAACGCTTTGAGAGATTTTCGTGATTTTTGGGTAGGTGGTGTATATCGATGGAGGGAAGCTCACTTTCGTTTAGTGTCGCCGTTCGATTAATCATTCCAGAGTTACAGGACTTTATTACTTAGAAAATTGTTGATTTTTTACATGTCGTACGATAACTCGAGAACGCTTTGAGAGATTTTCATGATTTTTGGGTAGGTGGTGTATATCGATGGAGGGAAGTTCCCTTTCGTTTAGTGTCGCCGTTCGATTAGTCATTCCAGAGTTATGGGACTTTATTACTTAGAAAATTGTTGATTTTTTACACGTAGTACGATAACTCGAGAACGCTTCGAGAGATTTTCACGATTTTTTGATAGGTGGTTTATGTTGATGGAAGGAAGCTCCCTTTCAGTTGGTGTCGCCGTTCAATTAGTCATTCCAGAGTTATGGGACTTTATTACTTAGAAAATCGATGATTTTTTCTTGAAGTTATGATCTCTATAGACATAAGATATATACATGAAATTCAAATAATTTTATTTCCAAATTATTGAACACAGTATGTTGTTGGTTATGATTATTGTACAAGAATATAAAAAAACCCTGGCAAGTACACATGTATACTCATATTGTGTGCTTCCCTCTTATAATTAATAACGGGCGTATCAAGCGCTCATGGCGCAGCTGTTGATTCCACTATGTAGCTGAATATAGCACAAATTTTTCAGTCACAATATTAATACCTTGAAGTGAATATAACCAAAATAGCATACAAGTTTTTGCATTGCACTCCCAAGCAATCTGAGGAGGACAACTGTTTTGCACTCCTTGATTTTCTAGATTGCCAGGCCTGGTTGATTGATCACACCATTGGGGCACGGATGATCGGGGTCGCCAACAAAAGGGTTATATTTTAAATGGTTGTGAAGGGTTGCAATAATCATGAAGGCTTGTAGTTTTTGTCAAAACTAAATAGTAGTGATATATTATGATTATTCAGTAGGTGAGGGTATAATGATAACATTGCACTAACCACAAACTTTTGATGTTGTGAACCCTCGTAAATATGTTTCTGATCTATCTAAAGTACTCCCCAGATTTTACTTGGACTTTGCACCACTGATGTGTGCACTAAAAGACATTTTATTGGTATTTTATCAGAAGTGCTAGAAATCAAGATATTCATAGTTACCCTGATGCCATGAATGTTTCACATGTTGTGAATGGATTCCCAGTAAATTGCACCTCAATTAGATAATGTGGTTTTAATGATCGTTTTATCAGCATTCTCTGAAACAACTTGGAGAAATAAATCAAGCTTTTCTACTCTCCTCAGACTTTATTACTTCTCTTTGAGTGTATTGGAATATTTTTATATATCCAAAGCTAAAATTTCTTTTTTTTAAACTTCATAGTGTTTCGGATTGCTTTTTTTGACCAGCGTCATAAAGTTAACCACCTTACACACTGATGACAAAATATCAAAACTTCTACCAGCATATTTTTCCCATAATGCAACTGGGAATTTACTCAATTCAGTCTTGTTTGACAGACCTCTATGAGCTCTGTCAAACATGATTGAGTTGGGTAAATTCCAAAGTGCATTATGGGAAAAAATTGCAGGTTCAGATTTTGATATTTTGTCATCAGTTAAGGAAGCCGGAATACCCAGAGAGAACCACTGAGCTGCAACAAGCAACTGTCAGACTGCCCATTGTACTAACTCCGCACAAGCAGGGTGAGCATTGGTTGAAGGCAAGCACTCCATCGCTGTGCGGTACTCCTTAGAACACAGAGCAACTGTGCCCCCCCCCCCCCCTCACGTGAGCAATCTTTTGGTATCTGTAAATGAACAACACATAATGATGTCGTTTCAGTATGGAAACAGTTTTTTTCTTAATAATTTTCTGAATGAAACTGCGATTTCTTTTCAGCAACAGCATCTCTGTGATAAAAATGGTATCAAATTCATCATGATTCGAAAGTAAATTTATGAACCCCGCCCTCTGAATCTGATTTGAGCCAAGGTGAACCTTGCCTTGAATAAGATTTAGTGAATTCAGTTCATTAGAGACTCTCCATGTTCCACCTAAAGCAATGCAGATATTGGCATGGTGTATGCAGGGTACAAATTTATGATGTGGAGGATGATCAGTTAGGGGAAGTGGATTCAGTCTATAAACCCAGAGCCATGCCAGCAGAGTTTCTGCAGCAATGATATTTGTTGGCTTTTTTGGATGGAATGATGTAGTTTTACCCACTGTTGGTAAGGGCTTGCTGCTGCAGGGTGTAGCTAGGATTTCCTGTTGGGGGGGGGGGGGGGGGCAGATGGATATATGCCACAATCATATCCCAAGGCCATAGGCCTGAGATGGGGTGGGCATGGGGCGGGCATGGGGCATGGCCCTCCCATTGGTGGGGTCTGGAGGCTTCCCAAGAAAATTTTGAAAATTCAAGGTCTGGAGAGTGAGTATGAGGCCTTTTGATACTTTAAATTTTCCCATTTTGAGGGGGGGGGGGTGCTGTAATTTTTATGGAGACCCCCCCCCCCCCCCATCACACACAAACACACACACACACACACACACACACACACACACACACACACACACACACACACACACACCACCACCACCACCACCACCACCACCACCCACCACCTCCATCACCACCACCACCACCCACACCACCCACCACCACCACCACCACCATCATCATCATCATCAAAGTGGCTGTTCAACTAACAGGGTTCCACTGTACCAACATTTTTCTTTCCATTGTCCTTTCAATCAGGTTGTGTGTTCACCATAATTATGAAGAATTCATTGATCATGCAGTCAGTCTTGTTTTTTACAGCACCCTTCCATGATGCAGTCCATGAAGGAACAGAACTGACAAGGTTATCTCTTTGCCAGAAAACCTTGGATCTGTTATTCATTTAAAATTGACAGTATTTTGAAACACAATATGCCAGTCATTTTCTGGATGCCACACTGTTAGAAATTCTGTTTGTAATCTGTGAAAAATTGTGTAACATTCCCCCCCACAGAAGGTTGTTACATAGTTAAGGTCTGATAAGTCTTGTAATCTCATAATATGATATTCTATGATATTGATAGAAATCTGGGGTGTTTTGGTTTTTGACAGGGCTGCCCAGTGTTCCAATCTGTAAACATATGTCTTGTTTCATGAGTGAGGTCTCTCTTTTTGTGGGAATAAATTATGCAGTAAACCTTTCACATAATATATAGTTAAATACAAACAAGCTATTAGGCCCAAAAAGTTAAAAATTTGTTTCTTAAGACGTAGGCCCTCCTGCATGGTCCTTTTGGCTGCCACATGTTCTCTTTTTATAACCCATGTAAAAACCTGAAAAATTGAATGGTTTAGGCCTAAAAAAATTAAAAACCTGTTTCTCAGGTCCTCCCGCATGGTCCTTTTGGCTGCTGCATACTCTCTTTTTATAGCCAATGTAAACTTAAATAAAATAAAAATTAAATGGTTTATGTCTGATATTTTACCCAATTTAAAAAAATGATAAATTTGTCCCTTGAATGCAAGAAGACTTTACAATGCCTCAGCATTGTAAAGCCTTCTTGCTCTCAAGGGACGAAATACACCACCACCCATGCTATTCCATAGATTACGAGGCCTAAAATATATAACAATAACATGAACTTTTGATGACAAAGAAATAATTACAGAAATAAAAAATAAAATAAAAAACCGCACACCCGCATGCAATTTTACAAATAATGGCCTGAGAAACAAAAGATTAGACTGCTTTGTGGGGCTTTATGTCTGATATTTTACCGCAAATTAATAAAATTGATAAGTTTGGCTCCCTTGAGTATACACCAAGGCTTTGCACTTCTTTAGCATTGCAAAGCCTTTGCACTCCAGAGACAAAACACTCCACCACCCATGCAAATGATCATTTGCTCATTATGTACCACGCCGATAATAGTTAGAGATGGGCAATATACCGAAAAACCAAACCAATATCGATATCATGGGGACTCGGAAAAACTGAATCGAACCAATCATTGAATACCGAAACTGTCTGAATTTTCAAATCTTCCTATATTCACTCTTTATAAGGCCTTGTTGAGGATTGATAAGAGTTGAAGGGTCCATTTTCATGAAAGAAGTGGCTTATTTTATTTTTTTCAGTTTTGTTAACCCTCAGGGGCCTCGGCAATTGCCCTGGATTCTCACTAGACTACAGGGGCGCGGTGGCTCAGTTGGTAGAGGTGCAGGCTGCAAGCCGAGAGGTCCTCGGTTCGAATCCCACCTGCGGCAACCGCGTTTTGTCCTTGGGCAAGACACTTCACCCTGATTGCCTACATGGGGGCACGATGACGCTGTGTACTGAGGCGTACTGCACGTCGATGGTGCACATGTCTTCAACCAATCTAACCCTGCCTGTGCTGCGGTGCAGAGTTCAGAGTTATGATGTTGGGGAGCTGACAGCTGCTCGTTGTTGCTCGGTGGTTCTCTCCGGGTACTCCGGCTTCCTCCACCCGTAAAACTGTCACGGTCACGATTAGCCATTGTGCATAAGTATGTGACCTTAAACACCAATAAATAATAATAATAATAATAATAATAATAATAATAATAATAATAATATCACTAGACTACAACCTGTACATGTCCAGTGGCTTAACAATGATT
Organism: Pictodentalium vernedei; assembly: GCA_031216915.1. Classification (NCBI taxonomy): domain Eukaryota; kingdom Metazoa; phylum Mollusca; class Scaphopoda; order Dentaliida; family Dentaliidae; genus Pictodentalium; species Pictodentalium vernedei. The sequence continues at coordinate 54,910,422 of CM062290.1, forward strand.
TCTAGCCAAGTCTTGGCTGCCTTTGCAGGCAGCCAAGACTTGACTAGAAATCACTGCCCAGCTGACTCGTTTATTGTCAACAGGAGCTTCTGAAGAAGGCATTGCCAGGGCATGCTCTGAGACTGCAAATGCCGCAAATAGGCCTTTAAAGGTTAAAGTGCGTTTAGAACAAGTCACAAAATTACGGTAGATATGATTTGTGTTCATAAAAGAATTCCACTGTTGAGCTCATTGGCAGTGGCATTTGTGGGAGTGTGGTAGAATGATACAAGAATAACTTATTCTGTATTTTCCTTATGTAAATTTCCCTTTGGTACTCTCAGCAAATCTCAATGAAGTCAGATACCGAACCGATAGCGAGGTATACTCCCTTAAAAATACCGAATCCGATACCCAGCTCAGAATTCCAATACCGTCCCTCTCTACTGATGTTCTTGAAAACCATTGTCAAATTCCCTGAAAAGTGCTTGACCCTTTACCCAAAGTAACAGCGAAAACTGGCAGCGGTAATCACAAAAGTCACCAATTTTCATTATTTTTTTTCATTTTTTGTTCCCAAAACATAGGTTATGACCCCTCTTTGGAACGAGATCAACGAGCTCGTTTCAGTGAAGTGTCATAACCTATGTTTTTGAGACAAAAAATGAAAAAAAAATTAGTTATTCAGTAATTTTGTTAGCTCCGCCTGACAAAGTCAGCAGAGCTTTTCTGATATCAAGTTGTCCGTCGTCCGTCCATCCGCCTGTCGTCTGGCGTCAACATTTTGTTTGTTCGAGCCATAATTTCTTTACCACTGGATATTTTTCAACAAAACTTTATAACAGTATGTATTGTCACTAGGCAGTGTGCCATCAATCATAATAAGGTCTGTATCCATCAACGTTAAGGTCACAGACTACCTGGTCAAAGTAACACCAATGTATTTGCCAAATTTTATTATGTTTTCTTTTTTTGTCTGATAAATAAAGCTAATGAGCCTTTATTGAACAAGCTCAACAAACTTGTTCCAATGAGGGGCCATAAGCTATGTTTTTGAGACAAAAAATGATGATGTTTTCTGCTATCCATTTTGGGTAAAGGGTTATCAGAATCGGAGATTGGGGATAAAATGTTACCCTGTATATGGCTGCCCCTGAAAGTAGTTGCCCTGGGCTGAGCTATCTTGGCCAAGAGGCCTCTTGCTTGCAAGAGTTGTCTGCTTTTCTTGTTAGGTAAAGGGTTAACCCTTTACCCAACGTAACGGCCAAAACCGGCCAGCACGATTCTCAAAAATCGCCAATGAATTTTTATTATTTTTTCATTTTTTGTCTCAAAAAAATAGGTTATGACCCCTCGTTGGAACGAGCTCGTTCCAACGAGGGGTCATAACCTATGTTTTTGAGACAAAAAATGAAAAAAAATTAGTTATTCAAGAATTTTTTTTGCAAGTGTCGTCTGCTTTTCATGTTAGGTAAAGGGTTAAATAGTGCTTGACTTTGATTCCTTGATATCAGTGGGAAGCCTGTGTAACACAGTTTGTGCTGAATGACCTTGTAACAAACTGTTTACGTCACACAGTACAGGGTTAAGAAAGCTGACAAGTGGAGATTGTTAATGTGTTGCTCAGTTATTAGTGTGCATCTCACGCCACTTTTACCATCAATAAATCCCGACTGTGATAATCATAGACTGTTGAGGCCACACAGAAAAGAGCAGGAGAATTGAAAATATTGATTTTCACCAAAGTATATTGCCATCTTGTTTTCCCTCACTCCACAAACCCTCTGTGTTCTTTATCTCTGATCAGTGTGCACGATTTTTCTGTGAATCATGTGCTGAAATCTGATTAACTTATCCATGAACGGAAACAATTCCTTTCCTTGCAATCTCTCCCATTTTGGTAATGCAAGCCATGGAAAGTGATAATTCATCTTCGGCACTAATGTGTTTTCAGCAGGACCATAATGTTATAAAATTCCAAATGCCCAGGATTTCATTTACTCAACTGGGCACAGAGGAATAACAGTTTGCTGCAATTAAGCTTTAAAATGACAGGGCAACACCTCTGTTTCTATTAATACCATTTGTAATGTTAGTGGTGTCGCAGGCTGTACTTGCGCTTACCTAAGGTAGTACGGTGGAGCACATTTAACCCTTTACCTAACAAATCGATGCATCCCACATGTAATATGCAAATTCAGCAGTTGAAGAAATGTTATTTTTTTCAAAAAATTTCAACAAAACCATATCATGTTGCCTCTCGTTGGAACGAGCTTGTCCAACAAGGGGTCACATGAGATGGTTTTGTTGAAATTGTTTGAAAAATTTAAAAAAATGATATTTAAAATAATATGATATTGTCTGTGTTGGGTAAAGGGTTAATTGTTTGTCTCGCCCTGTGGGAACCCTGAGAAGTGAAGCAGTGCTTGTTTTCTGTGGTAAACAAACTTTGTTTTACTGGTGAAATAGGGGCGTGGTGGCTCAGTAGGTAGAGGTGCAGGCTACAAGCCAAGAGGTCCTCGGTTCGAATCCCACCTATGGCAACCGTGTTGTGTCCTTGGGCAAGACACTTCCCCCCATTACCCATGTAAGGCACTAAGGCGTACAGCACGTCGATGGTGCACCTGTCTTCAACCAATGCTAACCCTGCTTGTGTGGAGTTAGTATGTTGGGGAGCTGACAGTTGGTCACCATTGCTCGGTGGTTCTCTCCGGGTACTCCCGCTTCCTCCATCCGTAAAACTGTCATGGTCAGGATTAGCCATTTTGCAGAAATATGTGACCTTAAACACCAATAAATAAATAAGTAAATAAATAAATAAATAAATAAATATAAGAACCCCAGGAAGTGGAGCAGTGATTGTTTACTGTTGTAAACTAGTTCTGTTTTTAGGTATAATGGGACGTGATAAACAGACCTGCTCTAGGACTCCAAAGTGCCCAGCATGATTGTAAGACACTGTTGAAGCTTACCATTATACTAGCTTTGTTCCCATGGTAACCTTGGAAATGGAATTGGTAAATAAGGTTTACTGGTAAAATAAGACCTGCTAACTAATGCCTGGGGTGCAAGTCCTCTAAAAGTGGGCAACAAAGCAGGCCTTAAAATTCATCAGGATTTGTGCAGCAGGCCCTAAAATACATCAAGATTCGCAATAATTGGTTTAGCAAGCCTTAAAATTTGTCAGGATTTGCATAGCAGGCCTTAAAATTCATCAGGATTTGCAAGAATCAGTTTAGCAGGCCTAAAATTTGTCAAGATTTGTGTAACAGGCCTTAAAATTTGTCAGGATTCACAAGAATCTGTTTAACCAGTACATCATGAAAACCAAACATAGCATTTATATGGTATGGTTACTCGAGTTTAACCTGTGAGGTGCCTAGTTTCAGTTTTGTTAAGTTTCATGGCATATATGCATATTTTTAAGATGTGTTCCAACATACAGGCTTTTGGTGGTCTTGCAAGAATCATTTGCACAAATTGTTTCAGATTCAGATTCTCGCATTGGTTAAACTTGACTTCATACCTGTATTGCAGTCATTTTTCAGGCCCAAAGCTATTAGGGGTGGGGGTGGAGGATGAACTGCCCCCCCCACCCACCCCCCACCCCCATCCAATTCTGTTTGAAAATTTGGCTGCCTTTTACTAGAATTTCGATGCATTTTGCATACCAAATAGAGCTATTGGGTCATTTTGGGGCATTTTCACATTTTTTTTCAGGAATTTTGTCAGAAATTTTTAAAAGTTTGATCCCCCAAAACTCTGTCATCGTGGAGAGTCTTGCTTCGGGCCTGTAGTCATTCTAAAGTCATAGATGCTAAAAGTCAATGTAAACACCACTAAATAAGTACTTGTGTTGTGAATTGCATCCAGCTATTGTTGCTAAAAAATGGAAGGAAGATGTTAACATTGGTAATGGCTTTACAGAATAAAGAATGACTTCAGAAATGGAGTTGGAATGTCTCACTGGGGAATAATTGACAGACGGAAGGTTGCATAATAAATAGTATTTTGATGTTACTGCTGAGGTGGGAAAGAATTTTAAAGTAGTTAAAGCTCTCCTTGTCATTATTTTTTCTGTTGCATCTTGTTGTTGAGGTACCCTGTTATATTAAGAATATTAAGAATATGAAGATGCTTTTCACATAAATTCCCCCACGGGAACCCCGGGAAGTTATGCAGTGCTTGTTTACTATGGTAAATAAATAAATAAATTAACATGAATTATTGTTGTCATGGACGATATAGTGAACTCCATAAATATTTGAAGAATTGTTAGGCAAGTTTTGAGATGTCCTGTTGGGCCGTTGGCAAGATGCTGCAGTGAGTTTATTGATTTACCATGTCACACTTCTCCACTTTGAAAGTACGCACAGTGGAGAATTCACTAACACAGTTACCCTGACTCTCCCCAGTTTTCCTTTGTTTATAGGCCTATTTGGCTTCCGACATCCAATACAGGCATTTAATCTATTATATCTTGTTTGACAGAGCTCAAGGAGCTCTGTCAAACAAGATATAATAGATTACATGTAAATGCTAAGTTTATCTCTAGAAAACAGGAAAGTGACACAATCCCTGTTAATTGAATACTCCTGTTAATTGAATAAATTTCATTGGCAAAGTGGCCATTCATTTAACAGGGTTCCATTGTCACGATATATTACAAGATTTTTTTATTCAATTAACAGGAGAATACTCTATAACCTGTATGCAATAAACAGGTCAAATTTGTACTGAAGGTATAAAAAATGGTGTGGTTCTTGGGAATTATATTCAGTTGGGAGATATCCAGTTAATTGGCATCCACTGTACCCTTTTTGTGAAGAATGTTCTGAATACTTTTGGTATGATAAGGGTTATTGTAATAATCTCCATATCTCTGTCATGTAGCATTAGAATCTTATTGAATGATTTTATCCATTTTCCTGAGGTTAGATTCATATGAGTTTTCTTGTATACAAGCTGTGAGCATCTTGATTATCAGTGGTGGTATATTGATGGTGGAAATCAATGAAGAAGATTTTTGACCTGGCCTGTATGCTGAATCAATTTTATTTCATTTTATCCACAAAAGTTCATACTTCCAATTATTTTGAATTTCATGAAAAAAAATTGGAATGTTAAAGATAGAATTAAATTTTTATATTTGATTGTTGAATCATTGAAAATCATAGACTTTTCTCATCTTTCAACAAATATTTATATTTATTTATTGGTGTTTAAGGTCACATATTTATGCACAATGGCTAATCATGACCGTGACAGTTTTATGGGTGGAGGAAGCCGGAGTACCTGGAGAGAACCACCAAGCAACGGCGAGCAACTGTCAGCTCCCCAACATACTAACACCACACAAGCAGGGTTAGCATTGGTTGAAGACAAGTGCACCATAGATGTGCAGTACGCCTTAGTAGACAATGCCACCGTAACCCCACACGGGCAATGGAGATGAAGTGTCTTGCCCAAGGATGCAACGCGGTTGCCGCAGGTGGGATTTGAACCGAGGACCTCTCGGCTTGCAGCCTCACCTCTACCTACAGAGCCACCGCGCTCCCTCTCTCAACAAATGTCATCTGCATTTGGTACATTGAGAGTAACCACGAAGAACCTCAGAGGGAATTGGCTGGCCACCCAGGTGATATGTGCCGTTTTCCACAAATAGGGGTCACATGGTTCCTGGCATCCTGCAGATGTCATGAAATTCTTTATTTATTTTTCCAGGCCTTAAACTCTTTACATCTCTAGTGGCAACCCTAGCAAGTTAGACAATGCTTGTTTACTGTGAACAAGTTCTGGTTTTAGAACTGTCTGGTTAACTGAAAAATCCACTCGGTGTTAGCTTTTAGGGAAAACTGGAAGTCTCAAAAAACTGTCTTAACGCTTTCCACATTTACATTGTAATTCTCCATTTCCAGCATATTGGATCAAGGCACAAAGTTGATTATGCAGACCTGGGGCAGAACCTTAAAACTTTTACGGTTGTATTTTCTGGAATTGTATTTTCTAGTTATGACTTTTAAATGGATTGAAATGAACCATTAGCATTTTTCAAAGATATAGCAATTTGCCAGTTGGCAAATTGCTATATGTTTTAAAATGCCAATGATTCATTTTAGTCAGTTATATTAATAGGTAGAAAATTCAATTCTAGAAAATACAATAGCAAAAGTCTTTCCTGTTGTTTAAATGAAGCAATATAAAAATCCGAACTGGAACTGAGACAGCTCTTTTTTCACAACTGGAACCAAGGCAGAATTTCACACCTGAAAACCTCTACCTGGTTTTCTTGTAAAATAGGATCTGGTGACTAATGTCTGGGGTGGAAGTCCTCTAGGATGGCAGAATAGGTATAAAGGGTGGGTTATATACAGTGGAGCCCACTTAATTGGATAGCTCTTAACTGAATAACCCTGTTAATTGAATATAATTTCCCAACACAAAACCATTTACCATATCTCCAGTACAAATTTGACTTGTTAATTGAACACAGGTTATAGAGTAAACTCCTGTTAATTGAAAAAAAATCTTGTAACCTGTCGAGAAATTACCCAGTTTTCCTTTGTTTATAGAGACCTATTTGGCCTCAGTACATCCAATACATGCATTTAGTTATATCTTGTTTGACAGAGCTCATGGAGCTCTGCCAAACAAGATATAATAGAAGAAATGCTAAGTTTATCTGAATACAGGAATTGAATACTCCTGTTAATTGAATAATTTTCATTGGCAAAGTGGCTATTCATTTAACAGGGTTCCACTTTGTGACTTCAGTTCTATATTGCTGTCAGTTTTTACCCCTAGATGTTGAAATTGTCTTTAACTCCTTGTATGCTGCTGGCGGATATTCCTGCCCATGGGAGGATTTCTGTTGCCAATGAAATAAGTATAATTTGGGAACAGTTAACCCCCTACACACTGATGCCAAAATATCCAGATCTGAAGTAGCTATTTTGCCCATAATGCAACTGGGAATTTAACCAATTCAATCTTGTTTGACAGAGCTCATTGAGCTCTGTCAAACAAGATTGAATTGATTAAATTTCTAGTTGCATTATGGGAAATATTTGCACCCTGAACTTTAGATATTTCGACATCAGTGTGCAGGAGTTAATCATATGTCCCCCCTGTAAACTGAAGGAATGTTTCGACCAATGGTTTCATGAGTTAAATTCAGATGGATTTTTCATCAAATGCAGTCTTGGCTGCTTCACAGCAGCCAAGACTGAATTTGCTGAAAAATATCTTAAAATTACTCAGCAAGTTAAGAGTTAAACAACAATTTTTAATGAACAATCCTTTAATAAATGAATTCATGCCTCTTCCTGCTTACAAATTGAATAACTAAAGAAAAAAATTTAAACATTTCAACACAACCATATGTGACCACTCACTGGAATTACCTCCTTGAGCACATTCCAATTTTGGGGTCACATTTATGTTTTTGTTGAAATTGTTTTTTGAAAATTCCAAAAAAAATTATAATTAAAATAACAAAGGGTTAAAAAGAGGTTATAGACTATGTTTTTGAGACAAAAATAATAAAAAAAAATTTTAACAGTGATTTTTGTGAATATATCACTGACTAGGTTTGACCGTTGCATTAGGTAAAGCGTCAGTTATGGTTACTGCAAAGTAAACTGCTACATGTCCTTTAAAAGCTTGCATTTGTTGGTCAAAAGGAAATTATTTCATATAGTTTCACACTAACGCACATTTTCCTCTGCTGCTTGACAATATAGACAAGTCATCTGATTTTTGCTTGAGATGAGTTGTGTTGTGACAGGAGCCGACAAACCACGGAAAACAGAGCAGCAGCCTGGAAAATGAACTGCGAAATGAAATCTCATTAGCAGGCGAGTATTTTCCCCCCCTCTGTCTACTGTACTATTTATTTCAAGGAGGTTCCAGGTTGAAATGAAATTGACTTCTCCTGTTTGTTGTCACTTGACTTCGGTAACTAGGAACAAAGTCATCAGCGAAGACAGAACAAAATCACTCAATATATTATTGCCATGAAAATTGGAATTGAAGCTTTACTGAGCACCTCCAGGCATTTTAGTGTACAAACATTCCTCTCCACTACTCTTCATCCTATTTACTCGGCTAGCCATATTGCTCTATCATGTCAGACAGGATATATTGCATCGATGGTTCCAAGTTAATGAATTCTTTTGTGAATCTTTTAGCTCTCTGCTTTGGAAAGTCAAAGTAATTGTGGTAATTTTTAGCCCATGAATATCGATTTGCTCTCAACTATAACATTCATTGGAAAACAAATTAAATGTGTAATTTTTTTTCCATATCAATTTTTGTGATAACATTTCTCAAAATTTTATTCATTCTTATATTTTCCGAATGAGTTTTAAAAAATGTTTGTGGTCAGTTTCATTGTACTGTTCCTGTACCTGTAATATACTTAACCCAAATAGGCCACTTCTGCCCGTGTAATGTTGAGCAGTTGAAAAAATATTATTTAAAAAAAATTTCAATGAAACCATATGTGATACAGGCCTGGCATTCTTAAATATACAGGAGGGCTAAAAATCGCTCCCCTTGCATGGCCTAGGGGAGCGATTAGCTTTCCTCAAGCTTTCAAAAGCTAAAAGTGGCAAAATGAAGCTTTACTATTAAAGAATTCTGCCTAGTTGGCTTTGTACATTTTATTTGGTGCTGCTATCAAGGGAGTCTCTGAGTTGGCCACACTGCCTCTCCCACACCCCCAGGCCTTGGCAAGGCCTGGGTTGTGGGAGGGGCAGTATGGCCGTCTTACAGAGACCACTAACATAGCACAGATCTGGAAAGATGTGGGTTTTATGAATAGGCCGTTACGGTAATTATTATTTTCTAAGGCCAGGAGGGCTAGTTTTCGCCCTTCTTAATTTTTTTAAGGCGAGCAGTAGGCGAACGAATAAATCACTTTCCTGAAAATGCCAGGCCTGGTGATACACCCCCCCCCCCCCCCAGCCCCCCTCTCAATACTCTTATTTGATCTGTTTAATTCTAGTGACAATGTATTCAAATGTCTTTAATCTCTCCTGGCTGCCACCCACCCTGCCCTCCACCTTCTCCTGCCCCTATGGTCACGATTAGCCATTGTGCATAAGTATGTGACTGTAAACATCAATAAATAAATAAAGAAATGAATAAATAAATAAATAAATAAATAAATAAATGCCCCTGCCCCTGCCCCTCCCCCTCCCCCACCCTCCTCTCCACCCCCATTCCCTATCTTGAAGAAAGGGGAATTTTGTTCTTCCCCTGCCAGGCCTGGGATATCGCACTATTTATTCCCACATTTCCTTGGAGGAGACCACCTGCCATGAAAGACACACACTCCCAAACTCAATATTTTTCACATCGTGGTGTGCTTGCAGCATACCCTGTTAATGACACCATCAGAGACTGTCCTCTTACGTCAGGTGCTGGAGATTCAGTCCTGCAACTGCTTAAGTTTCCATGGGAATTGTAGAAAGTGGAACAGTGATTATTTACTGTGGTAGAAAATAGGGCTGCACGATATTCAAGATTGAATACCGGTATCGGTATTCAAAAAAATACCGCGATATACCGGTATATCGAAAACTGTTCAGATATATGAACACAAATACCACAATCAAGACTCAAGGCATCACAGTCGGAACGAATTAGCACGCGTTGAAGATGCAGTTCGAAAAACCTTTACCCAACGCAGACAATATCCAAATTTATTATTTCAAAATTAGTTTATTAGATTTTAACCAAAGATTTCAACAAAACTATATTATGTGACCTCTCATTGGAATGAGCTCAACGAGCTCGTTCCAATGAGAGGTCACATGATATAGTTTTGTTGAAACTTTTGAAAATTATTTTTTAAACTGCTGAATTTGTATATTACGAGGGCTCAAGCAGACGATTCCTTGGATAAGGGGATAATATTATTCATTCGGAGCTACAGTTAAAAAACTCAAGACATCTTGAAAATTAAATTGAGGGTAAATAAATAATGACGATAAACCGATATTTTTGTAATTACACCGGTATTGATTCGATATTGGTTTTAATACCGGTATATATCGGTTTATCGATATACCGTGCAGCCCTAGTAGAAAATAGGTCATGTTTCACATTACAGCACTGTAACAGTTAACGAGAAATGAGTTTTTAGCTCACACAGCGATTAGCAAGTGTAGCACACATACTTGAGCAAACAAATTGTAATTAGGAACAACCATTTTGTATTGGTACAAAAAACATTGCCAAAGCATCTTGAAACATTTCTGAAAAAAAAAAACCTGTCTTGTGATCTCCAGTGATTATGGGCCACATGTAACAAATGAATGTTAAGTCAGAATGCAAGTTAGTTAACGGTGAAAAGATAAATTACTGATAGGCACAGACATACTAGATACCTGGCGAGATTGGCATGGTTGAAGGTAATTAAAACATTTCTCACTTAATGGTGCTGTGTTTTGTATGTAACTTTGTGTGTCCTTGATGGAGAACACTTGTCAGAACAAATTTATGTGTGTACATAGGCAGGAAATAGGTATGCACTATTTTTGTGGCTGCACTATTTTTGTGGCTTATATGAATGTATTTGAAATTCATTTCTGACTCAAATTTATGAAAATTTAAAAAAAACAACGGTTACACCAGTACAGTTTTTTTCCTTTTAAATTCTTTAAAGGAAAGAGAGAATATTTGTGACAGTTGTAAATTGAAGTGAGTGTTTTCCTTTCTGGACGGTTATATTTTCGAAATTTGTTGGAGATGTGCATAGACTAGCATTAACCCTCCACATACTATAAAAAAATTAAAGCTGCAAATTTTCCCATAATGCAATTTTAAATTTAACTAACTAAATCAATCTTGGACAGAGCTCAAAGAACTCTTTTAAAAAGGATTGATTTGGCCAAGTTTCTATTTGCGTTATGAAAAAAATGTGGTGCTTGAAATTTTAATGTTTAACATCAATGTACAGAGGGTTCTGCTGTGTATTGACAACTTGACATCAATGTACAGATGGTTCTGCTGTGTATTGACAACTTGACATCAATGTACAGAGGGTTCTGCTGTGTATTGACAACTTGACATCAACGTACAGAGGGTTCTGCTGTGTATTGACAACTTGACATCAATGTACAGAGGGTTCTGCTGTGTATTGACAACTTGACATCAATGTACAGAGGGTTCTGCTGTGTATTGACAACTTGACATCAATGTACAGAGGGTTCTGCTGTGTATTGAAAACTTGACATCAATGTACAGAGGGTTCTGCTGTGTATTGAAAACTTGACATCAATGTCCAGAGGGTTCTGCTGTGTATTGAAAACTTGACATCAATGTACAGAGGGTTCTGCTGTGTATTGACAACTTGACATCAATGTACAGAGGGTTCTGCTGTGTATTGACAACTTGACATCAATGTACAGAGGGTTCTGCTGTACATTGAAAACTTGACATCAATGTGCAGAGGGTTCTGCTGTGTATTGAAAACTTGACATCATCGTGTAGAGGGTTCTGCTTTGTATTGAAAACTTGACATCAATGTGCAGAGGGTTCTGCTGTGTATTGAAAACTTGACATCAATGTGCAGAGGGTTCTGCTGTGTATTGAAAACTTGACATCAATGTGCAGAGGGTTCTGCTGTGTATTGACAACTTGACATCAATGTGTAGAGGGTTCTGCTGTGTATTGAAAACTTGACATCAATGTACAGAGGGTTCTGCTGTGTATTGAAAACTTGACATCAATGTCCAGAGGGTTCTGCTGTGTATTGAAAACTTGACATCAATGAACAGAGGGTTCTGCTGTGTATTGAAAACTTGACATCAATGTACAGAGTGTTCTGCTGTGTATTGAAAACTTGACATCAATGTACAGAGGGTTCTGTCGTGTATTGAAAACTTGACATCAATGTGCAGAGGGTTCTGCTGTGTACTGAAAACTTGACATCAATGTACAGAGGGTTCTGCTGTGCATTGACAACTTGACATCAATGTGCAGAGGGTTCTGCTGTGTATTGAAAACTTGACATCAATGTACAGAGGGTTCTGCTGTGTATTGAAAACTTGACATCAATGTACAGAGTGTTCTGCTGTGTATTGAAAACTTGACATCAATGTACAGAGGGTTCTGTCGTGTATTGAAAACTTGACATCAATGTGCAGAGGGTTCTGCTGTGTACTGAAAACTTGACATCAATGTACAGAGGGTTCTGCTGTGCATTGACAACTTGACATCAATGTGCAGAGGGTTCTGCTGTGTATTGAAAACTTGACATCATCGTGTAGAGGGTTCTGCTTTGTATTGAAAACTTGACATCAATGTGCAGAGGGTTCTGCTGTGTATTGACAACTTGACATCAATGTGTAGAGGGTTCTGCTGTGTATTGAAAACTTGACATCAATGTGCAGAGGGTTCTGCTGTGTATTGACAACTTGACATCAATGTGTAGAGGGTTCTGCTGTGTATTGAAAACTTGACATCAATGTACAGAGGGTTCTGCTGTGTATTGAAAACTTGACATCAATGTCCAGAGGGTTCTGCTGTGTATTGAAAACTTGACATCAATGTGCAGAGGGTTCTGCTGTGTATTGACAACTTGACATCAATGTACAGAAGGTTCTGTCGTGTATTGAAAACTTGACATCAATGTACAGAGGGTTCTGCTGTGTATTGAAAACTTGACATCAATGTACAGAGGGTTCTGCTGTGTATTGAAAACTTGACATCAATGTACAGAGGGTTCTGCTGTGTATTGAAAACTTGACATCAATGTCCAGAGGGTTCTGCTGTGTATTGAAAACTTGACATCAATGTGCAGAGGGTTCTGCTGTGTATTGACAACTTGACATCAATGTACAGAGGGTTCTGTCGTGTATTGAAAACTTGACATCAATGTACAGAGGGTTCTGCTGTCTATTGACAACTTGACATCAATGTGTAAAGGGTTCTGCTGTGCATTGAAAACTTGACATCAATGTACAGAGGGTTCTGCTGTGTATTGAAAACCTCGCAATGGCTGTCTTTGACAAGGCAACTTCATCAAACACCTGTCAAACGAGCCATTAAACGAAAGGGTTATCAACTTACATGTAACAGTCTCTTATCACCTAATTTACTGAGACAATTATGTTTTCAACAGAAAAGCCGATTAGTCGATTTTGAATCGATTACTCCCGTCGACTTTGAAAAATAGGTAATCGTTTCAACACTACAGCGGGTTAAGAGATAATATTTACAAGGAGAGGATCCCAAAACTGAATTTTGAAGAGCATGACTAAAAATAGAAAACTGTTTTATTTTCAAAATTAAATGAGTTTACTTGCATAATTATGCACTTTCTGTTTTCTGTGTGTAAAAAGACAGTGGAAAGCCTCACAATTCATACTCACTACATGCAAGAAAAAATACAAATTGAAAATAACCCCCCCCCCCTTCACTGATATAAAAAAAAAATTGCCTGAGAATCAACTAATTTATTTGGTGTGGCCTAAGGAGAGTGCATGGCAAAAGCCAACATACATGTAGAAAACTGCTGATACAAAACTAACAGATTCTAAATTCAAGTTTGTACCGTCATGTAATGGATACACCCAAAGTCTCGTTCTACACCAAGTCTCTGTACACGTTTACCATTCTAACCTGGTAATAAGCCCATAATCGAAAATAAGTCCATTCCCCAACTTTTCAGATTTCAATTTCAGAGTTCCCTCCTTGTAAATAAGCCGAGTCCCTGACTTTGGAATGACATTGTTGTTACAAAAAAAAACAAAAAACTCACTAATGCCCATGAATTTTTAATTATTTTTTTAAATGTTTAAAAAAATTCAACAAAACCACCTCATGTGACCTCTCATTGGGACGAGCTCAGTGAGCTCGTTCCATTGAGATGTTACATGATATGGTCTGTTGAGTGGGGGGGGGGGGGGGGGTGGTGGTGGGGGCCACAGTGGCTCATTGGTAGACTGTTGGACTTCTACATGTATGCTAAAGGTCCCGAGTTTGATCCCTGTCCGGGATGACCCGCGTTGTGTCCTTGGGCAAGGCACTTTATCCCGGTTGCCTACATGGGGGCATGATGACGCCGTGTACTAAGGCACACTGCACGTCGATGGTGCACATATCTTCAACTGCTGTAACCCTGCTTGAGCGGAGTGCGAACAGAGTTAGAATGTTGAGGAGCTGACAGTTTCTCATCGATGCTCGGTGGTTCTCTCTGGGTACTCCGGCTTCCTCCACCCGAAAAACTGTCATGGTCATGATTAGCCATTGTGCATAAATATGTGACCTTAAACACCAATAAATATATATATGGTCTGTTGAAATAGTTTTAAATTTTTTTTCTTTAACTTTTTGATTTGTAAATTATGTGTGTGCATGTGACTGATCTTTGTTATGGGATTGACAGAGTTACCTAACTTCATGTCAACTTTACATTCGATGTCTCCTGCAGGCTTGACGTCTTGAAAATAAGCCCACCCATATACGTTGGCCCCTTTTTACTTCACACTCCCACTGGGTTTCCCGAGATTTCTACTACATGTACACCACCTGCTAATTAGTAGTGGAGTGTAACAGGAGGAGAAATAAGTGTGGGAGCCGGGGTTCGAACCGTCGACCTCTAGCACATAGGGCTGAAACGGTTGACTCATTTTCACAACCGACTAACCAAGAGCTACAACCGGATAATATCCGGTAAACTGTAGCCATTATTTCACTGAATCTGGGATCAAAACTATAGGACTTGAAAAGCAGTATTCTCAGAAACTATTCCGTAGTGTGTATACAAACGAACGTTGTCGAGTACTCGACAACGTTCGTTTGGAAACATACTACGGAATAGTTTCCTCGGTTACTCAGTCCTCATGAAAATTGCCGATCATTAACGAAGTCTTTAATGCCAAAGTTGACCATTTCTCAATATATACAGCGCTGCTTTGAGGTGTAATCTATCCCAAAGGAGAAGCTGCAGATTTACTACGTTTTAACCGTGGAATGGCGATCACTATCGATATTTTGGATAACCGGTTGACGTTTTTTTTTAATCGGTTAGGTAGGTAACCGGTTTCAAACTGGTTATCCGGTTAGCCATTTCAGTACTACTAGCACACAAAGCAACCGATTTACCACAAGACTAAGAGATCCGGACCAACCAGGCTGGTTGGTAGATGGCCTTTATACCTCGACCACTACACTACTCTCCCCTTCTTTTGAGATTCACCCACCGTGAATCTCACCCCAGGTTCCACCTCAGAGCGGTCGAAACATCCACCATGCTTCACCACAGTGTCCACAATGCCCCCAAATGCTGAGGATAGGACAAGCCCCCAAATGTAACAGCAGGAGAGATAAGTGGTGGCGCCGGGGTTCGAAACGTTGACCTCTTGCACACAAAGTGACCGATTTACCATGAGATCCAGACCAACCAGGCTGGTTGGTAAATGGCCTTTAAACCTCTATTTGGTTTTGTATTATGTGTTGGAAATTGGACAGGGAGTCCTCTTTCATTAGTGTGCTATAGTTCTCTGTTAAAAAGTGAGTTTGCATTAATAGTGCCTTTCTGAAAATAAAGATCACCTTTGTGTAAACAAACTCTGCTTGCTATTAAAACACTGCCAGTAGATTTAATGAAGGTTATTTGTTTATCTCTACTGTCAGATATTCTTCATTAGTTCCCAATAGTAGGCAAGCAAGGATCACTAGCCAAGTCTGTTGGGGGTAATTTTCTAATTAACATTGGATATCTCTGTAATTAACTGATTTATCTGCTCTGGTGTTATATTGGACATTTGTTATTAAATACAAGAAGAAGAAGAGATTTTCTGATTAGAAGCTAGACAGAGTCAGACAGGGAGAAATGACAGACCTTTCTGCACAGGCTGTCAAAATATTGTGACAAGTACAGGAAAAGATCATTACTGCAAAAATAATTGAACATTCCGCCAATAGTTTATATAGTCTGAGGAAAGAGGATTACAGATAAAGGAAAATGGGTAGATTTTCCACCCATCTGAATTTCACAATTCTTAAACAAAAATGCAATAAGCACTAACTAGTGTTGAAATGATTAGAGAATTTTGTAGTCAATTAGTCAGAGACCATTAGTCGATTACTATTTGACTTGTCAACACCCAGGCCTGCTGGTTTCAAAATTTTGCATAACCCATTTATCGTTCACCTGGTCTGAACTTTGGTAACTTATCATTCATTCCCCTGTACTTGATTCTGGTAACCCATTAGCCTAGGTAATCTAAATTATGTATCGCAACTATCCTGATACAGTAGAATCCTCTTAATTGAATATCCATTTTGCCAGTGAAAATTATTCAATTAACAGGAGTATACAATTAACAGGGATTTGCAGGCTTGGCAATTTCAGGAGAGCGATTTTTTAGTTCTCCTTACTGCCCTCCTGAAAGAATTAAGGAGAGCGAAAAATTGCCCTCCTATATATTTTGGTCTGGGATGATTGAGATTACATGTATTATGCTCACATTAAATTTTTGTTGTAAAGAAAAAATGTAATTTAACTTCGAAGTCACATAACATCACGTAATTTCATTCTGAAACTGGTTTAGTGGTAAAAGGTAATGGCTGCAACCATACCCAAACACAGTTGCAATCATTTGAAGCAAAATGGGTTACAGCAATATTTTTTTTCTGTCAGTTTCAAGTTCAACAACTGACATCACAGTTTGAGGGGTAATTATTCAAGGAATATTGACACTATAATATACTACCATTACTACTATCCTGTCACTTGAAGCACTTGCACCAGGATGTGACTGTAGATTCAAGCAGACCTGTTGTCCAAGAAAGTCATACGCCTACCACTACCACCTTCAATCCCCTTGGGGGGTTGAAGGTGGTAGTGGTAGGCGTATGACTTTCTTGGACAACAGGTCTGGGTACACACACAGGTCTTGTCAAGTGTGTGTTCGGTTGTTGAGTGAGACATCTAGATGTCTAAGAGATTTCGCTTTACCTTAGTAAAGTTAATAAAATCACTACTGATGTAGTCTGTTGGTTTCAGTTTCAATGAGTTCGTTCAATTGGATACTTAAAATGCTGTGTAAAGCTAATTGCTCTTCTGAGCTGATTGAGGAGCGCGATTTTTTGCCCCCCAGCATTTTTCAGAATGCCAGGCCTGGATTTGGTCAGTTCCCTGTGTTCTGGAGGTAAACTGAGCATTTATTCTATTCTATCTTGTTTGACAGAGCTCATAGAGCTCTGTCAAACAAGATATAATAGAATAAATGCATGTATTGGATGTAGTGAGGCCAAAAAGGTTGATAAATAAGGGGAATTTGGTGTGCCTCACAGTAATTTTTTCGACATATTACAAAAATTTATATGCAATTAACAGGAGTTTACTCGACAACCCATATGCAATTAACAGATCAAATTTGTACTGAAGGTGTGGTAAATGGTTTTATATTTGAAAATTATATTCAATCAACAGGGATATACAATTAAGAGATATTCAATTAAGTGGGCTCCACTGTATATGAACTGTTGTTTCATAACAAAGTTCTTGCTCCTATGAGCAATATCCTGATGAATAAAGATGAATCGTAAGGAACAATAATGAGGCTGTGTTACAGCAATTCAGATATAAATTAGTTGCAATTGTAGCCTAATCTTGGCATGGTCTAGCATGCTGCAGAAGAGTATGGCATCCCTAATCACTATTTGTGGCAGAGACATGAATTATTGCCATTTCCTGATTTTTGTATCTATGTTACATCTTAATTGGTAGAGTGCTAAATTATTTTTCAAAGGTGATTTGTAACATGCATATTATTTTCAAAGATACAATGCTACCAGCAAGGGGAGCCTTAAATTAGCAAGATTTTGTTTATCAAAAATTGTTTTGTTACTATTTATTGGAGAGTGCCTGTTGGCACTCTCCAACAAATTGTAACAAAATAATTTTATATGAACATTTCTGTATCTACTGATGTACATATGACAAGATAATGCACACAGTGTAAAGCCATTAAAGTGGCTTTCAGCACTTTTCAGTAGAGCCCTGATAGTGGCTTCTAGCACTCTACCAGTTAACATGATCAACAATTTAAAATGATGCATCAACCAATCATCAGCATAGTGTTTGCATCTGCCTGAAGTATGGCTGCTCTGTTGGCCAATAATTGGCCAACAGAGCAGCTACACTTCAGGCAGATGCAAACACCTGTGCAGCTGATGTTTGGTTGATGCTTAACATCATTCTACCCTTCATTTGCACTAGATCATTCAGCGTGTCAAAATCTCGCATGACCCGTCGACAATGTGGTGCGACCAATTTTTCGTTCTGTGTGTTTTTCATTTTAGGTAACCTCCACATGAGCCAAATGGCCGTTCGCCTCAATTCGACAGGAGTGGACACCCATCACCACAACACCATAGTGTAGTGGCAGGCAACACTTATTGTTACACCCAACCTAACGATTTTCCGCTTGTAACTTCGCGGTTTATAACTCATTTTAGGTGGAAATAATCTGTGCAATACGCCAGAATCAACTGTTAACCCTTTACCCAACGTAACGGCCAAAACCGGCCAGTGCTATTCTAAAAAATCGCCAATTAATTTTCAAAATATTTTCATTTTTTGTCTCAAAAACATAGGTTATGACCCCCTCATTTGAACGAGCTCGTCAAGCTCGTTCCAACGAGGGGTCATAACCTATGTTTTTGAGACAAAAAATGAAAAAAATTAGTTAATTTTTTTTGCAAGTGTAGTCTGCTTTTCATGTTAGGTAAAGGGTTAAATGTCTTCTCACATGTTTTAAACATACATTGATAATCAAATGGCCATTAACTTACTCTTTATCTTAGCCTTGATAGTTGATGAAGTGAAGGACCCTTTGCACAGCAGGGTGGTGATAGTTGATGAAGTGAAGGACCCTTAATTTGCACAGCAGAGTAGCATTATTAAATTTTCTCCCTGTGAACCTCAGTCTGAATCAAGGCTCAGGCCTAAACAGAAAGAGGTACCCAGAGGATAAATTTGGGGATTCTAGCCCACTGTATAGGATAGCATCAGCAAATTTATCCTCTGTGGACCTCATTCTGCAAAGGACAGATTGATTATTTCCAGGCTTGATTGTATCAACCGAATTCAAACCTGTATTTGCCAAGTTTGCAGGTATACCAACTGAGAATGACTATTCTAACAGTCAAGTTAATATGCATCCAAAAACTAGGAAAAACATTTGTATCAGCCCCCCTCCATTCCGATTCAATATCAGACAGATTCAATTTCTGGTAAACACCACACTATCACATATATATGCATTGTTATTACACATTAAACAGCCTTTATGTAACAGGATTGTTAGATAAATGTGTTATCATGACCATGTGCATGTCCTATAATTTTTATCAGATTCTCGGTTGAGTTTACAATTGGATCACAACTCGCCCTGACGGGCATGTTGCGATCTAATTGTAAAAACAACCTCAAATCTGATACAAATTACAGGACATGCATATGGTCATAATAATGTATATGTATCAACGAAGGCAAATATCATGAGTTTCGCTGACACAGTCTTGGTATCTAATTAAGTATTGTCTGTTTTTGTCTTTTCAGTGGTTGGAAGCAAGTTTTACTGATGCTGGAAGATCTGTGAGGACATACATGTCCTGCTATTTGACTGAAAAAGGAGTGAACAATTGGTTAAGGACCACATTCATTCCAAGGAAAGATGCAAACAGCCTTCGTATCGAAATTCGGTTTTCAGTCAGAAGGTGTGTAAGGCATACAGATCCTTTAAATTTGCAACAGTGTAAAGAGACGTTCAACTTATATTATTATCAAGCTGAGGATGATTTCGCAAATGAATTGAGGCCCACGTGGGATGACCACACTTATACCAAAATTGACACAGTAGCTGCTGAAAATTTGTATGAACAGGCCCAGGAGATTCGACTCAACAAAGAGAATTATTTCGTAGAGCTAGACACACAACTTAAAGGAATATATTTTGCCTTCCAAGACACTGGTACCTGTGTGACCTTAATCTCTGTTAAAGTATACTATGATGCTTGCCCCAATATGACAATCAACTATGCAGTATTTCCACAAACTCCTGTTGGAAAAACTCAGTCATCAATTGTACAGAAAGTTGGTCAGTGCGTGGATAATGCAGCCACAGAGTTTACCCAACCTACTCAGTTGTGTGGCAGTGATGGAAGGTGGTCTTATCTGAAAGGTCTTTGCCATTGTGCAGCAGGATTTGAAGGGCATGGAGGAGTGAAATGTGTGGGTAAGTAGAAGAAAGTAGTGAAGAAATGTTTAATTACAGGACATTGCTACTCACCTGAAGGGAAACACGGTTAGTGATGAACCGATAATCGGCAATCAGAACTAGAGCTGCACGCGATATCGATAAACCGATATATACCGTTATTAAAACCAATATCGATCGAATACCGGTGTAATTACAAAAATATTGGTTTATCGTCATTATTTATTTACCCTCAATTTAAGTTTCAAGATGTCTTGAATTTTTTAACTGTAGCTCCGAATGAATAAATCATCCCTTTATCCAAGGAATCGTCTGCTTGATCCCTCGTAATATACAAATTCAGCAGTTGAAAAAATAATTGTCAAAAGGTTCAACAAAACTATATCATGTGACCCTTCATTGGAACGAGCTCGTTGAGGTCGTTCCAATGAGGGGTCACATGATATAGTTTTGTTGAAATCTTTGGTTAAAATCTGATAAACTAATTTTGAAAATAATAAATTTTGATATCGTCTGCGTTGGGTAAAGGTTTTTCGAACTGCATCATCAAGGCATGCTAATTCGATCTGACTGTGATGCCTCGAGTCTCTATTGTGGTACTTGTGTTCATATATCTGAACAGTTTTCGATATACCGGTATACCGCGGTATTTTTTTGAATACCGATACCGGTATTCTGTTTTGAATATCTTGCAGCCCTAATCAGAACTGGCCGGTTATGGGGCATCGGCCGATTATGACAACCGGCAGTTTCCTGTTATTCTATATTTAACACTGACTATTAAAAATCCCTTTGATATCTGGCCATTTCAATAAAGTTTCCCCATTAAAAACGTGTGTAGTGCATAACAGAAAATTTAGGGATTTGCAGAGCAAAGATATTACAGAATTTATCAACTGCAATCGGTACGAGATCGCTACCATTTCCCGAAGATTGTAGAGTTCATGTAAACATTAGAGAAACACATCAAGGGAGGTAACAAGTTGAAAAAAGAACATTGAATAATGCACTCTGATATATGTGTAAACCATGCGTCATGCGACTTCACAACACACATTAACATCAAAATTATTATTCATTTAAGACACAAAGTATGTGTGCTCAGTATATTCCTGATTAATACAGCCAAGTGTATTGTATCCTTACACAAACCGTATTAACACTATTTACCGGAATAAAACACAATCTTCATGAGAACAATATCATGTGATTGTATCGTTAATAACGATCTTTTCCCCACACCCCAACCAAAATACAAATATTATTTTGGCTAATATTGCCCAGCACTAAATATGCATACTCTGAGAACTTAAGTGGTATTAAGCTTTCGTAATTGATGATTTATCAACAAAATTCTGTAGTATAACAGGCACCAACAGATTTTCTTCAGTGTCCTATTTCAACCATCTAAATCAGCATAATCAGCAGAGAAATAACCGGTAATAGGTTGATAGCAAATTTTGATAATCGGTTCATCATTAAACGCGGTGGCTCAGTGGTTACAGAATTGGACTTCAGACTGAAATGTCCACGGTTTGATCTCTGCCTGGAGTAACTGCATTGCAACTATCGGCAACACACTTCATCCTGATTGCCTGCATGGGGGCATGGTGGCGCTGTGTACTGAGGCGTACTGCATGTTGATTGTGCATTTGTCTTCAGCCGGTGGTAACCCTGCTTGTGTGGAGTTAATACGTTGGGGAGTCTAGCAGTTGCTCAGTGGTTCTCTCTGAGTACTCCAGCTTTCTCCACCCGTAAAACTATCCCACACAAGGTGTCCCTTGCTGTTGAAAATGTCAAATCCCAGTAAATAAATAGAGAGTAAACGCTTGACTGGACTTGTTACGTGAAATAATTCATGAGAGGTGAGGGACGCTGTACAAACACAAATGCACGTATGCGCACAAGTGTTTTACAGTTTAGTCCCTCGCCTCGAATGAATTATTTCCCGTAACCAGTCCAGTCAAGCGATTAATCTGTTTATTACTTTTCATTATTAACGATAATTATATTATTTAGCTTTTTACCTAACATAACGGCCAGCACTAGTCTCAAAAATTGCCAATTAATTTTAATTATTTTTTCATTTTTTTTGTCTCTAAAACATAGGTTATGACCCCTCATTGGACTGGGCTCATTGAGCTCGTTCCAATGAGGGGTCATAACCGATGTTTTTGAGACAAATAATAGCTATTCAAAATTTTTTTCGCAAGTGTCGTCTGCTTTTCATATTAGGTAAAGGTTAAAAGAACAAAAAACAATGAAGTCCCCATTACATCCATGGCAATGTGTCTTCGTTTGCGTGCACGGATACCTGACACAATTGTTGATTGCATAATTCACTTGTGAAATTATCGTTTATAATCAAACCCAGAAATCCCAGTAAATCACACTTTGGAAAGTAATAAATAAATAATACTCACCTGAAGTCCAAAAAAGTTGAATGTTTGATGATTTCCATGAAATAACTGATACCCTGAAATCTCCATTCAATGTGGGGGTCATAATAGTGTTCAACCGGTTACCAAAAATGTCTGCTGTAGATCACTGGATATTTGAGCTCACAATTGGCTGATTCCGATGCCGATTATGATTGTAATAACGTGCATTACTAGACAAGTCAGGGCTTGAAAGAACTACATTAAATTGAACATATTTTACAATGTTTACAGACTAACGCTTACAATTGAGCGTACTTGCGGAAATCACATACCTGATTCAGTGAAGTGCAACCTTCACATTTACGATATGCACTGGCGATTGCCGCACGTACGCCCAATAGTTGTAAGCGTTGCATGTCATATAACTTGTATATCCCATAAAGGGGCATCTAGAGAGATTAGGAATACACATTGTGGTTGTTTCTCAATTTTATATCGAATGGTATCATTAAAATATCATTTTACATTAACAATTGAACAATTGCAGAAGATAGTAAAATTTGGTTTGTGAATCATCAGAAAATGCTTGGCAACAATAGGTTGAACCGATGTTCCAGGAGCCGTTGCTGTTATCATCCGATTACCCACAATCCGCCGATTGTACTGGCTGGTTCTGATCATTGGTTGAACGCTAGGCCATAAGCCATGTTTTTTGAAGTACAAAATAAAAATCTTTTGATTATTCAATAAATATAGAATAAACGTATAGTGTTTTCAAGTAATAAATTTATTCTACGGGTTGGATTAAGAATGAATCAGGGTCTCAAAACTAAACAGAAAGAGGTACCCGGAGGATAAATTGGGCCACTGTATGGGATAGCATCATCAAATTCACCCTCTGGGGACCTCATTCTGTAAATGTCAGACTGCTTATTTTCAGGCCTGATCTGACTTGAGCAAAGGCTCCTTGGAAATAATATTAAGTTCCAAAACGCCAAATTGATAAACTGCACCCGCTTTCCCACCCACCCACACACATCTTTTTGTAACCCACACATTCCCCACACTCTTTCAGCTCGTGGTTGCAAACAGTCTTGTCAGCTCTGTATTTCATGAAACATAACCTTGATGTTGTAATATAACAGACTTAACATTGCACATTTCTTCTTACATTTGGTAATGGTTTATAAGATGTAGAAACAGATAGCGTCCAATTCTCCTCTGCAATGAAGTGCTGATAAAATATTACATTTTCTAGCTGGAAATTGGCTTTATCCATCTCTCAGTTTTCAGTTAATTTCGTTTGAGGACAAATTAAATTCTCAGGAGACAGCCATTAATAAAACAGAACTTTCCACTGACCGTTATGAACTGTGCTTGATGGGGGTTTATTAATTGAATGACTAGGACAGTAAGCCAGACAGTTTGTCTGCACCCTGCAGGGGGCAAAAACACTGGTATCGCAGTAACTTGACGGCACTGAAAATCATTTTGCGTTACCATAAACTGATGAATGGTATCACATTGCAGTAATACGGTTTTGTATTTGTCCACTTGACTTATATGCATGTATGCCCAATTTCTCAGATGCATCATTCTAGAGAAGCGCCTCTGTGGTGTTCTAACATATATATATGATTGTTTAGCAGTCTAATTGTAGTGACCATCCATGACCAGATCATGATTCGATCACTTGCACCATTAGGTCCAGAATTCGTAAATAAAATACTGCAAACTTAAGATCACATATATTGCATGTCGATGGTGCACATGTGCCAGTCTAACCCTGCCTGTGCTGCTGTGCAGAGTTACGGTGTTGGGGAGCTGGCAGCTGCTTGTCTTTGCTTGGTGGTTCTCTCCAGCTTCCTCCACCCATAAAACTGTCACCGGCATGATATGACCTTAGCTGTTAAAGTGTCGTTAAACCTTAATAAACAAATAGAAATAAATAATACACATGCAGTTGATAAAAAGCACTTCAAGACACATGCAAGGGTCTAATTATCTGTATTAAGACATCTCAATTTATTTGGGGACATCCCCAATTGAAAAACAGGTGTCCCTAACAAATTCCTCATTCTGTCCTTGGTATAAACGATTTGTTGGACTTGACTTTATCTCCATGTTGTGGTCACAATTAGCCATTGTGAAAATATTGTGCCCACAGGCACTCTCCAGTAATTTGTAATAGAACAAATTTATATACACAAAATATTATTTGTGTTTGACTGAATATGAAACATGAGCAAGGAAAACATTGGGTTTTGCTTTGGTACCCTCACTTTTTTGAAAGCCCTGATACAGGCTTCTAGCACTCAACCATTTAAGAACTGAAAATTGATTCTCGTAGCAGGAGTTTGCGAGAATCAAACCTGATTCTAGTGAATCAGAACAAATTTTAAGGCCGGATTGCGGAGGAGAAAGGTGACTGTCAAATTCCGACTGGATCGTGACACAGACACAATCCAATCAAATGCTTTTATGATGAGAGAACTGTGCATGTAACAGCTGTGAAAGTGCTGAAATTAAGGAAGGAGCTGAAATTAGAGCTCAGCCTGTGCTCAGCTGACTGTTTTTTGCATCATTTAATATGCCCTGCAGGTGTTGTGGACTCCACTCCATTGTTTGGTTAGTTGAGTGTGATGTCCGTCAGTCATTCATCGTCCACTTCAAACCAAAAAGCAAATTGAAATTTGCTATTCATTGTTATTGGACAGACTCAAGAGGTTTCTTCATCACTATGAATTTCTTATTGTATCCTCATTGTGGGTTCTGTTAATAGGCCTCTGGATAGTTACATTAGAGGTTCTGTAATGTGATTGTCTTGGCAGACAGATTTGTTTCAGAGGATTTGACTCTTCACATGCTGCTTTTTAAGGGCTTGATGATGAGAAATTTGTTTCATTCCCTTTAACCACCCTGGGCCAGGCATGTCAAAGTACCGCTGTTACCAACACCGGTACTGGGAAGGCACAAAGCCTGTCCGCGTGAAACCAGGACAACTCAACAATTCGGTGACATCTCACAATCAAATGGGAGAAATTCACATAAACTGATCCAGTCCCCATGGCATCATACCAAATATTCTGTGGCGACATCAAAGTAATCATAAAGCATGAAAATCGTGTTTTATGATTGTTTTGATGTCACCACAGGATAATTTCTTTGGAGTAGCCGATGACAGCGCTTTCATTTTCTTTGATGCCACATTTGAATAGTTAAAATGGTTGGCCTTATCGAGGTCGTGGTGTAGACAGAACATGCACTTTTAGGGTGTTTTGATATGTTCATTCACAAGTAAGTTGAAAGTATGTCGTGCAAGTGTGCTATACACGATTATCAGCCCGTTTACCATCGTTCAGTTAGGAACTTACCCATAAAATAATTTTGTCCTGGTACCGGCAGGATGAATGCTTCAGTGGCTTGATGATGTAGTTGGATTATTTTATCAGTTGGGACTTGAGCATCACAGTTAAGTTTTAACAACACTTTAACAGCAAGGGTCATATCGCGTTGGTGACAGTTTTATGGGTGGAGGAAGCCAGAGTACCCGGAGAGAACCACCATGCAATGATGAGCAGCTTTCAGCTCCTCAGTATTGTAACTCTGCACTTCAGTGCAGGTAGGGTTAGATTGGTTGAAGACATGCACACCATCGACGTGCAGTACGCCTTAGTACACAGCATCATCGTGCCCCCATGTGGACAATCGAGGTGACGTGTCTTGACCAAGGACACAACGCGGGAGTCCAAATTGATCGCTCAGATGGTCACACATCCAAGGACTAACCGGGTTCGAAGTTACTTAACTTCTGTGATCTGACGAGAACTGGTTACCACACTGTACTTCAGGTGCAATGTGATATGTTTGTACAGAATGTTTGGATAGACAAGTTCTTGGTCTCTTAGGGTTACTGTGAACAGTGGTTAATTGCCCTATCCAAACAACACAATAACATGTGTAATTAGCCAATCAGTGTCCACACAAAAATGTTCATCCACTTCACAACAAATCAGACAGATGTGGTACTCTCTGGCAACATCTTCAAGATGAACTTTGTCAATGGCGAATCGTTTAATTTTCTTTGTAACAAAAGGATTAAAAAGAATTCATCGCACCATGATAGATGATTTCTTTTTGCAAATAACTCCTATCGAAATAAAATTTTAATCTAAATAAATTGTCTTCTTTTTCTGGGAAATTAAAATCTTGTTTCATTACCAGAATTGTTAAGGAGTGCTTGTTCAGGTTTTTTTATCTGAGAATTACTGGCCATTGTACAGAATTTATGAAAATTGGAAGTTCCGCAATGAGATATTTGTTTTACTTTTTACTGGGAATGTCGCACTGAGATAAGGGTTTGAGAATTTATGGCCATTGTTTGAGAGTTGCTTTGCTAATAATAGTCTTCAGATCAACTGTCATCTCTGAATAAATGAGCATTTTAATTAGTTAATTAAGAATTCAGTATTCTAAAAAATACATTTTTATGATTTTTTTTATCCATGTTTGAATACACATTTTTTCTTGCTTTTAATGCAATTAACAAATTTTAACAATTTGTTTAGTGTTTAAAAGTATTCAAATTAAAAAAATCTTTGAACTGTAATTAGGCCCCACATTGTAGATGTTCTGTTTCTCAGGCCATTTTTTGTAAAATTGCATGTTGGCGGGCATTGTTTTATTTCATTTTTTATTTTTGTAATTATTTCTTCACCATCAAAAGTTCATGTTCTTGGTTTCTTTTATGTTTTAGGCCTTATAATGTACAGAATAGCATGGGTGGTGGTGTATTTTGTCCCTTGAGTGAAAGAAGGCTTTGCAATGCTAAAGCATTGCAAAGCCTTTTTGCACTGAAAGGGCAAATTTATCAATTTTATTACCTTAGGTAAAATATCAGACATAAACCATTTAATTTTTATTTTGTTTAATCTTGCTTTGGTTTATTTCAGCAGCCAAAAGAACCATGAAGAAGGACATGAGAAACAAATTTTTATTTTTTTGTGGCCTAAAATAAAATTTAGTAAAGTACCATCTGAAATAAAATGTAGGGTAGCCGCAAACAAATTTTAGTTACATTTTTCCTTTGTTGATAAACATGTTTCCGTTATTGATAATTCCAAGCTTTGGCATCATTTGTTACAAAAACTTGGGATTTATTGATGGAGGAAAATGGGATAATTTGCTTGTGGTATTCCCACAATTTATTTGTGCTGGGTCTGTGTAAGAAAAGCTCAGTATGTCTCTGTACTGGTTGCTAGAGCCTGCGAACATTTATAGTTTTCCGGTTCGATTTGGGTTTTTATACGACCGTTTGAAAAATGGTATTATGTAATCAGTCTGTCTGTTTGTCCATCCGTCCATTAACATTTTTGTTTTACGATGGGTAACTCCAGTTTCCATTATTTGATCTCAACCAAAATTGGTATGTGCATTACCCAGCAAGTAATACAGGCCAAGCCCAGATATAGGTTCCATCCAATTATCTTTACATGAGTTATGGCCCTTTTTTAAACTTAGAATTGAGCCTTCTCTTAACATTTGTGGTTTCTGACTGATAACTCCAGAATGGAAGTTTAGCAATGCTTGGCAGTGCTCTTGTTGCATTTTGCTAACTTGAATAGAAGAGGACCATAGCAAGAGAACTCTTGAGAAACTAAAAGATTTCAATTTTTACCTCAAAAACATTACTTGAGCTCATTCCAATGAGAGAGTCAAAGGCTCAATCAAAATATGAAAAAAATAATAAAATTTGAATAGGCCACACAAAGTAGATCTTCTGTTTCTCAGGCCATTATTTGTGAAATTGCATGCGTGCGAGCATTTTTTTATTTTATTTTTTTATTTCAGTAATTACTTCTTTGCCATCAAAAGTTCATGTTCTTGGTTCAAGTTTTAGGCCTCATAATCTACAGAATAGCATGGGTGGTGGTGTATTTCATCCCTTGAGTGCAAGAAGGCTTTGCAATGCTAAAGCATTGCAAAGCCTTCTTGCACTCAAGGGACAAATTCATAATTTTTTTAACTTGGGTAAAATATCAGACATAAACCATTTAATTTTTATTTTTTGAAGTTTAAATTGGTTATAAAAAGAGAGCATGCGGCAGCCAAAAGGACCATGCGGGAGGGCCTGAGAAACAGATTTTTTATTTTTTTAGGCCATAATAAATTTTGTTAACTGGTAGAGTTCTGGAAGCCCAGATTTGGGCTTTATTCTGAAGTACAGGTACCACAACTTAAAGGCTACATATTCAGTGGATGTTGTTCATATTATCTTTGAAATAAAATTAGTTACTCTTCACTGATTTGCCTTGTTAAAATTTATGGGAGAGTGCCTTATGGCTGAATGACCGTTCGCGACTTATTTTGAGGCCTGGGCACAGCTTTTTCAGAGCCTTATAAAAGGGGCAATGATTGGTTGTATGGGAACAAAAGGGTTAAAGGATGAAAACAGCAATTTTTGTTCAAAGTGGTATTTGGAAATGAAAAGGTTTTGGGTACATCTGACCAACTCTCTCTACTGTTGGCAGAACTTGGATTAGTGCATTTGTACTGTTTAGACATACTTTGGCACCTCATTGCATTATGATCATAAAAATCAACTTCAATCCTATTGAAATATCGCAGGAAATTCTTTGTCCAACAGGGAAAATAATTATGGATAATGCCCCTCTTGTTGGCAAAAGTCATCATGATTTGCAGTTTTTTCCCCAGATTTCTGAAAAAAACTATTTGAATATTGATGAAACAAGCTCTTGTTTCACTGTACTGCCAGTGAATGTGTAAACTGATGTCTCCATTGTTGAAAATTTTATTTGATACCAGCCAAATTAACCCCAGCATTCAAATGGTTAAAAAAAAGGAGGAAATCAGGGAAGATATGACAGGTTGTGTTTAAGATACTGTCACTTATCTTGTATTGGTATTCATGGATGAAATGTCAGGGAATTGACTTTTTCCATCAAAATTTCCTAACTTGTGTGGGTTGTTTTATTGTTATGACATGTGCATAATAACTGCTCCAGCAGATTTCTTTTGTTCATATCTTATCACTTGATTTCAATCATCTTGTCCCGCCTTTGTTATATCTGTCTGGGTTTTATTTGGAATGACCAGCAATTAAAGCATCCGGGCATGGTTTCAAGTTTTTCGAGCCGTCGCTCTGCAGAATTAGTATGCTAATTTCAAGTGGCGATGTCACTTTTTAAATTGATTGAGGTCTCGTTCTGTGGTTGGCAATTTATTCAACATTGTCATGAATGATTTTGTTAATTTTTATTATAAAATTGTTGACCCTTTTCCAGATGGATAGCATTAACATAAAGTACACTATTGCTGAAATTAATTGTTGGATACCGTACTTGAAAGGAAATCATGTTTTCTTCACATCTGTTTATTTATTTATTGGTGTTTGAGGTCACATACTTGTGCACAATGGCTAATCGTGACCGGGACAGTGTTATGGGTGGAGGAAGCTGGAGTACCTAGAGAGAACCACTGAGCATCGACAAGCAACTGTCAGCTCCTCAACATGCTAACGCTGCTCAAGCAGGGTTATAGCGGTTGAAGACATGTGCTCCATCGACATGCAGTACGCAAGGCTTATATTCCATCAAAATTTGGGAGAATCCAGCCCTTTACCCAACGCAGCATTTTAATTTCTAAAATCCAAATTGAATTTGAATGAGCTGGTTCCAATGACAGCCATATTTGTAGTTTTATTGACAAAGTGTCAGGATATTTTAGGTCATGTGTTAGCCTTGTATTGGTTAATTTGTTGCTGCTACATGTATGTTATGAAAAGCTGTTAAATTGACTCAATTCTTTTTATGCGAATCCCAGCAGAGGTGAAGCGAGAATCAACATGGATTCTTGTTTGCTTGTTTGTGCGAATCTTTACAAGAATGGATTCTCGGATTCTCGTTGAAATATAAGCCCTGAGTACGCCTTACTTAATACACACACGGCGTCATCGTGACCCCATGTAGGCAACTGGGATAAAGTGCCTTGCCCAAGGACTCAATGCGGGTAGTCCAGGATGGAGATTGACCTCGGGACGTTTTGCACAGAAGTCCAGCAGTCTGCAATTGAGCCACCGCACTCACTATTCACATTTTCATCAATGGTATCAGTACTAACTAGCAGGGCTTATATTTCGTCTAAATTTGTGAGAATCAATTTGGATTCTCATGAAAATGGTTGCGAGAATCCATACCTACTATGAGTGTCCCAGAATCTCATGACGCCACCATGGTTCAACCACTGTTGCATACTGATAACACATGTTAACCTTTTACCCAACACACCTTTTTAATTTTTAAAACTAAATTTGATTATTTTTAAACAATAAATAATAAATAAATGATAAAATAATTAAATGAACAATATTTACCAATCAAATCTTACAAATATGGCTGTCGTTGGAACTGGCTCAGTGAGCCGGTTCCCATGACAGCTATATTTGTGCAATTTTATTGACAAAGTGTCAGGATATTTCAGATCATGTTAGCCTTCTATTGGTTAATTTGTTGCCGCTGTGTTAGATAAAGGTTTAAATTGACTAAATTCTTTCCACGCGAATCCTAGCAGAGGTGCATCGAGAATCTACATGGACTCTCGTCGGTTTTATTGCGCGAATCTTTGTGCGAATCGATTCTCCGATTCTCGTCGAAATATAAGCCCTGAACCAGCCACAGGGAAGCATCATGGTTCAGTGATGAGAGCATTGGACTTCAATCTAGCGGTAACTATATTGTGTCCTTGCATTAGTAACTTAATCCTGATTGCTCACATGGGAGCGTGGGAGCCCACATGGGAGCTTTGTTGTGCTTTGTATTAAGTTGAAGTGCACATTGTTGGTGCTCTTGCCTTCAACTGCTGTTAACTGTGCATATGGGGTGTTGTGGCTCAGTAGGCAGAGGTGCAGGCTGCAAGCCGTGAGGTCCTGGGTTCGACTCCCACCTGTGGCATCCGTGTTGTGTCCTTGGCCAAGACACTTCACCCCCATTGCCCACGTTGGGTACTAAGGCATACTGCACATTGATGATGCACTTGTCTTCAAACAATGCTAACCCTGCTTGTGTGGAGTTAGTATGTTGAGAAGCTGGCAGTTGCTTGCCATTGTTTGGTGGTTCTCTCTGGATACTCTGGCTTCCTCCACCCATAAAACTGTTGAGGTCATGATTAGCCATCGGGCAGAAAATATGTGGCCTAAAACACCAATAAATAAATAACTGTGCGTGTGCATAGTTACAGTATGGCTGTTGTGGAATGGTCACTTTTCACAGGTTGGGAGTTTTTCTGCGGACACAATAATATTAGATCCCAAACACTAATTATAGGAATAATCTTCAAAAATTCAATTAATGAAGCTCCGGGTACAACTCGGTGCTTCATTAATTAAAATGTTGCTGCTAATCATTTTTATTAACTGGTAAACATGCATGGATAATTTTATTGACATGTTAGAAGACAGCAGATTACAAGTGTACCCAAGTCCCAACAGTGATGCCTATTCTTGCCTATTGTTTGAACAGGCTAACAAGAAGAAGCAAACTTTTAGCAAATGAACCTCCAAGCTGCCATATGAGTCATATCAGCCAAGCTCGATAATGGGCAGTTCTGGGAGAGAAAATCATTTCTGACAAATAAGAAACTTACAGTTTAGGTGGCAATACTACTGTCCATGTACCTTGTGAAAATCCAATTGCAAAGTATCATACAGTATAAGTCAAAATAAGTTGTAGAATAACCCTTATAAACTATGTATCTTTCTCTTCCTACACTGATAAGACCAGAAGCTGACATCATTTTCTGGAAAGCTCTCAGTGAGAGCTTTCCAGAAAATGATGTCCGATTCTGATCTTATCAGTGCAGGAGCAGCAGTATACTTAGTTTATTTCGGAAATGCTACAACTTATTTGGACATGCACTGTTTGTTTGGGGGTTAAAATTATCCAAATTGATGATTAGGCTACTCATCCTGATTTCAATTCCCATTGTTTGAGTCATCATTTTTGTCGGAGAGTCTTCTTTAGCATTGGTCAATACCTGATTTGTAATGGTTATGCTGAAAACGGATCATATTCCTACTTGGGAATGATAAACAATTTACTCTTCTTCTCTCTAAAGGATCATAGTCTCAGAACATGATATCAGGGAACCAATATTTCTATAATAGCAGTATCCCAGCCAGAAATCTTTTTAAAAGGCCAATTATACATCTGTTGGGGAAAACCACTATACCTTGTTATCCAAATATGGATTATGTTTCAATTATCGAGCAATATTGATCTGGGAACCTGAATGGGGAAATAGATTTTCTGAAATTTGAGGTGGTCTTATTAATGGAATGAATTGAAAGTTCTCGAGAAGAATTTTAACCCACCAAAGATTGATTCTTACTTTGCAAGCAGGAATGCGGTGGATCAGTGGTTACAGCATTGTACTTTAAACCGAAAGGTTCACAGTTTGACCTCTGCCAGAGGGAACTGCATTGTGTCCTTGGGCAAGGCACTTAATCCTGATTGCCCACCTGGGTGCACAGTGGTACTGTGTACTAAGGTATACTGCACGTCAATGGTGCACTTGTCTTCAACCATTGCTAAC
Source organism: Pictodentalium vernedei (assembly GCA_031216915.1). NCBI lineage: Eukaryota > Metazoa > Mollusca > Scaphopoda > Dentaliida > Dentaliidae > Pictodentalium > Pictodentalium vernedei. The sequence continues at coordinate 54,943,633 of CM062290.1, forward strand.
CCTGCGTGTGTAGTTGTAGTACATTTGGGAGTCTGACAGTTGCTTGCCAAAGCTCAGTGGTTCTTTATGGGTTCTCCAGCTTCCTCCACCCATAAAACTCTCTGTAATGAGGTGACCCTTGCTGTGAAAAGTGTTGTTATACCCCAATAAATAAATAAATAAATAAATAAATAAATAAATATATAAATAAATAAATAAATAAATAAATAAATAAATAAATAAATAAATAAATGCACAGGCTGTCAAGTGAAAATTTTATTTAAATAGAAATTACATAGCATGTCGTTTGATAGGAAATAGAGTTTTGCCAGTGCTAAGCAATTTGCATCGAGAGTCATCAAAATATATTGCAAGCGAAATGCTTTGAGATATCCTTTGCAGCTACTGACAATTTCACCCTTGCAGTGCACCCCATCTCGGAGGAGCTGTGATTACATACCAAACATAATGCTGCCAAAAGGAAGATGAACCAAGTTATCATAAGAACTTCATCTAAAAAGCTAGATTCCAGCCATCGTTTTATGACCGCGTGCAGTGGTCTAGTGGTTTAGGTGTTGGACTCCTGATTACCAGGCGGGGTTGCTAAGGATCGATTCCCTGAAGGGATTCAGAAACCAACATTCTAAATTCCTCTAAAACATGATTGTGTCATTCGAAAAACATACAACACACCCCGCTTTATATAAAGATTTGGTGTTGAAGATGTAGGAGTAATTTCGCACTAAAGAGGTTAACCTTTTACCTTAAGAATCGGAGGTATCCATCCGTGTAAGTTCCAAATTCAGCAGTTATAAAAAAAAAAATTTTTCCATAAATTTCAACAGAACCATATCATGTGACCCCTCATTGGAACGAGCTCAATGAGCTCGTTTCAGTGAGGGGTAACATGATAAGTTTTGTTGAAATTTTTTGAAAATTTAAAAAAAAAAAGTAATTAAAATAACAAATTTTGATATCGTATACGTTTGGTAAAGGGTTAAAAAAAACTATTGTTCCATCTCCAGCTGTGTATTTGGCCTTCAGACACTAAGTGTATTGAGAAATACAGCAGTAAAAAAATTCCTTTTGTACTTATTCTCTGAAAATTGATCTTGCTCTGAGATATTCTACTCGGAAGGTCCACTGTTCCCTAATTGCTTGTAAATATTGATATTTAGTTGCAAACCTACTGTGCATGTATAAACTTGATGTTTGAGCAGCTATTTCTTTATGGTTCTGCAAACCAGCAATTTGTTGGAAATTTTTTTATTTCTATCACAATGTTCAATAATTTCTTTGATCTTCGTTTTTAAATCGTTAGCACACAACAATGTTAGTTGGTTTGTACCTCAGTGTTATGGATGTAGCTGTTGTTTGGAACAAATAGTTATTGCCATCCATTCCCTAGTTTTATATTAACTTGGTTCCATTTGTTATAATTCATTGATTTTACTACTGTCTGCACTGTTATGAAATATGTGCTTAAATGGATAGGTTTAACCGGAGACTCTCTCTATCAGCGGCTGGTACAGGAGAAAAATGATGAAGAAATGTAACTAGGTTGAACATGTTTGTTGATGCACTGCCTTTTTGTTGCTCAAAATGAAGGAAAATGAAATTTAGATCAGGCAGAACTAATAAGGATGGAATGGGAGAGAGAGAGAGAGTGAGGGAGAGAGAGAGAAAGAACAAGTTCTGTTTTACTGGTATAATAGGACTGGGGACCAATAAAATAAAACTTTTACAACTGTATTTTCCTGAACTGTCTTTTCTACAAGCAAATATAAATGACAGAAATGAATCATTAGCATTTTAAAAGATATTGTGGGGAGCACATGGCTCAGTGGTAGACTGTTGGACTAATACGCTAGAGATCCCAAGTTCTATCCCCGTCTGGGATGACCCACGTTGTGTCCTTGGGCAAGGCACTTTATCCCGGTTGCCTACATGGGGGCATGATGACGCTGTGTACTAAGATGCACTGCACGTCAGTGGAGCACATGTCTTCAACTGCTGTAACACTGCCGGAACTGAGTTAGAGTGTTGAGCTGACAGTTGCTCGTTTATGCTCGGTGGTTCTCTCCAGGTACTCCAGCTTCATCCACCTGTAAACCTGTCACGATCACGATTAGCCATTGTGCATAAGTATGTTGCCATAACCCTTTACCCAACGCAGACGATATCAAAATTTATTATTTTAAATATTTTTTAAAATTTTTCAAAACAAATTTCAACAAAACTATATCATGTGACCCTCATTGGAATGAGCTCGATGAGCTCATTCCAATAGGGGGTCACATGATATGGTTTTGTTGAAGTTTTTTGAAAAATAATATTTTTTCAACTGCTGAATTTGCATATTACGTGGGCGGATACAGCTGATTCGTTGGGTAAAGGGTTAAACACCAATAAATAAATAAAAGATATTGCAAATTGCCATATCTTATAAAATGCTAATGGTTCATTTCAATTAGTTATTTCCATAAACAGAAAATACAATTCTGAAAAATACAACGTAAAAGATCTGTAAAATTTGTAAATTATTGGCACCTGGTAATGGAGCACCTCGACTCAGTGGTTACGGCATTCAAATTCAAATCGAAATGCCAACGGTTCAACCCCCCCACCAGGGGTAAATGCATTGTGTCCTTGGATGAGGCATTTAATCCCGATTACCCACATGGGACATGGTGGTGTCATGTACTAAGGCGTACTACATGTTGATGGTGTACTCATCTTCAACCAATGCTAAACCTGCTTGTCCAGAATTAGTACATTGGGGAGTCTGACAGTTGCTCGCCATGTCGTTCTCTCCATGTACTCAGGCTTCCTCCACCCATAAAACTGTCCGACACGAGGTGACCCTGGCTGTTGAAAGTGTCATTAAACCCCAATAAAAAAGTATCTCCACAAACAAGTGATGAAAAGTTTTCCAAGCATTCTATCAGTATCTATTTTTATCAGTTTCATCATATAACCATGGTATGTCTGTATAATTATTCTGCCACTTAATAGTAATTTTTACTATCGATGGCATTCTTGAGGCATGCATTGTGTATAAAGCATGTTTGTTGAAGTAATAAAAGAAATTCAAAGAAAATTACTTTTATTGATTCCAAAATTTGAAACATTGAACTATGAATAACAATGAGAAAAGCAATGACCAATCGAACATTTTATCAGTATATTTTACATGTGCCTGTTTGTTGTGTCTATTGTTTCATTTCATTTAACCCTTTACCCAACAAATCATCTGCATCCGTCCGCATAATATGCAAATTCAGTAGCTGAAAAAACATTATTTTTCGAAAAATTTCAACAAAACCATATCATGTGACCCCTCTTTGGAATGAGCTTGTCGAGCTTGTTCCAAAGAGGGGTCACATGATATGGTTTTGTTTAAATGTTTTGAAAAAATTTAAAAAATGATATTTAAAATAATAAATTTTGAAATTGTATGTGTTGGGTGAATGGTTAAAGTATTTTGTGGGTTTCCTTATCAACAAAAATATATCCGGAGAAAGAATGATTGCCGAGCTGAAAAAGTGTGCTGGTCTTTCAAACCCATGTTCTCAGGTCTGATTTTCACAGTCTCTCTGTAGAAATCATATATAATGGACTGCCAAGAGCGAGGATGGGCCCCGGGACAATTTTGTCGAATGGTCGTTACCGAAGATGCAAAGCAATAAGTGCAGTGGGAGTCAAGGCTTATATTCCATCTAAATTTGGGTGAATCCATTTGGATTCTCGCGAAAATGGTTGCGAGAATCCATACCTGCTATGATTGTCCTAGGATTCCATTAGGGCCCCCTGGTTGAACCCCTGTTGTACACTGATACCACATGTTAGCCCTTTACCCAACGCAGCATTTTAATTTGTAAAATCCAAATTGAATTTGATAATTTTTAAAAAAAAATTATCAGTACATATATTTGTCAACAAAACCTTACAAATATGGATGCCATTGGAACCAGCTCATTGAGCTGGTTCCAATGGCAGCCATATTTGTAGTTTAATTGACCAAGTGTCAGGTTATTTTAGGTCATGTGTTAGCCTTGTATTGGTTAATTTGCTGCTGCTATGTTATGAAAAGGTGTTAAATTGACTCAATTCTATGTACGTGAATCCCAGCAGAGGTGAAGCGAGAATCTACATGGATTCTCGCTTGCTTGTTTGCGCGAATCTTTAAGAGAATGGATTCTCGGATTCTCGTTGAAATATAAGCCCTGGGAGTGGTGGGGGAGGGGGGGGGTGGGGGTGTTGCTAGAAGCATTCTCCTGCATTTTCTTGACAATATCTACTCAGTGATTTCCTTACAATTTAGCTAATTTATTACCTGTTTTTCTTGATGGAGAGTGCATTTTTTCTCCAAAGATAATCATGACCATAACCACATACAGGAAAGTTCAGTGAGAAAACCAACAAACTGGAACCAGTGTTTTTTTTAATATCAATGGAATCTGGTGAGTAATGCAACTACATACTCTTGCCATCTCCACCAACTCTTGAGGCCCCTGTACCAAAAGCTGTCCCACTACTTTCAGCTCTGATGTATCGATAGGTCAGCCAACACTTTTTAACTGGTAGAGTGCCAGAAGCCACTATCATGGCTCTATTGAAAAGTGCTGAAAGCCACTATAGTGGCTTTACACTGTATGCATGCATCAGCTTGATGTTTGCTCAGCAGTAGAACAAAAATGTTTTTATAAAATTGTTTTGTTACAATTTATTGGAGAGTGCCAACAGGCACTCCAATAAATTGTAACAAATAAATTTTTTACGGACAAAATTTTGCTAAACCAAGGCTCCCCTTGCTGGTAGCAATAGAATCTTTAAAATAGTCATTACAGATCACCTTTAACCCTTTTCCATAATAATTTTTTATCAAAAAAATAATTTTTCAACAATTTAATTTATTTCATAGCCCATGGTTTCTTATCCTCATTCCAGTGAAGTCTCTTTGATTAGTATTGTGAAAAAAAAATAATAAACATCAAAAAATTTTGTAGGATTAAGGATTCGAACTGTTTTCTGGATAAATATTTAAACCCTAATCAAACAGACCAAAAATCTGTAAAAACTAAACAATGGGATGTGTAAACAAAGTGAAATCAATGCATGTGTAAGTGTTAAAATTGCAGCCCAAATATCATCGAGGTGAGAAATTGTCTTAAGACCAGTAGGCATGTTTGTGTCGGGCTTTCTATACCTTTTATCAGTGTATAAAAACACACCGTTGTTTACCCTCTGAATTAGAATGTGTTTCTGGTTATTCAAGATTCTGGTGACTGTTTGCTTGTACCTACCAAGTCATCGTCCACATTGTTGTCTGTAATGTTTTTCAAACCTATCATTCTGTTTGCTTGTTTACTTTCATACACAGACGTGCTTTCTGGTTAGTAGGGCAGCGCTTCTTAGACTGGCAGTCTTCTATGGATCAGTGTTGACATATTTTTCTGTGCTCCGAAAAACTGTCCCACTGTTTCAAGGTGACAGAGTATTTGTGGAATTCTTCTGTGTGCTGTAACCACAGGAAGTTTCCACCCCTTCGATGACATAGTAAATATTCTTAGGTATTTTTACCCCCTTAGCCAATATGATTTTCACAAAATAGTCTGAACTCTGTTCACTCTCTTCCTCCCTACTCCAACCCTCCCATCACCATGAGCTAGGAGTCGGAGCAAGTGGAATGTTGTTCAGAAAATGTATGTTAACAGTGGTAGCCAGTTGATTGAACAGTCACTTTGGTGGTGAAAAATATTCAGTTAACAGTAATACAGTGGAACCCACTTAATTGCATATTTCTTAACTGAATAACCTTGTGAATTGAATATAATTTTTCAACACAAAACCATTTACCAGACCTCCAGTACATATTGAACCTGTTAATTGAATATAGGTTATAGAGTAAACACCTGTTAATTGAATAAAATATCTTGTAACCTGACGAGAAATTACCCTGACTCTCCCCAATTTTCCTTTGTTTATAGACCTATTTAACCTCAGTACATCCAATACAGGCATTTAATCTATTATATCTTGTTTGACAGAGCTCATGGAGCTCTGTCAAACAAGATATAATAGAATAAATTCTAAGTTTATCTCTAGAATACATGAAAGTGACTTAATCCCTGTTAATTGAATACTCCTGTTAATTGAATAATTTTCATCTGCAAAGTGTATATTCAATTAACAGGGTTCCACTGTACTGGGCATTACATCAGGTAAAAGTAGTGGTATACCTAAGGTATGAAAGGTATGGAATGTACTCTGGGTGCCACTTGAAGGGAGTGAGTGGGTGCCACTGAGCAGTTTCTATTCAAGTCAGACAAGCCATCCTCGAATAGTGAACAAAAGAATTTAATTCACATGTATGATCTGTCTTTGATTACCATGGGTGAGAAGTACTGAGGTGGCCATATTGTTAACCCACTTGTGTAAATTATGAGGTAATTTATTATTTATTGGAGTTTAACGATACTTGCGACAGCCAGGGTCAACTCGTGTCAGACAATTTTACAGGCGGAGGAAGCCAGAGTACCCGGTGTGAACCTCCGAGCAAAGGCGAGCAACTGTCAGACTCACAAACAGGCTTGTCATTTTGAAAATTGCAGGAGGGCCATTATGGTTTGCCTCAAATCACCACAGGAGGGTCATTTTAGCGTCAATACATCCAATACAGTTATTAATGTAAAATTAATCTAAGGACATGGGGCGTGATGGCCCAGTGATTTCAGCATTGAACTTCAAACCGAAGGTCCATGGTTCGATCCCTGCCAGGGCTAACTGCGTTGTGTCCTTTGTCAAGGCACTTAATTCTGATTGCCCATGTGTGGGCACAGTGGCGCTGTGTGCTAAGGTGTACTGCACATCAATTGTGCCCCTGTCTTCAACCAGTGCTAACCCTGCTTGTGTGGAGTTGGTACATTGGGGAGTCTGACAATTGCTCCCCATTGCTCAGTGGTTCTCTGCGGGTACTCCGGCTTCCTCCACCTGTAAAACTGTCTGACAACAGTTAGTCCTCAGATGGGTGACCGTCTGAGCGATCAATTCGGACTCCCACGTTGTGTCCTTGGGCAAGGCACTTAACCCCGATTGTCCACATGGGGGCACGATGACACCGTGTACTAAGGCGTACTGCATGTCGATGGTGTGCATGTCTTCAACCAATCTAACCCTGCCTGTGCTGCGGTGCAGAGTTACGATGTTGGGGAGCTGGCAGCTGCTCGTCGTTGCTCGGTGGTTCTCTCCAGGTACTCCAGCTTCCTCCAGCTTCCTCCAGCCATAAAACTGTCATGGTCAGGATTAGCCATTGTGCATAAGTATATGACCTTAAACACCAATAAATAAATACTGTCTGACAAGAGGCAAGCCAAAAATAAGCAGACTGTCATCTGCAAAATGAGGTCCCCAGAGGGTGAATTTAGTGATGCTACCCTGCACAGCAGGGTAGCATCACTAAATCTACCATTTGTGAACCTCAAGTTGAATCAGGATCTCAAAACTAAACAGAAAGAGGTACCCAGAGGATAAATTGGCCTACTGTATGGGATAGCATCATCAAATTCACCCGCTGGGGACCACATTCTTCAAATGTCAGATTGCTTATTTTCATTCCTGACAAGAGGTGACTTTGGCTGTCGAAAGTGTCGTTAAACTCCAGCAACTACCGGTAACTAACTAAATCTGAGGGCACGAGGGTTAAATTTTTGGTTGCATGATAGGAAAGATTTCATCCTTGAAATCTTGGCATTTTGACATTAGTGTGCAGAAGGTTAAATATCTGCAAACCTTAATTTTTTCAAACAGTCATAACCCCCTACCCCCACCCCCAGCCCACCATCCCCCACTCTTGATGGCATTAGTGGATGTACTGGATTTATGTGTATTCATTGTCTTTGAAACCTGAGAAGTTCCAGGTAGGGCAGGGATCAGCAGGAAAAAAAAACTTTCCATAGTCACACAGGGCTGGATGTTGTCCAGATTTTTTTTTAAACTCTTGCCTACTTTCATTCCTGTTACCATTAATTTTGTAACCGACCAATCATGGAATGAAGACTACCAGGTCAGCAACCTGATGGGTTTTAAAAACATGTTGAATGATTACAAGTCATTCCCTATCATTGTCTATGAGAATTCTCTAGCACTGCCCATTACTCGCATGATCATCACAGTAGCATGGTTTATTTGGCACAGATTGTCTAATGTATTCTTATTGTAAAAAATCAATTCATCAGGGCATCCTAATCTGTAGAGTTTCAAATTCAATTATCCTTGTGGACATCAAGCCATAGCAGCAAATCTTTATGGAGCCCATACATGTCATTACCCTTCCTATTAATCATTTAAGCTCAACTTACCTGAATAATACAAGAGTAGTTAATCTTTGTAGTATGCACATCACCACAAATGCAAAGCGACTCCCGGCGATACATCAATAACTGGATCTTGGGATAGCCTTATTACTGAACTTGACAGAACCTGTTGCAAAATTTGTGAAATGTGGAAGAAAATATACCATACATGGAGACATGGTTGGCAGGAGTGGTGTTCCACCCAGTCAATAATATTCCTATACTGTGAAAGAATATTGGATACCATTTTTGTAACATGATGTATTTTGTTAACCCTTTACCCAACGAATCGGCCGCATCCGGCCGCGTAATATGCAAATTCAGCAGTTGAAAAAAATTTGTTTTTCAAAAAATTTCAACAAAACCATCTCATTTGACCCCTCGTTGGAACGAGCTCGTCGAGCTCGTTCCAACGAGGGGGTCACAGGATATGGTTTTGTTGAAATTTTTTGAAAAATTTGAAAAAGTGATATTTAAAATAATAAATTTTGATATCGTCTGCGTTGGGTAAAGGTTTAAGGTCTTGTACAAGTTAAAAAAAACAGTGTTCTATGAAATTCTCAAGTCTGAAATTCCTTCTATTTGAAATCAATATACACTTAAGAATTGAATGCAATTTTTATAATCTTTATTGGAGTATGAACGTGTGGGAATGGGTACAAATTATGTATGAATCCCGGAGGGAAGGGATTCATACAATTTGTACCCATTCCCACACGTTCATACTCCAATAAAGATTATAAACATTGCATTCAATTCCAATTATTACATCCCGTAACTGTTTAAACTACTTTTTACCAAACAACAAAGCAGAAAGACGAAATAAAACATGTATGAACGAACGAGGCAAAAAACCACCCTCACACAAAAGACAAAGCGCACAACTCTGATTTTTAATTTTCACAACTTTAGAAATGGAAACAAGTTTTAGTAACAGGCTTTATGCCACAGTTGGTAAATGTCACCAAAGAAACAGCAGCAGAGTTGATCACTGCGAGAGGCGCTAAAAGTTAAAAACCCACCCAAACACCGCCCGAATTACATTCTGTCAACTGAGCTCTACCGTAAATGCGGGTCAAAGTTCGACCAAATGTATTCATTGGAAAATGAATTACATTTGGTCATGATGTTTTCATCCAGCTGACCAATGGGAATTGAGTATTTGGGCCCAAAACGTATAACTACATTAACAATGTAATTATAAAATTATACACCAAAACAAAGGTTGTGGTGTAAAGAACATGAAAAATATATGCTTGTACCTTGAACAGTTGATGGCAGGCATGGTTCCTGAAAGTCTGCTACCGCGTTTGTACCAGAACTGGTCTGCTACCATGTTTGTACCAGAACTGATAATAAAATAATATTTCATAAGAACAACTCATGACCATATATGCTTCAGGTATCCAACAACAAATCTAGAAATTCAAAACACTTCAAGGTACTGAAACAAGGTTGCATGCTGGAAAATTACAACACTGTTGGCATTTTATTTGGAGAAGAACGTGATATCTGTTACATGTGTATTTTTGTCACTTGACAGTGACTACTTGACCGATAAATGACTTCAGAATTTTAATAAATTCAAACAAGTGTTGTGATACCCAGGCCATAAAATTTGAGAGGAACGATTTTAATGTTCCTCTGGTGGTTATCTGAATGAAAAAACAGATAACTGAAAAGTTGTTCATCTGGAACTACAAACAGTTCATCAAAAGGTTGTGTCTTATCACCTTATTTGGTAGCACTGTTTTAAAATGTTCCTGTGAGAAGACCCCTCTCTTCAATGTTCAAACTCCCTAAGACAGTTGACACCCCCAGTGATTGCTGCAGATGCTTTCAAAATCTTTGAACTGTCATACAGCAGGGCCATCGAGGATCGGTCAAAATCCACAGGTTGTCCTTTTTTTCCTTGCATATAATTCAGAGATGACCCTGTTTGACACCTAGCAAAATTTCCACCAATGAAGCACTAAGATTACCTGGTGCTTCCTTGGTGAAAATTTCGCTAGGTGTCCTAGCAGATCATCTCTGAATTATATGCATGGAAAAATGCCCACCCATAGATTTTGACCTGTCCATGATGGCTGTACTTGTCAGTCCTCTTTATTATATCCAGATGAATCGTAAATAGCTGATCTCAAAATTCAAGATTTTATTCTCTGGAAAGCTTGCAAATAATATGCTACGGTATTTACTCTATGTATTGGGACACTATGATTTGGGACACACATTTTTTCCAGAAAACTATATTTTTTTTTATGCTCCAAAGTTTGGGACATTCAGGAGATTTGTTTCCAGTTGGCCCGTCGCTAGTAGCAGACGACACTCATAGAAAAAATTCTTGGGTAACTAAAAATTTTCATTTTTTGCTTCCAAAACATAGCTTATGATCCCTCATTGGAACGAGTGCAATACGCTCGTTCCAATGAGGGATCATAAGCTATGTTTTGGAAGCAAAAAATGAAAATATAGAAAAAAAATGGACGGCGATTTTCGTATAAAGTGATGGAAAACGAATCACACACAACTTTATTCAGCATCAAATGAAGACCAGGCTCTGTTCTTTCCCCATTTTCTAAGAATTGGGACACCTGTGAAAATAATTATTTTCAGCTGTCCCAATACATAGAGTAAATACGGTAACTGCACAGTTTTCTAACAGTGACAGTCTTTAGTGTGAAGGCTATTGGCCTCTTAACTGGTAAAGTGTTGGAAGCCCATATTTGGGCTTTATCCTGATGTGCAGATGCTGCAACTTAAGGGCATCATTTTTGGTCGATGAGCTTCATATTATCTCTGAAGTTAAGTAATTTTGTCTGTTGGGATTTACCTTGCTACAATTTATGAACAAATTTTGATGACCAAAAATAACTCGTCACTCTACCAGTCTGTGTACTTTCAGAAGGCATTGTTTATCAGTGATTTTTTGCCTCTGTTGAGCTTGAAAGAAATCTAAACAAATGAAAAGATGTTGTTTCCTGAAGAAAGCTGACAGTATTAGAATGTTCCTCTGCACAGCCCCTTTGCTGCGTCTTGAAGTATTTTGAATTCCAAGCTTTGTTCTTGGATATCTGAAACATTTGGCTACAAGTTATTCTCATGAAATAAAATTTTATTGTCAGTTCTGTTATGAATATGGTGGCAGACTTCCAGGAACTATTTATGCCTGCCATTAACTGTTGAGGTACAAGTATACATTTTTCGCGATCTCTATACCCCTACCTTCATTTTGGTGTATAAGCTGTGTATATTTATTTGAAATTTAAGGAATTTCAGACTTGGGAATTTCATATTAAATTGTTTTTCCTTACGTATATAGCATCAATTTTTTTTTTCAAGGCCTGAAAGTACTTGACTTTTGTGCATTATCCTTGAAATTCCTTCATTTTTAAGAATTAATGCTTCAAACCTTTATTTATTTAGATATTTATTGATTGGTGTTTAAGGTCACATATTTATGCACAATTGCTAATCTTGACCATGACAGTTTTACGGGTGGAGGAAGCCGGACTACCTGAAGAGAACCACTGAGCATCGATAAGCAACTGTCAGCTCCTCAACATTTTAACTCTGTTCAAGCTCAGCTCAAGCAGGGGAACAGGGTTGAAGACATGTGCACCATCGGCGTGCAGTACGCCTTAGTACACGGCATCATTGTGCCCCTGTGTAGGCAACCGGGATAAAGTGAGTTGCCCAAGGACACAAAGCGGGTCATCCTAGATGGGGATCGAACTCAAGACCTCTAGCATAGAAGTCCAACAGTCTACCACTGAGCCACCTTTAATTTCTGTTGTACTGCATTGAATTCTGATGCAGGAGTTATGCCCCTTTATTTGTTGAAATATGTTCATTTGGGACAGATTTGTTGCACTTAGAGTGGGGTTTAATGACATTAAATATGCAATTTTGTTTTCTAAAATATTATTGGATACAGCTGACTTGAATTCTTGTCAACATTATTTCTGCTACTTGTAAAGTCTTTGAATTCAAATGATGCAGCAGAAATATTCCAGAAAGTTCTCTGGATTTAATTCTCCTCTGGATTTAATTCTTCATGAGTGCAGTTTACTTGTCTCAGAGTATGGAATTGTTGGCAAAGGTCAAAATAATTCAATTATTTAGTTGCATTCCTGACTGGAGAATTTTAAGGTAGTTAGAAACGAAAAACCCATGTAATCAATAAATCAGCAGAAAGCTGCTTCCAGTTCTACATCTTTTCACTATGGCAACTCATAAAAGTAAACAAGTGCTATTCTTCTGTTGTAGAATAGTTGTGGGTGGTGCCATCATGGTAAAGTAGGGTAAAGCTAGGGTAGAACTTTGTATGATGAGGAGAACATACTTACAAGCATTGGTTTAACCTGTTACCTAACTAAGTAGCTGTGGGTGTGGTGGCTCAGTAGGTAGGGGTGCAGGCTGCAAGCCAGGAGGTCCTTGGTTCGAATCCCACCTGCTGCAACCGCATTGCCCATGTGGAGGCACAGTGAATCTGTGTTCTAGGGCGTACTGCACGTCGATGGTGCACCTGTCTTCAACCAATGCTAACCCTGCTTGTGTGAGGTTAGTGTGTTGGGGAGCTGACAGTTGCTCACCATTGCTTAGTGGTTCTCTCAGGGTATTCCAGATTCCTCTACCCGTAAAACTGTTGCGGTCATGATTAGCCATTGTGTAGAAGTATGTGACCTTAAACACTAATAATAAATAAATAATAAATAAATAACTAAGTAGCTGCACCACCCCGTGGAATTTACAAATTTAGCCGTTAAAAAAATAGAAATTTGCAAAAAATTTCAATAAAACCATATCGTGTGACCCCTCTTTGGAACGAGCTCGTTGAGCTCGTTCCAATGAGAGGTTACAAGATATGTTTTTGTTGAAATTTTTTGAGAAATTAAAAAAAAAATAATTAAAATAATGAAATTTCATTTTGTGTGTGTTGGGTAAAGGGTCAACCCATCATTTTTTTCCAATAGTTCTATTATACTGCAATCCTGTGAGCATGGGGGCTTTTACAGTGGTTTCTTGTCAAGTCTTGAAATTACACATTGCATGATGGGTGGTGTTCAAGTCGTACTTGGTCACTGAATGGGTGGGCATCAAACCCATCCTTACCTGCTTGTACAGAAGAAACTTGGGAGTCCCTAACATGCAAATTTAAAATTCATGGACCAGTGTGTAGACAGACTACTCAGTGGCCTACGAACTGCAGATTTTCTTGTTGAGTTGAGCTGGACAAGATTCTGAAAAGTAAGAATTATGATATTAACCACTGTTGATTTCAGATGAAATAAGATCATTAATAGATGGGTAGTGATGATGTTGAACATTCATTTGTAAACTCACAGGAACTTGAGGAAAAGTTTCTCGATATTGGAAGGAGCCCTCTACCTCTTTGGGGATGCATATCAAGTGGCCAAGCAGGTGCTTTCAGCCTCTGTAATATAATGGTCAGTCTGAACCTGGTTCTTGCAGCGCTGGCAACAATGGCTAGGCAAGTGTCATTCTATTCAGCATGCTCCATGCTGACAACATTGTGAATTAGGCAGCTAGGGTTAAGAATTTGTTGTCTGCTATTGTCTCTCTTCCTGAAATAATAATCTAAAATCTGGCAAAAATTGTTATTGGTCTGTGGAAAATTTTGAGTATGCCCCACTGGCAAAAAGCTGTCTACAATTCTGTGTTCTGTCACTATGACAGCCACTAATGTCTGGAATGAAATTTTATAAAAATAAAAGTGTAATATAAAGATTGGTGGAGGTTTGAGTATTTTTATTTTTTTATAATGACACTTACATAAAACTCAGTTAATAAATTTGTATTTCTAATTTCAACACTTTACACACTCAAAACAGTTTTACACCCCATATGGAATGAGCTTAATTTGAAGATATTTTGTAACATATATGTAAACCATTTCAAAGGAATAGTAACTGGTTTGGTGTTACACTTTTATTTGCCTCAGCTGAGATGCATACCCATGCCTCAAAGCACCTGCGTGAATTTCCAACCCTTGTACCTTGACCATTGACCTATTTGTACCTTGACTTCTGATCTTAACTAGTACCTGTCCTTCTGCGTGCAAACTCTATGAAGTGAAGCAGAGGTTGTTTGCTGTGGTAAACAAAAAAATTCCCCACGGAAACCCCAGGAAGTGAAGCAATGCCTGTTCACTGCGGTAAACAGGCTCTGTTTTACTGGTCAAATAGGACCCAGTCACCAATGCTTGGGAAGTGCAAACCTCCTCTAAAATGGGCAACATGGCTTATTAACACTCACCCCTGGTCTTGAGTTGATACTCATGTTGTGGTCATGATTAGCCATTGAGCAAAAATATGTGACCTAAAACACCAATAAATAAATGTGGTAAACAAGATCTGTTTTAGGCCCTACAAAGTAGATCTTCTGTTTCTCAGGCCATTATTTGTAAAATTGCATGTGGGCAAGCAGTTTTGGGTGTATTTCGTCCCTTGAGAGCAAGAAGGCTTTGCAATGCTAAAGCATTGCAAAGCCTTCTTGCACTCGAGGGGCAAATTTATCAATTTTTTTAACTTGGGTAAAATAATAGACATCAACCATTTAATTTTTATTTTTTTTAAAGTTTACATTGGTTATAAAAAGAGAGCATGTGGCAGCCAAAAGGACCATGCAGGAGGGCCTGAGAAACAGATTTTTAATTTTTTTAAGCCTTGCTGATAAATAGGACCCGGTCACCAATGTCTGGGGTGGAAATCCTCTAAAATGGGCAACATTGGTATAAATGATTGGCTGGACATGACTTTACATCCATGTTTCGATCACAATTAGACATTGTGCAGAAATGTGTGACGTTAAACACCAATAAATAATTCTATTCCTATGACTCAGTTATCTAGTGAAGGTATGTTGCTCACTGGTTAGAACATTCTCTAGAATTCAGTAGACACACATACACACAAACAAACACACACACATGGTGATGGTAGTGAAAACCCAGTCCACACTTCAACAACAATGTGATTCAACATCTCTCTCTGTATAACTGAAGGTGCAATCAGTAGATCTCTCTATATCAGGTCTATGGTAATAATTCCTTGTATTTACATCAGATAATGCTCTTACATATTCCTCTGACAAGTCTTTTGATCTTCTTAGTGCTGAATAATTCTTGTTAAATGTCCGTTTGATCCTTCAATATCTTTCTTGCGGCATATTTTTTATCAGAGGAGATATTAATGCATGGTTTGTTGGAAATTATTGGCAGATCATCACGGTATCAAGATTTGATTGCATTTAATAGATATTAATATACTGAATGATACTCTTCTCATTGTATTGATGCAATCTTTACCCTTCAACTCCCATCTCATGCAAGTAGCATGTGAAATACAGGACTTAAAATTTGTATATATGGCCTAAAAAAGTTAAAAATCTGTTTCTCAGGCTCTCCTGCATGGTCCTTTTGGCTGCCACATACTTTCTTTTTATAACCAATGTAAACTTGAAAAAATAAAAATTAAATGGTTAATGTCTGATATTTTACTCACGTTAATCAAATTTGTCCTTTGAGTGCAACAAGGCTTTGCAATGCTTTATGCAAGTGTGGTGTTTCATTGGCAAGAGCAATGGACTCGAGATTGAAAGGTTACCGGTGCGATTTTGAACCGCATCATCTGCATTGTATCCTTGTACACGACACTTCGTTTGTTGCCTGTTTGGGAGCATGCTTGCCATGTGTACTATGGCATACGGGACAACACGATACACTTGCCTTCAGCTAATGCTAACCCTGTTTGTGGTGGGGTAGTAAACTATGGAGTATGACAGTTACTCATAATTGATCTGTGGTTCTCTCTGGGTACACCACCATCCCCCACCTGCATAACTGTTTGACAGGATATATGACCCTGGCTTTTGAAAGTGTTATTAAATTCCAATGTATATACCGGCATATAATTGAATAAAAAATAAGGCTAAAAAAAAATAATGTTTTGATTCTCAGGCCCTCCCTCGTTGGATTTGAACCTCCTCATTAGACATTTTTATTATGTCATGTTTTTTTAAGAATTTGTGAAAACTTGGAATGGTCATTTTTTCACATTTCTCGACATATAATTATTTAGATGGGTTAGCAGTAAATTGTTTTTTCTTGTTGCAGTTTATGGGAGAGTGCCCAGGGTCACTTTCCCATAAACTGTAACAAAGAAAATTCTGATAAACTGGATCATGATTTAATTATTTATTTATTTGCTGGTGTTTAAGGTCATATATTTCTACCCAATGGCTACTCATGACCGCGCCCCTGTGGGAACCCCGGGAAGTGGAACAGTGCTTGTTTACTGTGGTAAACAAGCTCTGTTTCACTGGTAAAATAGGACCCAGTCACTAATGCTTGGGGTGCGAGTACTCTAAAATAGGCAACATGGGGTATAAACGATTGACTGACCTTGACTTTATCTCCATGTTGTGGTCATGACTAGCCATTGTGCAGAAGTATGTGACCTTAAACAACAATAAATAAATAAATAAATAATAATCATGATCGCAACACCGATATAACTCAAGTTTAACCAATCATTTAGAGCCATGTTTCCCATTTTAAAGGACTCCTACCTGGTTAGTGGGGCCTATTCTAATGGATCATGATGCTTGACAGGTCTATACCATTAAAAAGAACAATAAAATACAAATCCTTTTAGCTGTTGCTACTGCAGTTAGTTATAAAAGGTATACTATAATTACACTAAAATACAACCATTTCTCTTTTTCAAGTGGAAAGACAGCAAAAAGATTTACTGAGTATACTCAACCCTTTTACACGAAAAAAAAAATTTAAGAAAAAGTAAAAATAAAATCCTCCCTCCCTCACTGATTTGAAATAAAAATTGCCTGAGAATCAATTCATATTTTTTTAATTGGCCGAATGCCGATATTTTCTTTTGAATATTTTTTTCAAATATATATTCTAAAAGTTTTCAAGGAGTATGGATATATGTATTGTCAAAAAGGCGCTTTTTTGCCAATTTTTCCCATAATGCAATTATGAATTTAACCAGTTCAATCCCATTTGACAGAGCTCGATGAGCTCTGTCAAACATGATTGAATTGGTTAACTTCTTAATTGCATTATGGGAAAAATTTGCAGGTTGAAATTTTGATATTTCGACAACAATGTGCCAAGGGTTAGTCTTTTACATAAATTGACTAACAGGCAACACACACAGTTTGTTTCCCTAAATATCTAAACATTTCTATTCTTTGCTTCCAAAAAATAGCTTATGACCCCTCAATTGAATGAGCATGTGGGTTAAAATGCTATGCTTTGGACCCAAAATTTGGAAGATAACGAAACTTAAAAACACTTATATTTTGAATAGTGATGGGTGGATTAGTACAACTGACTGGCTAAACTCAACTTTTGACTTGTGTTACAGTCCAAATTACAGTATAGCAATAGATGCGGAATGTGACCTTACACCGTAATAAACATTAGCATACAGAAATATTGTTGAAACCTACTCACAAATTTTGTTGGATGAAGAACATCTGCAAATATCTAAATATCTATATATAAAATGAGAAAATATTCTTAAAATACAGTTGGTGTGCTTTCTTTAATTAGTACCTTTAGTTTCTCAACAATAAGACACATTGTATCGCTTCCGAGCACATGGATAAGGTAATTTTCGTAACCAAACCATTGGAAACAGATTTGAAATGTGTTATATTTGTGTTACAAGGTAATTACATACAAGAAGTAATCAAGTTTTGCATCCATGGTGTAATTTGGAACAGAATATCGTTTTATTCCTATCATAATTTTCAAGTAGAAATTAACATATGAATGCAGAATATTTTATTACTTTGTAAATTCCAGTCGTTATTTCAATTATTTTTTCCAAATAACATACACTCTGCTCAGTGGAATGATAAAATGTTTATTGAAGTGATAGGTCTCATTCAAATAATTATGGAAGATAATTTTTAGAATTTTGTAAAGATGCAAATTTTGTTAATTGTACCATTATTAACTCTCTATGTGCTGAGCTGATCTTCCTTAAAAAATGTTGAAATCGTCCAAAGCACACACTTTTGGGGATAATGACAGTAGTCAGAAGTGAACAGTGTTTCCTGTATGAGAATTTGACAAAGTCAAGATAAGCTATTGCCATCATGCGTGCGGAAGTCTGCTAGTCTTTGAGCCTGTGGGTCTGTTGGTCTGTGAGTCTGTTCACATTTTCCTTCAGCACAGGCTGCACCCCATAGTTCTTGTTTGATAGTCACAAAATTTTGTACGCAGGTTTGGGGTCATGTCGAGATGAGAACATCCCCTTTTGGTCACGATTGGTCAACCGGTATGGCTGCCTGAGCCCGAAACCCATTAGCACAGTCTACAGGTCATATTTATGAAGGGATTTCATTGTAACTTGGTAGGATGCCTCTGTGTAATGTCTAGATGAGAACGTCTCCTTTTGGTCATTTCATTGTAACTTGGTAGGATGACTGTATGATGTCTAGATGAGAACTTCCCCATTTGGTCATGATCTGTCAACCGTGACGACTGCCCGAGCCCAAAACCCAAAAACCTTTAGCACAGTCTACAGGTCATATTTACAGAGGGATTTCATTGTAACTTGGAAAGTTGACTTCATGTAATGTCTAAATGAGAACGTCCCCTTTTGGACACAATTGGGCAACTGTGTCGACTACAGGGGCCCGAAGCCCGAAAACCTTTAGCACAGTCTACAGGTCATATTTATCAAGGGATTTCATTGTAACTTGGTAGGATAACTCCAAATAATGTCTAGATGAGAACGTCCCCTTTTGGTCGCAATCATTCAGCCTTAATAGCTGCCCGAGCCCAAAACCGTTATCATAGCCTGTAGATTGTATTTATGGAAGGATTTCATTGTAACTTAAGTTGACACCGTATAATGCCTAGATGATGACATCCCCTTTTGGTCATGATTGGTCAACTGTGACAGCTACAGGAGCCCAAAGCCCGAAAACCTTTAGCACAGTCTACAGGTCATATTTATGAAGGGATTTCATTGTAACTTGGTAGGATGACTCCAGATAATGCCCAGATGAGTATGTTCCCATTTGGTCGCATTCATTCAACCATGATGGCTGCCCGAGCCAAAACCCTGAAAAACTTTAGTACAGACTACAGGTCATATTTGTGAAGGAATAATTTCACTGTAACTTGATAACTTTCATTGACCAACGTTAACTGTGAGGGCCACACACATTAGCTGTGAGGTCCACATGAACCCACCCCTCAGTTCTTTAGTACAGTCTACACCTCGTAATGTCAATACGGCTCAGACTAGAGTCTGTATTTATGAACTGATCTTCACGAAATGTCTTGGGTACCTTTATTATCACCTTGGGACGAGAACGAGTGTTTCTGGGTGCGGTCTAAAATTCAAGATGGCTGCCAGTGGCCATTTTGTTCCGAAATTAGGTCTAATCAGTTTTTTGTACACATCTTCTATACAGCTCAGACTAGAGGCCATATTTATGAACCAATCTTTACGAAACTTCTTGGGTACCTTTGTTATCACCGTGGGATGAGAGCGAGTGTTTTTGGGTGTGGTCCGAAATTCAAGATGGCCACCAGCAGCCATTTTGTACCAAAATTAGTGCAATCAGTCTTTTGTATAGAACTTCTGTATGAAAGTTCTGATTTGAATAAATTTTTGCATGAATGTTTAGTAACGTGGAATACATCACATATTGTAAGGTGTTTTTTTTCGTGCCGAAATTATGCAAATTAGATGAACTTTGATTTATTCAGTGCTATTTACACAATGTAAGCACACATGTCAATACGGCTCAGGGTAGAGGCTGTATTTATGAACCGATCTTCACAAAACTTCTTGGGTACCTTTGTTATCTCCTTGGGATGAGAATGAGTGTTTCTGGGTACGGTCCAAAATTCAAGATGGCTGCCAGTGGCCATTTTGTACCGAAATTAGGTCCATTCAGTTTTTTGTCACAAGTTCTATACAGCTCGTATTTATGAACTGATCTTCACAAAACTTCTTGAGTACTTTTGTTTTCACCTTGGGACAGGAACGAGTGTGTTTTGGGGTGCCTTTGTTATCACTGTGCTATGAGAACAAATATTTTGGGGTTCAGTCAGACCCACCCTGGGACTCAAAGATTTTTTCTAGTTCAGCATCTGACTGTCACCCACCTTTACAATACTTTACCAATACATTTGTTACAGGCAACGGTCAGTATTCATGTACAGACCATTACAATACTTTATATGTACCTTTGTTATCAGGTCATTACCTAGATGTTTGTCATTGCTGTGTCACATACTATACATGTACATGTCTTTGTCTTGACAAGTTGAGCTACAGTGTCATTGACACTTTCATTTTTATTAAAAACATAGCATACAGGGAACAGAAATTAACATATTCCCAATTATCCCAATTCTTGTCTTATTTCATAATCCTTTCATAAACATTGAACATTAGCTTTTTCATCAAACAAGAACCACAGACAAGTTAAGCTACAGTATCATTGACACTTTCATTTTATTATATGCTAAACGATAGATTATCGAAGAAATTGTGGAAAGATAGAAATCATATCCCCCACTGTGAAGATATAGAAATTTTCACTTTCACGGTATCAATCAAAATGGCAGCTTTTAAAGCATCACTTCAAAGTGAATACAAGTCAAATTATCATCGGAAATGATCAATTTGTTCCAAAAACATATAATGAAAAGTAAATCTAGTGTTTTTGAGTGGATACCGATCATTTCAAGCAATAATTCAACACGTATTCACCTTGAATTGATGCTTTAACCCGCTTGTCCAAACATGGTCTGAAAGTCCGTAATATAAGTTTTTGGTTTGGTACGTCCTTTCAAAGGACGTACCAAACCAAAAACCTATATTACAGACTTTCAGGCCATGTTTGGACTAGAAACTGCCAGCTGAATCAGATTGCAAAATGCTGTCTGTTCCGATTATCGATCAGATAACTTCCACATATCAATGATTCAATGCACGGTTTATTTTCATGCCTCAATTCAAGGTTGAAACGAGTGGAATTATCAGATTCTTATAAAAGGCATATAATAAAAAGAAAATCTAGTGTTTGTGAGTGGATACTGAAAATTAACTCGCAGGCGCTCGCGAAAAATAAACAATTGTCTCGGTCACTCCTGAGATAATTTTCGGTATCCACTCAAAAACCCTAGATAACCTCTATTTAGTTACCATTTACTAGAGCAGGATAACCTTAACCCTCTGGGAGCGTGGTAGCTCTATGGTTACGGCATTGAACTTCAAGTCAAAAGATCCACGGTTCGATCCCCGCCAGGGATAACTGTGTTGTGTCATTTGGTAAGGCACTTAATCCCAGTTGCCCACATAGAGTATGAAGTCAAGTTTTACACAATAAATTTTGTTTATTTCAATTTTTTTAGCTGCGACAAGCAGCTCTATATGTGGCAATGTCAGTATGTCGGTCGGTCGGTCTGTCGGTCGATCTGTCTGTCACCAATGAGTTTCAAAAACACCATAACTCCTAAAATACTTGATGGAATGACACCATACTTGGTATGCAAGTGTATCTTCGTGATGTCTACACCCACGCAATAGTGCATGTCATTCGGATAATTTCTGTCACATTTATGGACTCATCACCAACGCGTTTTTTTGTCACCTACGAGTTTTTTTGTCACCAACGAGTTTTTTGTCACCAACAAGTTTTAAAACATCATTGGCATTGCATGAATCGTGGCAGCTTCAGTATTGTGACAGTATGCTCTAGTTTCAAATTAAAAAATTTTTTTTAACAAAATCATATTATCATGTCCCCTCTAATAGGAAATAACTTGATGAGCTCATTCCAATGAGGAGTCACATGATATGGTTTTGTTGAATTTTTTTTAACAACAATATTTTTTTAACTGCCCAATTTGTAAATTACGTGGGCGGATCTCAGTGATTTGATAGATAAAGGGTTAGCAAGTCATTTATACCAATGGTGCCGACTTTAGAGGATTTCCGCCTCAGGCGTCTGTTACCTACCGAGTCCCATTTTACTACTAAAACAGCATCAGCAGTCATACACTAAATACATGCCATTTTAAAACTTCATGGCAAAGAAGCAGGTGAATAAATCCAGAATGGTTTTTGAGTTCAGTATTCAGATTAGTACAGGGACACTTGATTCTCGAGGATAAAAGTACAGATGAATCTTTGGAGGGAGAAAAAAGAAAACGAAACACCTGAGCTTGTTTTGAAACTTTTCTTTCCTGATTTTACTGTTGCAAAGCAGGATAATCTTGGCAACATGCTCAATATAAACACTTGGAAATCTCCTGATTTAATCTCCTAAATCCTTACTGACACAAACTTAATATCACATGCAAACCTAACAGAGATAAAGCACACATTTCTAGACTGTTGTCAATGCTGGTAAATCAGACTTTGTTTTCAACTAATACATATTGCTCCAATGTGTCAGAAAATGCTAATATATATATTTATACAGCTGAATTGCACTCCAAGTAATGGCTCATAGATATTTATTCCTTTTTATTCAGCTGATCTAGGTTCTGATTGAGTTGGTAACATTTTATTTTATTTAATCTTGGCTTTGGGAAAGAGATTTCATGCAGTGCATGTCTACTCAGTGTTTTTTCTGCTAAAAGCCTTGGATTTTGAAGCCCTACCCTCTAAATTACGCTTGCAATAGAAATTTAACCCTTTGAACCCTGCTGGTATCTTCCATGTCAATTCAGTGACAGCAGTTGGAAGCGTCTATATTCATTATTTGGTGGTAGACTAATTAATATTTTCAACATGCAGCCTCCTGCTCCTGGAGCTCTGTCAAACAAGATATAATAGAATAAATGCCAAGTTTATCTCTAGAATACAGGAAAGTGATACATCCCTGTTAATTTGAATACTCCTGTTAATTGAATAATTTTCAGTGACAAAGTGGCTATTCAATTAACAGAGTTCCACTGTTTCGGTGTACAGGTTAAAGAGGATACAATATTTTTCAGGAATGAAACTATGATATATGACCAAAAATTGCCCTCATTCTTCTTCTTGTCACAATATTTTTTCAGCTGTTGGAAATTAAAAACTGTAAAAAAATTGTTTTTTTTATACATTATATATATATACTAGTACTGAACAATGCATTGTATCTTTTTCAGAATGTCAGGCAGGTTACTTCAAGTACCTCTCTGGAAATCAGCAGTGCAGTCCATGTCCTGAGCACAGCTATACTCACAACCCAAGGTCAGTACAGTGTGACTGCAAAGAAGGTTACTATCGCAACAACGCAAGTGACACAAAATCAGCACCATGTACCAGTAAGTATTGTTTTCCAAATAAATTAAAATCACCCTTTGAATTTTGTTGACATTGAGAATTCTATAGTTTACAGTCCAAAAGATATTTATTGAGTAGACTTTCAATTTTGAGTTGTGCAGCTATGCTTGTGCACCATAGCATACTAAGTTCGAAAAGCAGTGCACAAAAAAGGAACGTCTCACGATTTTTCACATGTACAGTCCTGGAAATGAGACGGGTGCGAGTGCAATCGCTCCCATCAGCACCCGTGTTTTCTATTTTACGCGAGCTAAAAAATGCACTCGTTGAAAAATATTGTGGAGCACTAATATACTGTGAGGGCATATAAATGTGTGTTGTTTTGAGAAAGCAGTCCTCTGCAGCCAGTGGCAAGTTACTGTCATAATTCATCAGTTCCTTATACATTTGGCCCCTGAACCCGATCAGACGCTTTTCTGGCCAGGAACATGATACGTCATAACATCACTTAATAGGAAGTCTGTTCAGTAAATGTGTTAGGTAGAGCAATCAATATTTTCAACGTGCAGCCCCGAGGCTGCACGTTGAAAATATTGATTGTTCTACCCCAAATAATGAATATGGACTCTTCTAATTGCTGCCATTAAACTGGCATGGAAGATACCACTAGAATTCCAAGGGTTAAGGTTTCTGGTGTTTGCTGACAGTATTACCTCGAAAATTCATATACTAACATTTTACGGGTGCAATTTACTCCCGTCTCTGAATTCACAGGAGCTTAAAACTGCACCCGTCAATTTTGTTCATTTCCAGCACTGCATGTAGATTTCATTTTAGTGGGAGTTGGTCTAAATGGAATTGATCTAGTAGGAAGACACCATGAGGTTAAACCAAAAGATTAGTCCTTAGCTAGTTTCCCTGATGGTCTCCCAAGATTCACTCCCAACATTACACTGAAAGTCTAGGAAAACTTTTTTTACAAGCCTTGGGAAAAATTTTGAAGATGACATGTAACTTCTGTCTGACACAGGTGTATTTATTGTCACTGTTCTGTTTCTCATACTTGGTGAAAAACAACCTTTTATTTCAGGACCTCCATCTAAACCACGAATGTTCTCATATGAAGATGTATCTCATGGTTCGGTGTCTCTGAAATGGTTACCTCCAGCAGACTTTGGTGGCAGATATGATTTACGGTATAAGTTGGAATGCTATGAATGTACTCAAAATATGGTTTGCGACCCATGTCGTGGACAAGTGACATGTAGCACACAATCTAGTTGTCAGAATTTTAATGCCACAAGGTAAGTAATAGTATTTTTATTTATAAGGCCTAAAATAAAAAAAAATCTGTTTCTCAGGCCCTCCAGCATGGCCCATTTGGCTGCCACATGCTATCTTTTTATAACCAATGCAAACTTAAAAAATTCAATGGTTTATGTCTGATATTTTACCCAAGTTAATAAAATTGATAAATTTGTCCCTTGAGTGCAAGAAGGCTTTGCAATGCTTGAGCATTGCAAAGCCTTCTTGCTCTCAAGGACAAATGCACCACCACCCATGCTATTCTGTAGACTATGAAGCTCAAAACATAAACGAAGAACATGAATGTTTATGGCTAAGAAATAATTACAAAAAAAAAAAAATTAATTAAAAATTGCCTGACTGCATGCAGTTTTACACAAAATGGGCTGAGAAACAGAAGATCTACTTTGTAGGGCCTAATAGAAATCAAAAATTGTTACTGACAGACACGTGTAAGTTGCTAGAAATTGATCATTTTTTTTGTTTTTTCTATTGTGGTTTAATGACACTTGATTTCCAGGGTCACTTTTATGAGTGGAAGTAGCTGGAGTACCCAGAAAGAACCACTGTGCAATGGCAAGCAACTATCAGACTCCCCAGTGTACTTACTCCACACAAACATGTTAACATTAATTGAAGATGGGTGCACCATTGACGTGCATAATGGCTTGGTTTTCATCGTCATGATACCTCCACGTGGGTAATCAGGATTAAGTGCCTTGCCCAAAGACATTGCAGTTACCCCTGGTGGGGATTGAACCATGGACCTTTTGGTTTGAGGTTCAATGCTGTAACCACTGAGTCACCGCTGTCCTGTTGTTATGCCCCCTACCCCCCACCCCCCCCCCCCCCACCCCCCAAAATATTCGAGGAGGTGTATAGTCGAGGTCTCCGTAAGTCCGTCTGTCCATCCATCCATCTATCCATCCATCCATCCATCCATCTGTACAAACATTTTGTATTATAACTCGAGCATCAGTTGTCGGATTTTAATGTTCTTTAGTATGGTGATAGGGCAGCATGGAGGAACGTTGTTTGGATGAACCAATGATTCTCTTCAAACATTCAGAAGTTATTTATTTACATGCAAGTCCGACTTTGCTACCTTTGGGGGCATCAGCACACGTGTTAGCGCTGCTCTTGTCTTGTTTTATTGGATAGTTACAGCATGATTTCTCCCAAAAATTATATCATTTAATTCATAAAAATAAATTAATTTTGGCTTGTTATCAAATTATGCTACTTATCCAAAGAATATGAAATCATCATGGTTGTTCCAGAGCTTTTTCAGTCCAGCAAAATATTATTTTTGCTTCAAAGAAAAAAAATCCTATCCATCACTCATTTCTTTGAATGTCACATACATAGAAGAAATTAAGACATTTTATCCAGCCCTTTGACGGTCGAGTGCTAAATTATTTTTGGTCATCAAAATTTGTTCACATGTTCAAGCCTAATGATTTTAGAAGAGCTGTTGCCGCCACTCCCAATGACTTCCACAAACCTAAGTTAAGGGGAGCCATAATTGCTTTCCTAAAGCTATAAAAAAACACATAGCTCTCCTTAATTTGAATTGGATATCAAATTTCCTATTAAAATAAATATGGCTCCCATAGAGCAATTTAAGGAGGGCTGCTGTGGCTGCCCTGTGATTTTCAAATGATCATGCCTACATGTTTGCCTTGTAACAATTTATGGAAGAATGCCTATTGTCACTCTCCCATAAATTGTAACAAGACAGATTAAATAATGTCTATATAAGATAATCTGAAGAACAGCAGCAGAATATAAAGCTCTGTAATTGTGGTAGGTGCAATTGTGGTAGATGCAATTCAGAATCGAGCCCAAATATGGGCTTCGAGTATACAACTAGTTAAGGCCTCACAAAGTAGATCTTCTGTTTCTTGGGCCATTTTTTTATAAAATTACATACGGGTGGGCATTTTTTTTTGTTTTTTTTTTTATAATTTTTATTTTTTATTTCTGTAATTAATTATCTCTTCGCCATTAAAAAGTTCATGTTCTTGGTTTGTTTTATTTTTAAGCCTCATAATCTACAGAATAGCTTGGGTGGTGATGTATTACATCCCTTGAATGCAAGAAGGCTTTGCAATGCTTTAGCATTGCAAAGCCAGCTTGTTCTCAAGGGACGAAATACACCACCACCCAAGCTATTCTGTAGATTGTGAGGCCTAAAACATAAACTAAGAACATGAATTTTTGATGACAAAGAAATAATTACAGAAATAAAAAAAAATAAATAAAAACCTGCTCGCTCGCGTGCAATTTTACAAATAATGGTCTGAAGATCTACAAGAGATTTAATTCTGCCAGAGTTGATTTTGCAAGTTTTTTTTCTTTTCCAGAGTCACTGTTTCCAATTTATTTCCAAATACAAAATACCTCTTTGTACTGTACGTTGAAAATGGAGTTTCAGCCAAAAGTAACAAGATTTCTAAGGCAGAAATGTCAGTAACTACAGATTCCCTCGGTAAGTACTATTTTAACTAACTCTTTACCTAATTTGGCATCAGGCACATCTGAGTAAGTAAAAAATTAGTTTCTCGGGCCTCCTGCATCGTTCTTTTGGATACCGCATACTCTCTTTTTATAAGCAATGCAAATTTCAAAAAATAAAAATTAAATGGTTTATGGCTGATATATTACCCAAGTTAATAAAATTGATAAATTTGTCCCTTGAGCACAACACGACTTTGCAATGCTTTAGCATTGCAAACCCTTCTTGCACTCAGGGGATGAAATACGCTACCACCCATGCTGTTCTGGACTGTAGATTATGAGGTCTAGGAGATAAAACAACCAACCGAGAACATGAAATTTTGATGGCAAAGATAAAATTACAAAAATTAAAAAATAAAATAAAAAACCGCCCAAGAAACAGAAAATCTACTTTATTAGGCTTTAGATGTCTGTATTGGATAGAGTGAGTCTAAAAAGGTCTATAAACAAGGGGAACTTGGTGGTTGCCACGATAATTTCTTGATATATTTCAAGATTTTTTATTCAATTGTCCGGAGTTTCCCCTTTCATCCATTGTAAATAACAGATCCGATTTGTACTGAAGGTATTGTAAATGGTTTTGTTTTTGGAAATTATATTCAATTAATAGGATTATTCAGTTAAGAGTTATCTAATTAACTGGACTCCACTGTATCAGGTAAACGAAGGATATTCATTTCAGCAGTACTGAGCTCACCTCACAGTCTTGCTCTGTGAATCGATTCTCAGATTCGCGTCGAATATAAGCTATTTATCTGATAACCATAGAGTATAACAACTGTTGTATATACTTGAAGTATATACAACGGGTGTTGTATATAATTATAATTTATGCGAACGACCTCTGACCTCTTTCAATTCCATTTTCATTCATTCATTCATGAAACATCGTTATATCACAGGGCAGGTTTTAATTGTACGCTTATTGCACTTTGTCAAAATCCTCTGATGGTGTCATTTCTTATTTATTTTGCTTCAATAAAGGCAACCTAAAATTTTGCTTCAAAACATTGTAGAAATTACTTGAATGTTAATAGTAATTAGTATGCGGCGACTGCGAACTATTTATAGTCACGGCCTCGATCAAAAGTACTCGCGGAACTGCGCTAATTAAAAGTTCGTCTGCTCTACCTGAAAAAAAAACACTTCGTAAAAATTGTAAACAAACGCAAAATTATTTGTTATATTGGGACTACAGCATAAAACATGGAAGAAAACTGGAACTATGTCAAAAAAAGAATAACTCTACTGAAACACCGTTTTGTTACTGTTAATAAAATAGTTGAAATTTATTTTGTTCCCGCGCAATTACATGATGCAAGAAGTGCAATCGCACTTTACAATCGCCGTCATCGATTTTGTAATGTAAGGGACACAACTCTATGCATCTTGTCCTATTTCTTTTGTCTCGTAGACTGGTTTTCTTTGGAGGCCCGTGGGAAGCATATATAATTTGGGTAGACGCATGAGACGGGTGTCTGTTTGTTATCAGATAAAAACAATAAACATATAGTGTGTTTTTATATCTGTGTTATACAACTCGTTGAAATATGGTTTATTTTTTCTCGGCGAAGCCTCGAAAAAATAAACCATATTTCAACTCGTTGTATAACACAGATATAAAAACACACTATATGTTTATTGTCTATATATACCGGCCTGTCAATTATCACAAATTATCTAAAAGATATTTCTAGATATCCATCGACTCGATGGATATCGAGGAATATCCCTCGACTCGGTGGATATCGAGGAATAACCCTCAGTAGCTTCCTTAATGACGTCACACTATGCCACGTCACGTCACGTCACTTTGAAGGAACAATAAGCTGATCTTTGTTATTGTTTTGTAACATATGCATTTGGGGCCGAATTGGGCTGAATATTGTGTAATAAAATGTCTCGTAGCATATAATAAAAAAGAAAATCTACTCTGTTTTGTAGTCAGTATCTGGAATTTTCTCAGGAGGGTGGACTTGAAAGGTTTATTTTTCACGAGCACTTGTGCGAGTGAAAAATAATATTTTCAGGTCCACACGATGAATTTGTTGCAGTAGCTTCCTAAATGACGTTACTTACGCTTCAGCGTGTGATGTCGACTTGAACATCGCCTTGTAAGAACGATCAGCAGCTTTTTGTTATTGTCTTTAAACTGTTTACGGTCGTATTGGGCTGAATATTGCGCATTAAAATGCCATGTAGCATATAATAAAAAGAAAATCTACGCTGTTTTAGTGAATATCGGGAATTATCTCATTCCCCATGGACCTGAAAGTATTATTTTTCACTTGCGTTAGCGCTCGTGAAAAATAAAACTTTCAGGTCCAGAGTCGTGAGATAATTCCCGATATTCACTAAAACAGTGTAGATATCCTCTGTGTATTGACTCTAATGCTGTCTTATGTATTGGTGAGAACAAAAGTGGAATTTAACAAGTGTCAAGGTCATGGAAAAGTCCTGCATGATCCACGACTTTTCCACGGTCCAGATGCCTGAAAAATTCCACTTTTTTCCCCAGAATTTCTGCCTTAAATCACATTAAAGTTTGGGAAAATTCACATGAAATCGTGAAAAAGCCATGAAATTCTCATCTTAAAAATTGTGTAGGACTCCTATCTAATTTTTTCTGTGTTTTCTTTTACTTTCAGTTGCAACAAAGATCAGTCGAGTGACAGAAGAGAAGGTTGGGGACACATTCGTATTTATAACCTGGGAACTTCCAGAGGAATACCAGAATGAAGTTGAACAGTACGAAGTGAAATACTACCCAAAATGGCAGTCTAAAATTGCAATTCTAAATAAAACAAGGTCACAGTACTTCAACTTCACTGATTTAAAAAAGGAAACGGAATATGCATTTCAGGTAATTTAGTTCTGTAAACTTTACGGTAGATTTCCAGTAGTTTGTATATTGTATAAGTCCTTCTGAACAATGTTAACCCTTTACCTAATATGAAAAGCAGATGACACTTGCAAACAAAATTCTTGAATAAGAAAATATTTTCATTTTTTGCATCAAAAACATAGCTTACGACCGCTCACTGGAATGAGCTTAATGGGCTTTTCCAATGGGGGGTCATAAGCTGTGTTTTTGAGACAAAAAATAATGAAAGTTGAATGGTAATTGTTGTAAATAGCGCTGACCGATTTGGGCTGTTAAGTTGGGTAAAGCATTAACTCTTTACCTAACATGATTTGGACATGTCACTCGCAAAAAAAAACAAATCTTGGATAAGTAAAAAAAAAATAATAATTTTTTGCTTCCAAAAGAAAGCTTAAGACCTCTCATTGGAATGATCTCAATGAGCTCATTCCAAGGAGGGTTCAAAGACTATGTTCTTGAGGCAAGAATTGAAAATTTAATAAAATTTGAAAGGCGATTTTTGTGTATAACACTGGTCCATTATGATTCAATGTGACCCTGGCAGTTGAAAGTAGCTTTAACTCCTTGCATGCCACTGTCGGATATTCCTGTCCAGCACAGGGTTTTGCTTGTCACTGAAACACATATAATTTGGGCTGATTTAATCATATTTTCTTCCTGTAAATTGAATGGATTTTTTCACCAGTGATTTCTTGTGATACATTCAGATATATTTTTCATCAAATCTAGTCATGGCTGCTTTAAAGCAGCCATGACTAGATTTGATGAAAAACATCTAGAAAATCCTCTGCGGGTTATGAGTTAAACCTCAGTAACCAAACAACAGAGGTCATTGAAAAAATTTAGAAAAATACTTAAGCTCAATAAGCTTGTTCCATTGAGGGGTTAATATGCTTAACCAAACAACAGAGGTGATTGAAATAATTTTAATCAAAATTTAAACTTGGTGAGCTCATTCCATTGAGGGATTAAAATGCTATGTTTTTGAGGCAAAAAATGAAAGTTCTTGAAAATTCCCTTGAAATGTCCTTCAGCTCTTTCCCAAATAGACTAGAAAAATACACTTAAAAAATTTTTTTGTTATTGACTGGAGGCTTTCATTTTTTGCCTCAAAAACGTAGCTTGTGACCCGCGCTTGAACATGCTCAATGAGCTTGTTCTAAAAAGGTGTCAAAAGCAATGTTTTCGAGGAAACAAATTGAAAGAGAGTAAATAGTCGTAATATGCAAATTCAGTAGTTGAAAAAATATTATTTTTCAAAAATTTTTAACAAAACCATATCATGTGATCCCTCGTTGGAATGAGCTCAATGAGCTCGTTCCAACGAGGGGTCACATGATATGGTTTTGTTGAAATATTTCGAAAACTTTGAAAAAATGATATTCAAAATAATAAATTTTGATGTCGCCTGCATTGGGTAAAGGGTTAAATTCATAGTTAAATAAGAGATAAATGGAGAAAATTCTGTTGCACTACCAGGGTGCTAGGGGTTTTAACTAAAGGTTTAAGAGTTTTTTTAAAAAATTGTTTCCACCCTAATGTGTGTGTGTACACAGCCTAATTAAACTGATCCAGAATATTTTTTCCAGTAACCCTTTACCATTATAATAGCTGCATTCACCCTTGTAATTTACAGATTGATCAGTTCAAAATAAAAGTTTTTTCTTAAATTTCACCAAAACTATATCATGTGATCCCTCATTGGAATGTCCTCATTGAGCTCATTCCAAAGAGGCTCACAGATATGGTTTTGTTGAAAAAAATTTTAATATGTGAGGGGGAAAAATAAGGCCAAAAAAGTTTTAAAATCTGTTTCTCGGTCCCTCCCGCACGGTCCTTATGGTTGCCGCATGCTTTCTTTTTATAACCAATGGAAACTTAAAAAAAAAAATTAAATGGTTTATGTCTCGTATTTTACCCAAGTTAATAAAATTGATAAATTTGTCCCTCAAGTGCAACAAAGCATTGCAAAACCTTCTTGCACTCCAGTGACAAATTGCTCTACCACCTATGCTATTCTGTAGATTATGAAGCCTAAAACATAAAACTTACCAAGAACATGAACTTTTGATGGCAAATAAATAATTACAAATATAAAACATAAAATAAAAACCCACCTGCCCATGTGCAGTTTTACAAAAAAAAAATGGCCAGAGAAACAGAAGATCTACTTTGTGTGGCCTAATTAAAATAATTTTTTATAACGTGTGCACTTGGTAAAAAGTTAATATCGGGGACGAAAGGGTTTGACTATGGCCACACAAAGTAGATGTTCTGTTTCTCAGGCCAAGTTTTGTAAAATTGCATGTGGGCAGGCGGTTTTTTATTTTATATTTTATTTTTGTAATTATTTCTGTGCCATCAGAAGTTCATATTCTTGGTTTATTTTATGTTTTAGGCCTCATAATCTACAGAATAGAAAGGGTGGTGGTGTATTTCGTCCCTTGGGTGCAACAAGGCTTTGCAATGCTTGCACTCAAGGGACAAATTTATCAATTTTATTAACTTGGGTAAAATATCAGACATAAACCATTTAATTTTTATTTTTATACCCCCGCGTAGCGGGGGTATATAGGATTCCTCGTGTCCGTCAGTCTGTCTGTCCTTCAGTCCTTCCGTCGCGAAATTGTTTAATGGAGGGTACCTTCATGCTGTAATAAACTCCTCCCCCACTTTTCAATTCATATAGTTGAAACTTCAGAATATGATCATACACACAATGAAGATGTGCAACATATATAAAGTCTTGCAAAAATTTTGTTTCTCCACAGTTATTTCCCTTTCTTAGCTGAAAGGCGGGGGTATTTGTTTGTGTCACCTTTAGGTGACACCTATTGTTTTCTGAACACCAAGATATCACATTGTTGACCTTGCTCACCCTCAGGCATTGGTGCGGGGGTAACACACCACCTGGCGGTGGATTGTGGGGGTATCACACCCCCTGGTAATCTCGTTTCAAGTTTGCATTGGTCATAAAAAGAGAGCATGGGGCAGCCAAAAGGACCATGTGGGAGGGCCTGAGAAACAATTTTTTAATTTTATTAAGCCTATAAGTTATTTATTTAGAATAATACAATGGATTGCATGATTGTGATATACTGATTATTTTTTTAGATTAAATCAATATTGCTATTTACCTCCAGTGCAATGCTGTGGTTCAGTGTGAGACAAAATGTCGCCTTGGTTTGTTTACAGGAAGAGATAGAGTGTTGGGAAGGAATGTGCTAGCTGAGTACCTAATTTGATTTGATTGTGCAGAATACAACCATACAATTGTCCAAGCCAATCATTTTAACAGGCCTATATGTGATCTATCTCTGAATAGGCTGGCAAACATTTTCTTATTTCAACACTTGACAGACATGGAGATCATTTTATGATAAGAATTCTTTTGAACATTCTCTTTTGATTTGGTGTTGAAAAAACCTAGTTGAAAAAAATGTTAGGGAAAGAGAAATGTAATCCTATGATGGTGAATTTTTAAACTGCTCCATATTTTTGGTAACTGTTTTTTTTTACCGTTAACCCATAACCCTTTACCTAATGAATCGCCCGCAACCGCCCGTGTTATTTGCAACTTCTGCAGTTGAATTAAATAATTTTATCAAAATGTTTCAACAAAACCATATCATGTGACCCCCTCATTGGAACGAGCTCGTCGGGCTCGTTCCATTGAGGGGTCTCATGATATGGTTTTGTTGAAATTTTTTTTTAAAATTTTAAAAATAGTAATTAAAATAATAAATTTTCATATCATCTGCATTGGGTAAAGGGTTAACCCTTTACCCAACGAATCGCCCACAGCCGCCCACGTAATATGCAAATTCAGCGGTTGAAAAAATATTATTTTTCAAAAAATTTTAACAAAACCATATCATGTGACCTCTCGTTAGAACGAGCTCGTTTCAATGAGGGGTCACATGATATGGTTTTGTTGAATTTCTTTGAAAAATTTGAAAAAATGATATTTAAAATAATAAATTTTCATATCATCTGCGTTGGGTGAAGGGTTAAGGGCCTATTCCAACTTTGATCACAATTTTTGCAATAGAACAGGTGCCTCTGCATGCAGTCATTGGGTTAACTCACATGTTACATTCTAAGCACCTTGGTAGCAGGCCTAAAGGCAGGAGACCCTTTGCCATCTGATATAGGGGAGGCCTGGGGATAGAAAAAAATTAGACATGTCGACACTCCCCACCCCAGACCCCCCCACCCCCCACCCCACCCCACACACACACACACCCAGATGTCCCAAGTTCAATTGATCATAGTAAGCTGCCATTACATGATTTCATTTGATCAGTCTAAACAGCCATGTGCAAGCACTTTAAAAGTTGATCTGTTGATGTGATTTTCACAAAATTCAAGAGCGACTGTATTGCTAAAGCCTTCTTGCTCTCAAGGGTTGAAATACACCACCACCAATGCTATTCTGTAGATTATGAGGACTAAAACATAAAAAGAACCAAGAAGTTTTGATGACAAAGAAATAATTACAAAAATAAAATAAAAAAAATGCCTGCCCACATGCAATTTTACAAAGAATGGCCAAAGAAACAGAAGATCTACTTTGTGGTAGTAGGTGCCAAGCATTTAGTCTTTGGGTAAACTTGAAGTTAAATTCAAAGTTTGGCAGTTGTTTCTAGGCAAGTTTTGGCTGCCTGTATAGACAGCCAAGACTTGCCCAAAAGCAGCTACAAAGTCACAGGATGTAAACTGTTGGAAGTGTAGCAAAAATGTGTCAAAATCTCCAGCCCAGTAGGGTAGAAGTTGCGTAATGTAATCAAAAAGTTCTTCAGTGTATATTGACAACTGAAAAGGGTAAAACTTGTGTTGTGTATTAGTTTATCTGCTATTAACTCTTAACCCACGGAGTATTTTCAAGATATTTTTCATCAAATCTAGGCATGGCTGCTGTGAAGCAGCCATGACTAGATTTGATGGTCCTACAATGGATGTTGACAACTGAAAAAGGGAAAACTTGTGTCGCCTATCAGTTTATCTCCTATTGACTCTTAACCCGCTGAGTATTTTTGAGATATTTTTCATCAAATCTATTCATGGCTACTTCACTGCAGCCATGACTAGATGTGATGAAAAATGTATTTAAATTTATCTCAAGTAATCATTAGTGAAAAATTCCATTCAATTTGGTTAAATGTGCCCAGATTATACTTAGTTCAGTGGCTAGATAAATCCTGTTCCAGACAGGAATATCTGCCAGCAGCAAGCAAGGAGTTAAGCACTTCATGTTCTGGATGTAGTTTTCAAGGTATTGACTATTTAACTATTTCCAATCAACTGTTACAAAAAGTCATGGAAATTTATTGAAATCTAGTACAATGGTCGTTAACTCCCTTCACTCTGATGTCAGAATATCCAAATTTCAAGTAGCCATTTTTTCCCATAATGCAACTGGGAATTTAACCAATTCAATCTTGTTTGACAGAGCTCAATGAGCTCTGTCAAACAAGATTGAATTGGGTAAATTTCTAGTTGCATTATGGGAAAAATTTGCACCTTGAACTTTAGATATTTTGACATCAGTGTGCAGGGGGTTAAAAGTAATAGGAAGATTTATTTATTTATTGGGGTTTAATGACACTTTCGACAGCCAGGGTCACCTTGTATCAGACAATTTTATGGGTGCAGCAAGCCGGAGTGAACCACCGAGCAACAGTGGGCAACTGCCAGACTCCCCAAAATACTAACTCTGCACAAGCAGGGTTAGCATCGGTTGAAGACAAGTGTACCATCAAGCAATACACTTTAGTATGCAGCGCCATGTAGGCAATCGGGATGAAGTGCTTTACCCTAGGACACAACACAGTTACCCCTGGAGGGATTCGAACCATGGACCTTTTGGTTTGAAGTTCAGTACTGTTAGTACTGAACCACCATGCTTTCCTCTGACAAGATGTATGAACCCTGCATTATAAAGGATTAGCCCTTTACCCGATGAATCGTCTGCATCAACCATGTAATATGCAAATTCAGCAGCTGGAAAAATATTATTTTTCGAAAAATTTCAACAAAACCATATCATGTGACCCCTCTTTGGAAGGTGCTCGTTGAGCTCGTTCCAAAGAGGGGCCACATGATATGGTTTCATTGAAATTGTTTGAAAAAATTTTAAAAATGATATTTAAAATAATAAATTTTGATATCGTCTGCATTGGGTAAAGGGTTAAATGGCTTTTGTGATGAATTTTGATAAAAATGGCTCAGTGGTAGACTGTTGGACTTCTATGCTAAAGGTCCCGAGTTCGATCCCCGTCCGGGATGACCCGCGTTGTATCCTTGGGCGAGGCACTTTATCCTGGGTGCCTACATGGGGGCACAATGATGCCGTGTACTAAGGCGTACTGCACGTCAATGGTGCACATGTCTCCAACCGCTGTAACCCTGCTTGAGTGGAGCTTGAACAGAGTAAGAACGTTGAGGAGCTGACAGTTGCTCGTCGTTGCTCGGTGGTTCTCTCCGGGTACTCCGGCTTCCTCCACCCGTAAAACTGTCACGGTCGCGATTAGCCATTGTGCATAAGTATGTGACCTTAAACCCCAGTAAATAAATTGATAAAAATGAAAAAAAAATCAAATGATTATCATACTGCTGAAGTGGAATCATTTCATGAATTCTAAGCAGAAATTTTGGAAATTGACTATCCATTGTTAGCAAAGCCCAGACAGAGGTTAAGAATTCTGAACTCTTCATTAATCAAAACATGATGACTATATGTGGATTATTGAGAAATGCAATAAAGATGATATCTCACCATAATAACAGGCTCTAAGAACCAGTTACCCTTTCAATGGAATGTTCACTCCCAGAATAATACCTCAATCACTTTTCTGTCATTTCTACGTTTGCTTTTGTATGGAACAATCTTAATGGAGATAAAAAGATGACACCAGAAGCAGAGTATCGATATTTCCTGAAAAATGAAATTCCTGTGCTTTTGTGGGAGATTGACGTTTCGTCACTTGGGATATTCTCTGGGGATTTGTTAGTTGTCAATTCCATCATAAGATATGAAAATATAGTTCTTAAGGTCCTGGCAAATAATGTGTTGTAGACAACACTGGATCAGAGAATGGCATTTTCACTTTTTATCCGAATTAATGAAATTCGTTTTTGGACTCATGTCAAAAGATTTCTATCAAAATTCTATATCTGCTTGATATATGGGATTTAATATAATTGAATAAATAGAAAGTGCGGATCAATGCGATTTTTGTAATGCATTTTTCCATTAAGCTGCAGTAATGCTGTGGGCAAAAAATTTAATAGAATTTAACTGGATTCTATTTTTCTGACATATTGGTCGCAGTCGATTGGCGTTATACTAATTTGTTACATTTAGGCCTAAAAAAGCTAAAAATCTGTTTCTCAGGCCCTCCTGCATGGTCCTTTTGGCTGCCGCATGCTCTCTTTTTATAACCAATGTAAACTTTAAAAAAATTAAAATTAAATGGTTTTTGTCTTTTACCCAAGTTAAAAAAATGATAAATTTGTCCCTTGAGCACAAGAAGGCTTTGCAATGCTTCAGCATTGCAAAGCCTTCTTGCACTCAAGGGACGAAATACACCACCACCCATGCTATTCCGTAGATTATGATTCCTAAAACATAAACCAAGAACATGAACTTTTAATGGCAAACAAATAATTACACAAAATAAAAAATAAAATAAAAAACTGCTCGCCCGCATGCAATTTTACAAATAATGGCCCGAGAAACAGAAGATCTACTTTGTGTAGCCTTATTTGCTAGTTTTATATCTTTTCCGTATCAGATCGACTCCAGAATAGCTACAAACACACACATGCAGCCTTGCTGGAGTTGATACAGGCAATAGTGACGAATTGCATAAACCAGGCATGGCATTTTCATGAGAGGGATTTATTTAATCGCCTACTGCTTGCATTAAAAAAATTAAGAAGGATGAAAACTAGCCCTCCAGGCCTTAGAAAATAATCATTACCACAACAGCTTATTCTTGAAACCCACGTTTTCAGATCTCTGCGATCTTAGTGGTGTCTGCAAGACGATCACACTGCCCCTCACACACCTCCAGGCCTTGCCAAGGCCCAGAGGTGTGGGCGGGGCAGTGTTGCCATCTCACAGAGACTACCTTGTAGGCAGCACCAAATAAAATGTACAAAGCCTACTATGCAGAATTCATTTAGAGTAAAATTTCATTTTCCCTTTTTTACCTTGTATAAGTTTGAGGAGAGCTAATCGCTCATGTAGGTTGTACGAAGGGATCAATTGTTAGCTCTCCTGCATTTTTAAGAATGTCAGACCTAAAAAACTCTGTTTACTGCCCCCTTCTCCCAGAACAGATGCTAGCATGGCTGTTGTGTGGTGCTTGTGACTTGACCCTGCTCTGACTGTCTCAAAAGAATCACACTGCAATATCACTCAACACTTGTGCTAGTGTTGAAATGATTAGTGAATTTCATAGTTGAATAGTCACCAATTATTAGTCAATTACTAGTCGATTAGTCAACACGTCTCCATCTGGTCCTACCGTATCTGTGGTTCTAGTTCTTAACAGAATGTCTTGCAAGTCACAACCTTTTATTCACATTCCCGATGTCTCCCGAACGTAAATCTATCATTGATTCTCATTTCTATCACTCCCGATCATGTGTGGTTATAAACATTGCGCCTTTACCGAGAAAAGCCTTTGCAAAAGGCTTAGCATCTAACACCAAATCGCTCTAATTTTTGCATGATAACTCATAGACATGTGCAAACTTCCAAATTGGTACGAGGAAAATGTGATATATGCAAATGGTAATTGCAAGTAGAAGGCATGTGCCTTGGTGGAAAGTAGTCTTACAGAGACTATAAATGCCGGTAACCCATGACATCGAACAATTGTGACAGTTGAGACATAAATGCCGACGCCGCTGCTTCATTCATGACCAGATCTTGGTCACCCAGGCCACGATCGTGGCATGAGAAGCTGGAAACAGCAAAACAATGATGACTAGTGGATTGAGGAGGGAGCAGGTCTGACTAATCGATGCACAATTTTGTAATCGACTACAGTTATTAATCGCGTTACTATAATTAGTCGACTGTCTCTGCACAAACTGCACACCACGACAACATTGACACCAAAACAGCCGCAGTGTGTGTTGCAAACAGCAGTGTGACTCCGTAAATTGAAACCTGGCGTATGAATTGAAAAAATAGGCTCTGAGGCTAGAGCGTATTTTAAATAGTCCTGATTGGTCCCTGAGAACCACACTGCAAACTCACACTACACTTGCGCAGACTCTGACAACATCAATTCCAGAACGCCCACAAGCACACATATGCCCGTAAAACTGTCTGACATAAGGTGACCCTGGCTGTTGAAAGTGTCATAATAAATAAATAAATAAATAAATAAATAAATAAATAAATAAATAAATAAATAAATGAACTGGATTCATCCACTGGCATAATATACAACAAATTGGGCAGTTAAAAAAAAAAATTCAAAAATTTTCAACAAAATCATATCATGTGACCCCTCATTAGAACAAGCTTATCTTAGGCACTTCCCTCGTCATAGAAAATCTGCCTCATCACCTTTTTTTTCACCTGGAGATCTCTTCTATGACACTATTATATGTAGGACAAATATTTGTGAAAGGATGGAATGGGAAATAAAACAACACCGAACACTGATTGCGATAAGGGCTGCACTGATATTTATTAAATTACTAATAGGAGCCTCCAAAGGCTTATAGAACAGTGTAGCCGATAATTACAAAGTTACAAGCAATAATAATAATAATAAAGCTCCTGAAAATAGTTGGGCCAAAACACTCCCAAACCAGATGAATATGCATTGAAGGAGTGAATGGATGAACAAGCTCCCATACACATAAAACCGATTGGGAGAAAACCACATGGGAAGGAAATGGGTGGGAGGGAAATTGTTTGAAAAAGCAGCATACACACAGCTACCCGTGGTGAATAAGTTGGATAAAGATCCGGACGAGGCTAAAGTGACAAGAATTACGCAATAAAAATTAGGTCCAATTACTACTACTTTTTCCATAGGGTTAATCACCCTAGAGAGAAAGAATGCGCAATAATCTATTTTCAGTTCATTGGAAAGGCAAAACCAAATGATAACATACTGACACTTCAGCAGAGTCAAACCTGTGCCAGTCAGAATTAAAATAACATCGATTAGTATAGTATGGAAAAGAATATCATACTAGAATAACCAAGTGGGAGAACATTCACGAAAATGTCATTCACGTCATTGAGTTGTGTGCACACCAAATAGATCGCCCCCAGGAAGGCTCACCATTCAAAATAACATAACAAAATAACAGATAACCCATTCATACCATTCACAAAAGCGGCAAAAACAAGTTTCTGCCTTGGATTTTAACTGTCAAACAAGGTATAGTTGGTTAAACTTTCAACTGCATAAAGCGAAATTTTCACTGCTGAAAATGTTGGTTTGCCACATAAAAGAGTGTAAATAGTTAATTTTTGATTCGAACTATCAGTTATTTTCAGAACTGTTCTGTGAATAAAGGGGGCGCAGTGGAGGTGCGGTAACCGGTTCTCGTCAGCTCACCGAAGTTAAGCAATGTCAAGCCCGGTTAATCATCGGATGGGTGACCGTCTGAGCGATCAATTCGGACTCCCGCATTGTGTCCTTGAGCAAGGAGTTGGGGAGTTGGCAGCTGCTCGTCGTTGCTCGGTGGTTCTTTCCGGGTACTCTGGCTTCCACCACCCGTAAAAGTGTCACGGTCATGATTAGCTATTGTGCATAAGTATATGACCGTAAACACCAATAAATAAAATATTTTGAATAAACAAAAACAAAAAAGCCCCCCTCTCTCATTATTGAGGAAAAATGACCTGAGAAACCCGAAATTTTTTTCTGCAGGCCTTAAAATAATAAATTTTAATATCGTGTATGGTGGGTTAGGGGTTAATCTGTGTTCAGCGCATCAGTTAGTATTTGCTTCATTCCGAATAATTATACTATTCTGTTCTAGGAAGTTATTCTCTCTATTTCTCATGATAATTAAAACTGAAATGGTGAAAATATATTTGACAGTCAGAGAAAAGGCAAAAGCTGCGGCTGGATCAATGGAATCCATTTGCCATTAAACCATTGAGACAGAAATTCTGTGTCCTCCAGTTCAAATTTCACCCCTTATTGAAAACTTAAACACAACTAATGTAATGAGAACTTTTATTCAGCTGATAATTCAGTGTTCAAGTGTCGAGAAATGCCAAATATATCCTTAAGAGATTGGCAAGTTTCATTTTGAAGTGTTTTAAACTGCTATGTGTAAATAAATCAGGGTCTTGTATTAAAAAATTTGTCCAGAAGGCATGCACTGATGTCTATTGTAATAAACTTGATTGGAACCCGAGTGCAGATAGCTTCAGTTCTGTGCATTATGTTTCCAAGATAAAAGATTATCTTCAAAACAAATGGACAACACTCTTCAGATGTTATTTGCTTGTGTTGCATCTTCTCCAATTCTCATGATCATAGGCATATTGGAGGGCATTTGGGGGAGGGTGATCAAACTTTGCCCTAAAAACTTCCAAAAAACCTGCCCTTACCTGCCGAGTATTTATTCTGAAAACATTGTGCCCCCATCGGGAAATTGCTGAATATTAAAAAAAAATGCCTTTACTTTATGTGGAATTTGCCCTAAATGTACACTGCCCATTAATGCCCACATGGTAACTCTGCGAAGTGGAGGCTTGCATGTTTACAAGTTCTGATTTATTGGTAAAGTAGAACACAGAACCGGGAGTGCGGTGGCTCAGTGGTAGATTGTTGGACTTCCTTGCTAGAGGTCCCGAGTT
This sequence comes from Pictodentalium vernedei, assembly GCA_031216915.1. Lineage (NCBI taxonomy): Eukaryota > Metazoa > Mollusca > Scaphopoda > Dentaliida > Dentaliidae > Pictodentalium > Pictodentalium vernedei. The sequence goes on from CM062290.1 coordinate 54,985,828, forward strand.
CGATTCCCGTCCGGGACCACCCGTGTTGAGTCCTTGGGCAAGGCACTTCATCCCAGTTGCCTACATGGGGGCACGATGACATGGTGTACTAATGCGTACTGCACGTCGATGGCGCACATGTCTTCAACTGCTGAAACCCTGCTTGAGCGGAGCTTGAACAGAGTTAGAATGTTGAGGAGCTGACATTTGCTCGTCGATGCTTGGTGGTTATCTCCGGGTACTCCGGCTTCCTCCACTCGTAAAACTGTCACGGTCACGATTAGTCATTGTGCATAAGTATGTGACATTAAACACCAATAAATAAATATAAATAGCACCCAGAACCAATGCCTGGGGTGGAAGTCCACTTAAAGTGGGCAGCATAAGTATCATTGAATGGTTGAACTTCACTTCATACCTGTGTATTGGTCATGATGTTGCCAAAAATGCTGAAAATGACCCTAAACACCAAAAAAACAAGCCTGGAAATAAGCAGACTGTCATCTACTGAATGAGGTCCACAGAGGGTGAATTTGGTGATGCTATCCTGCAAAGCAGGATACCATCATTAAATTTACCCTCTGGCCACTGTGAACCTTAATCTGAATCAAGGTCTCAAGCCTAAACAGAAAGAGGTACCCAGAGGATAAACTGGCCCACTGTATGGGAAAGCATCAGCAAATTCACCTTCTGGGGCCTCGTTCTGCTAATAAATAATAAATAATAGTGTAATGTTTATCAGCTGTTTGGCTAGCTTTGTCGCAGCTCTCATACGAGAAGTTCCCCGTGAGAACCCTGGTAAATGGAGCATTGCTTGTTTATTGTGATAAACAAGTTCTGCTTTACTGGTAAAATAATGAGGACCCATAACTAAAACCTGGGGGGTGGGGGGGGGGGGTGGGGGGAGGTTCTCTAAAGTGAGTAGCAAAGGTACATGTATGAACGATTGACTAAACTTGAGTTCATACTTGCTGCTGATAGTAATCTTTAACACCCAATAAAGAAATAAATACATGTGAGAAGGCCCTGATAACCCCTGTGTTCTCAAATGTTGTACTCCCTGCCCCTTCTGTCCTTCGAGCACCCAGAAATGAATTGTTCAGTGCTGTGTCCTATGTTCTGTCCTCCCAACTCCCAGAAATGAACTGTTTAGTGCTGTGTCCTATGTTCTGTTCTCCCAACTCCCAGAAATGAACTGTTTAGTGCTGTGTCCTATGTTCTGTCCTCCCAACTCCCAGAAATGAACTGTTTAGTGCTGTGTCCTGTGTTCTGACCTCCTAACTCCCAGAAATGAACTGTTTAAACTGTGTCCTATGTTCTGTCCGACCAACTCCCAGAAATGAACTGTTTAGTGCTTGTCCTATGTTCTGTCCGACCAACTCCCAGAAATGAACTGTTTAGTGCTGTGTCCTATGTTCTGTCCTCCCAACTCACAGAAATGAACTGTTTAGTGCTGTGTCCTGTGTTCTGACCTCCTAACTCCCAGAAATGAACTGTTTAAACTGTGTCCTATGTTCTGTCCGACCAACTCCCAGAAATGAACTGTTTAGTGCTTGTCCTATATTCTGTCTGACCAACTCCCAGAAATGAACGGTTTAGTGCTGTGTCCTATGTTCTGTCCTCCCAACTCCCAGAAATGAACTGTTTAAAGCTGTGTCCGATGTTCTGTCCGACCAACTCCCAGAAATGAACTGTTTAGTGCTGTGTCCTATGTTCTGTCCTCCCAACTCCCAGAAATGAACTGTTTAGTGCTGTGTCCTATGTTCTGTCCTCCTAACTCCCAGAAATGAACTGTTTAAAGCTGTGTCCTATGTTCTGTCTGACCAACTCCCAGAAATGAACTGTTTAGTGCTGTGTCCTATGTTCTGTCCGATCAACTCCCAGAAATGAACTGTTTAGTGCTGTCTCATACCTCTTTCTTCCCAATTTAACCTGCAATGTTACATTGTCAGTGTTGACTTTTGATGTCATTCCTGTAGTACATGTCGTCCCTTAAGTGCATCATCCTGCCATCTGCAATGCTAAAGCATTGCAGATGGCACCTTGATGCACTCAAGGGGTAATGTGTTTGGAATGATATTTTTTCTTAATGAGCTGTTTGGTGGTGATTATGTGATAACCTTTGATATCAAAATAAGTCAATTTAAATCTTCTCTCCCCCATCTTCTTACCAGGGCTTATATTTCGACGAGAATCCGAGAATCGATTCGCACAAAGATTCGCGCAATAAAACCGGCGAGAATCCATGTAGATACTTGCTGCACCTCTGCTAGGATTCACGTGAAAAGAATTGAGTCAATTTAACCCTTTATCTAACACAGCGGAAACAAATTAACCAATAGAAGGCTAACATGACCTGAAATATCTGTACACTTTGTCAATAAAATTGCACAAATATGGCTGTCATTGGAACCTGGAACACTCATAGTAGGTATGGATTCTCGCAACCATTTTCACGAGAATCCAAATGGATTCTCACAAATTTAGACGAAATATAAGCCCTGCTTACTCAAAATTTATTTCAGGGGAAACATTGATTGGTGTGACTTGTATTGACCTCTGTTGGTCACCATCAATTAAACTTGATGTTTATTAATAATTAATATCTGACAATATCTCTTCCACTTGTTGGATTGTCATAACGTAACTAGAATATTTGACCTAGCTCACCTCAAAATTATAGAGCGCATGTTTGTCGAAGGTTGTTAATAAATCATCATAGAGAAATTTTCACAGTACAAATCACTGGCCTAGGTAGTGGAAATTGTAAATTGTAATCGCATCAATAGTACGCCGAAGTAAAGCGTATTTAATTCAAAATAAATGCCATTCTGCATTCACCTCTGTTCTATGAAGGTTTTCAGGTGTAATCAATCGAAAACGTCTTGGGATTGAATGTTTGCCATTTAATCCATTAATTCAGAATTCCAAAGAAATCATCAATATATATTAGCGCGATTAACAAGGCGATTTCATGGCATGTTTTATCTTTCCACTTGCACTACCTGTGACAAGAGAGGACTTTGTTTCCTGTTGCCACATTTGAATATTTACAATTTATTTCCATTTTTACAGATAATAGAAAATATGTATAATCCTCACTTTGCAAGAATATGTGGATTAACTGCCTTTTGTTGTCGTTGGGTGGCATAGCTGTTACACATCGAATAACTTATGAAATCAATCTCATTTCAATATGTCTCTTAACCCAACACCTCAGCCCATTACTTAATTGTTAAAATCAGTTTAAATAGTAATTTAGTTTAAATAATCCATGTGGAAACCCCGGCAAGTGAAGCAGTGTATTTTTACTGTGGTAAACAAGCTCTGTTTTACTGGTAAAATAAGACCCAGTCACCTATGCTTGGGGTGGAAGTCCTCTAAAATGGGCAACAGGGGTATTATTTATTTATTTATTTATTGGGGTTTAAGGTCACATATTTCTGCACAATGGCTAATCATGACCATGACAGTTTTATGGGTGGAGGAATCCGGAGTACCCGGAGAGAACCACTGAGCATCGGCGAGCAACTGTCAGCTCCCCAACATACTAACTCCACACAAGCAGGGTTAGCATTGGTTGAAAACAAGTGCACCATCACCGTGCAGTACGCCTAAGTACACGACGTCAACATGCCCCCACATGGGCAATGGGTGTGAAGTGTCTTGCCCAAGGACACAACATGGTTGCCGCAGGTGGGATTCAAACCTAGGACCTCTTGGCTTGCAGCCTGCACCTCTACCTACTAAGCCACCGCGCTCCCCGGCATCAGGGGTATATAAATGATTGACTAAACTTGATTTTATCTCCATGTTGCAGTCACGATTATCCATTGTGTAGAAATGTGTAACCTTAAACACTAATAAATAAATAAATTGTTTAAATAACGTACATTTGAATGTGAGGACAGCTGTGTATATCTCTTTCTGTCTGCCTTTGATGGCTATGCATCCCAATAATTCTTCTGCACGTTGGTGGAATTTTGTACAAGGTGTTACATGGAATGGGTTTTGATTGTGTCAAATCATTCTTGGTTAGGTATTAGTGCTATTTGGGTTTTTTGCTCTGATTGGTCATGCCTTTGTGTTTATACAGACATTAATGAAGTCAGTCAATTACATACTATTGTTTAGGCCTAAAAAAGTTAAAAATCTGTTTCTCAGGCCCTCTTGTAAGGTCCTTTTGGCTGCTGCATGCTCTCATTTTATAACCATTGCAAACTTTAAAAAAATAAAAATTAAATGGTTTATGTCTTGATATTTTACCCAAGTTAATAAAAGTGAAGAATTTATTCTTTGAGTGCAACAAGGCTTTCCAATGCTTTAGCATTGCAAAGCCTTCTTGCACTCAAGGGCTGAAATTCCCCCCCCCCCCCCCTCCCCCACCCACCATATTATTCTGTAGATTATGAGGCCTAAAAACACAAATCAAACCAAGAACATGAACTTTTGATGGCAAAGAAATAATTACAAGAAATAAAATAAAATAAAAATGCCTAACCACATGCAATTTTACAAAATATTTTCCTGAGAAATAGAAGATCTGCTTTGTGTGACCTTAATTGAATTCACTCCTGTTAACTGGATAATTCTCACTGTCATGTGTGTATTCAACTAACAGTGTTTCTCTGTTCCAGTTTGATTTTTATAGGTTAACAAAAACCTTTAACACTTTTCTCAACGCAGACGATTTAAAAATTTATTATTTTAAACATCATTTTTAGCTCAACTTTGGCGAAGCCAAATTTGAGCTTATGCCATGGCCCGTCGTCCGTCTGGCCGTCTGTCCGTCAACAATTGGATACGGCTCGGGCTAGAGGCCGTATTTATGAACCGATCTTTACGAAACTTCTTGGGTACCTTTGTTATGACTGTGGGACGAGAACGAGTGTTTTTGGGTGCAGTCCGAAATTTAAGATGGCTGCCAGCTGCCATTTTGTACCGCCGATGCAGAAATCTGTTTTTTGTACAGAACTTCCATATGAAAACTCTGACTTGAATAATTTTTTGTATGAATGTTTAGTACCATGGGATACATCACATATAATACGGGGTTTTTTCTCATGCGTAAATTATGCAAATTAGACTAACTTTGATTTTTTTTGGTGTTACTTTCAGCACTGTAAGTGCAAATGCCAATACGGCTTGGGCTAGAGGCCGTATTTATGAACCGATCTTTACGAAACTCCTTGGGTACCTTTGTTATCACCGTGAGATGAGAACGAGTGTTTTTGGGTCCGGTCCGAAAATTCAAGATGGCCGATGGCAGCCATTTTGTACAAAATTTGGTGCAATCAGATTTTTGCACAGAACTTCCATATGAAAGCGCTGATTTGAATAATTTTTTGTGTGAATGTTTAGTACCATGGGATACATCACATATAATACAGGTTTTTTTCTTGTGCAGAAATTATGCAAATTAGATGAATTTTGATTTTTTCAGTGCTACTTACACACAGTAAGTACACATGTCAATACGGCTCGGGCTAGAGTCTGTATTTATGAACCGATCTTCACGAAACGTCTTGGATACCTTTGTTATCACCTTGGGACGAGAACGAGTGTTTCTGGGTGTGGTCCAAAATTCAAGATGGCTGCCAGTGGCCATTTTGTACCGAAATTATGTCTAATCAGTTTTTTGTACACAACTTCTATACGGCTCAGGCTAGAGGCCGTATTTATGAACCGATCTTTACGAAACTTCTTGGGTACCTTTGTTATCACCGTGGGATGAGAACGAGTGTTTTTGGGTGTGGTCCAAAATTCAAGATGGCCACCAGCAGCCATTTTGTACCCAAATTAGTGCAATCAGTCTTTTGTACAGAACTTCTGTATGAAAGTTCTGATTTGAATAAATGTTTGTATGAATGTTTAGTAACATGGAATACATCACATATAGTATGGGTTTTTTTCTCGTGCAGAAATTATGCAAATTAGACTAACTTTGGTGTTTTTTGGTGTTACTTTCAGCACTGTAAGTGCAAATGCCAATACGGCTCGGGCTAGAGGTCGTATTTATGAACCGATCTTTACGAAACTCCTTGGGTACCTTTGTTATCACCGTGGGATGAGAACGAGTGTTTTGGGGTCCGGTGCAAAATTCAAGATGGCCGATGGCAGCCATTTTGTACAAAATTTGGTGCAATCAGATTTTTGCACAGAACTTCTATATGAAAGAGCTGATTTGAATAATTTTTTGTGTGAATGTTTAGTACCATGGGATACATCACATATAATACAGGTTTTTTTCTCGTGCAGAAATTATGCAAATTAGATGAACTTTGATTTTTTCAGTGCTACTTACACACAGTAAGTACACATGTCAATACGGCTCGGGCTAGAGTCTGTATTTATGAACCGATCTTCACGAAACGTCTTGGATACCTTTGTTATCACCTTGGGACGAGAACGAGTGTTTCTGGGTGCAAAATTCAAGATGGCTGCCAGTGGCCATTTTGTACCGAAATTAGGTCTAATCAGTTTTTTGTACACAACTTCTATACGGCTCAGGCTAGAGGCCGTATTTATGAACCGATCTTTACGAAACTTCTTGGGTACCTTTGTTATCACCGTAGGATGAGAACGAGTGTTTTTGGGTGTGCTCCAAAATTCAAGATGGCCACCAGCAGCCATTTTGTACCAAAATTAGTGCAATCAGACTTTTGTACAGAACTTCTGTATGAAAGTTCTGATTTGAATAAATTTTTGTATGAATGTTTAGTAACATGGAGTACATCACATATAGTACGTTTTTTTTTTCTCGTGCAGAAATTATGCAAATTAGATGAACTTTTGATTTATTCAGTGCTACTTATACACTGTAAGTGCACATGTCAATACGGCTTGGGCTGGAGGCTGTATTTATGAACCAATCTTTACAAAACTTCTTGGGTATCTTTGTTATCACCTTGGGACGAGAACGAGTGTTTCTGAGTGCGGTCCAAAATTCAAGATGGCTGCCAGTGGCCATTTTGTACCGAAATTAGGTCCAATCAGTTTTTTGTCACAACTTCTACACAGCTCATATTTGTGAACTGATCTTCACGAAACTTCTTGGGTACCTTTGTGTTCACCTTGGGACAGGAATGAGTGTGTTTTGGGGTGCCTTTGTTATCACTGTGCTATGAGAACAAATATTTTGGGGTTCAGTCAGACCCACTCTGGGACTCAAAGATTTTTTTCTAGTTTAGCATCTGACTGTCACCCACCTTTACAATACTTTACCTATACATTTGTTACAGGCAACGGTCAGTATTTATGTACAGACCGTTACAATACTTTATATGTACCTTTGTTATCAGGTCATTACCTAGATGTTTGTCATTGCTGTGTTACATACTATACATGTACATGTCTTTGCCTTGACAAGTTGAGCTACAGTGTCATTGACACTTTCATTTAAATTTTTTCAAAAAAATTCGACAAAACCATATCATGTGACCCCTCTTCGGAACGAGCTCAACAAGCTCGTTCCAAAGAGGGGTCACATCATATGGTTTTGTTGAAATTTTTCGAAAAATAATATTTTTTCAGCTGCTGAGGCGGGCGATTCGTTGGGTAAAGGGTAAAAAAGGGTTACCTTGTAAAAAATAAAATGACCTTTTTCATGACTCCCTTCATGTCAGCAAATTATGGTTAATCCTTGTATTATTTCAGAATAAAAACAGTATTGTGATTAGGTCCATATCTAAACCTTCTACACCATTAGGGGCAGTAATTGCTTTATAAAGACGATTCGAGTCAAACTTCAAATCAAAGGGTCATTGAGGAATTTAATGAATAATTGGTAATTTTTCCCAAAATTGTCAATGCGTCGTTTCTTAGATAACCTATCAGAATTCCTTAAATTAATCAGGAATGTATGAACTGTCATGAATTATATTAGTTTTTAATATCAGACAAATGAATTGGATAACAGGCATTGAAATAGTTTTCGTTTTTGAATAAATTTCCAGCTGTATCTTCCTTTGTCAAAAATTGTGGTGATGCCATCTTTTCAGATTGAGTAATTAATTCTCATTTTATGGTCATTGACTAAGAGTCCCAGAGCCCAGTTTTGACTAATGATTTTTACATTGTTTGAATGGCTTCCTGAAATTCAAACAATGAGAAGTTCCTAATGATAAATTGGTAGCAATTACATTGTTTGAATATTTGATCCTAACCCTTAACTCCAATCGCTCTGAAAATAAAAATAATGAAATTTAAAATACACTTCCCCAGTGCAACCACAGGGGGAGATTTTGTAGCATTGTTAGGTAAATGGGTAAAGAATTTTGACTAAACTCCAATCACTCTGAAAATAAAAATAATGAAATTCAAAATCAGGGTTCCCGCGGGGCCTTGGATTCAAGGAATGGCCTTAAATACAACAAAGTGTGGTTCAAGTACTTGAAATCCTGGAAAATGGTCAAGAGAGCTTTGAAAATCCTTCAATTTTTGTGAAATGAAAACGCGCCAGCGACATTGGCAATTAGCAGCCTCCATATTTGGGTACACTGGTGATCATACATCATCATTCATGGCAGTAAGGACTTGAAAATCCTTGAAATTGGTTGCTACAAGGCATTGAAAAATGCTACAAAATGTCGTGAAATGGCCTTGAATAGCCTTAAATTTGATCAGTCCTTGTCTGCAGGAATCCTGAAAATGCACTTCCCAGTGCTACCACAGGGCGAGATTTTGTAGCATTGTTAGGAGGTAAGCGGAAAGAGAATTTTTGACTAGATCGTGACTCATGATACGGCTGAAATACTCTCTCCGCTTTTGTGATCACAGTACTGCACATGGCCGGGAGCGCGGTGGCTCAGTGGTAGACTGTTGGACTTCTATGCTAGAGGTCCCAAATTCGATCCCCGTGCTGTGTTCTTGGGCAGGGCACTTAACCCTGATTGCCTACAAGGGGGCATGATGACGCTGTGTACTATGGCGTACTGCATGTCGATGGTGCGCATATCTTCAACCAATCTAACCCTGCCTGTGCCATGGTGCAGAGTTCAGAGTTACAATGTTGTAGAGCTGACAGCTGCTCATCGTTGCTCGGTGGTTCTCTCTGGGTACTCCAGCTTCCTACACCCATAAAACTGTCACCGACATGATATGTCCGTGGCTGTAAATGTGCCGTTAAACCCTAATGAATAAATAAATAAATTTGATCCTCGTCCAGGATGACCCACATTGGGTCCTTAGGCACTTTATCCCGGTTGCCTACATGGGGGCAGGATGCACAGTGACGCCATGTACTAAGGTGTACTGCATGTCGATGGTGTACATGTCTTCAACCGCTGTAACCCTGCTTGAGCGGAGCTTGAACAGAGTTAGAATGTTGAGGAGCTGACAGTTGCTTGTCGATGCTTGGAGGTTCTCTCTGGGTACTCCGGCTTCCTCCACCCATAAAACTGTCACTGTCACGATTGGCCATTGTGCACAAGTATAAACACCAATAAATAAATAAATAAATACTGCACATGTCCTGAAATCAGAAGTAGGGTTCAATAGATAATGCCCATGCTACAGTGAACTTTATTATATACCCACTCTCGAAGAGATTGTGTGAGATATTGGATTACATGTGTCCGTCCATCTGCCTGTCTGGGTGGACATTCAGTACATTAAGCAGTAGGAGATGTGACCTAACACAAAAGATTTCCATTGTCTAACTGCTGGGTATTGTTTCCTTAACTCTTAGCACTCGGGTAGTATTTCAACATTTTCAACATTGGCCCCATTTTGCTCACGCAGCATGAAAAATTGAACAAATTATTTCTTGTTTGACAGAGCTCAATGAGCACTGTCAAACAAGATATAATTTATTCAATTTTCTGTTGTATTGTGGGAAAAATATACTGCATAAAACTTTGGTATTTTGACATCAATGTACAGAGGGTTAACCTTAAAACCATTTAACCCTTTACCTAACATGAAAAGCAGACGACACTTGCAAAAAAAATTCTTGAATAACTAATTTTTTTCATTTTTTGTCTCAAAAACATAGGTTATGACCCCTCGTTGGAACGAGCTCGACGAGCTCGTTCCAACGAGGGGTCATAACCTATGTTTTTGAGACAAAAAATGAAAATATTTGGAAAAATAATTGGCGATTTTTTAGAATAGTGCTGGCCGGTTTTGGCCATTACGTTGGGTAAAGGGTTAACCCTTTACCTAACATGAAAGCAAATGACACTTGCAAACAAAATTATTGCATAACTCATTTTTTTCATTTTTTGCATCGAAAACATAGCTTATGACCCCTCATTAGGATGAGCTAAACAAGCCGGTTTGGGCCGCTACGTTGGGTAAAGGGTTAAAAGTCAATCTTAAGGGCATCCATCCATCTGTCCATCCATCCAGATCCATATATCTGCAGTGACTGGATGAATTTCAACGAAATACAGTATGTGACGAAGCATGATGCAACAGTGGGGGTATGCACCGTGCCTGTGGTCTAGCTCTTGTTTAATAAAGACTGTTAAAAAGGAGAATTTATGAAACAGTTGTTTAATTTACTTTATGTTTATTGTAGGTCCGATGCGAAACAGTGAAAGGATGGGGTCAGCTAAGTGAACCATTGTTTGTGAAGACATTGGGGCCAGATGGTAAATACCACAAACCAGGGCTCCCGACAACACCGAATCAGTCGGACAATGTCGGAACGAGTAAGTGGATGTTGCAGAGACCTCCTCTCCTCTTAAAAAATTAATAATTGACCAACTCTTTTGTAATTATTCAGATTTTTTAAAAAAGAAATAGATTTTGATTTGGCCATTTTTTTTTTCTGTAAATTAAATCTCAAAAAAAAGAAAAAATCCCACAGGAAGAAATATTACAGAAAGTTTTTTTTCCATGACATATCAAAAATTTTAAAGATATTTACATATATAATTTGAGTGCCCATATTAGCCTGCAATGTCCGATTTAAAAGGAACAAAATAGGGAGTCCTGCCTTTTATTCCATATGTGTTTTTAGCCAGACCTGATTTGAACAGTCCAGCAGTCCATGTATTCATGTTTGCCGAGAATGCGTCAAAATTATTTTTGGCAAGGTTTTTGAGTCTATTGTTTTTCAAAAAAAAAGTCTGAGCCAGCTACCCTGAGTTATACCTTAGAGTGCCATATTTAAAATAAGTTGCTGCAGAACCACAAGAAAATGTTGATCATATGTTTTCCTGCTAATAATTTATTTTTTGATATCTTGAGGGCTTCCCAAAACAGTATGCCAAGGGACTGAATTAACAGCAGACAAAACAGAACATAAATTTGACGTGGTTATCATACAACTTCTTAAAACTGGTATCGTCGAGCTCGTTCCAATGAGTGGTCACATGATATGGTTTTCTTGAAATTTTTTGAAAAATAATATTTTTTCAACTGCTGAATTTGCATATTACGCGGACGATTTGTTGGGCAGAGGGTTAAACTATAGCTTATGATACCTCATTGGAATGAGCTCAATGAGATCGTTCCAATGAGGAGTCATCAGCTAAGTTTTATGAGCAAAAGTGAAAAAAATAACAAAATTTGTATCATCATTTTCGTGTATAGTGTTGGCCAGCTTAGCTTTCATAGTAGGTTAGGGGTTAAAATCACTCTCCTGAATTTTTCACTTTTCACTCTCGCAAAATCAAAATGAGGAGAGTGATTATTCACTCGCCTGTATTCTCTTCCCAGCAGTCACTGTAATACCCTTATTTAAAAAATCTGAGAACTGTTACTATTTGTGATTCTTCCAAGTGTAAAACATTTACCTCCACATCTCTGAAGTAACGGAATCAACTTGATAAATTTTTGAATACATAATGGACTTTCCACATCAGATCTGGCCCTGAAAACTGGACACATATTTACTTACCAAATCTAACTCAACATACTTGTATTAACAACCTTACCCAGTTCTTGTTTTTAATGATTGTCTGTCCACAAATGTGTACCTTTGAATGCATGCTGGCACAAGCTTCTCAATTCAGTATAAACTGGAAAGTGGTTGAAGAGAAGGCTGCTTTGAAAATAGCATATATTGTGTGACACTAAACCATTTCCAACATACTCTGTAGCAATTTTATTTTCTTTTTGTTGCATATTATTAACTAAAGAAATATCTGTTGATTGATTTCTGAGCTAGGGGCGTGGTGGTGTTGTGGTAACCGGTTCTCTTCAGATCACCGAAGTTAAGCAACATTGAGCCCGGTTAGTCCTCGGATGGGTGAACGTCTGACTGATCGATTTGGACTCCTGCGTTGTGTCCTGAGGCAAGGCACTTAACCCTGATTGTCCACATGGGAGCACGATGGTGCCGTGTACTAAGGCGTACTGCACGTCGGTGGTGCGCATGTCTTCAACAAATCTAACTATGCCTGTGTTGCAGTGCAGAGTTACGATGTTGGGGAGCTGGCAGCTGCTCAGTGGTTCTCCCCAGGTACTCCGGCTTCCTCCACCTGTAAAACTGTCATGGTCATGATTAGCCATTGTGCATAAGTATGTGACCTTAAACACCAATAAATAAATAACCAAATTTCTGAGATGGAGTGAACACCCACATTTCGACTCCACTATACTTTGTAAGTTTTCATCTATTTCACCAATACAGTAAAGCCCACTTAATTGGATATCTCTCAACTGAATAGCTGTATTAATTGAATATAATTTCCCAACACAAAACTATTTACCATACCTCCAGTACAAATTTGGCCTGTTAAACGAATATAGGTTATAGAGTAAACTCCTATTAATTGAATAAAAAATCTTGTAACCTGTCGAGAAATTCCCCTGATTCTCCCCAGTTTTTCTTTGTTTGTAAGCCTATTTGGCCTCAGTACATCCAATACAGGCATTTAATTTATTATATCTTGTTTGACAGAGCTCTTGGAGCTCTATCAAACAAGATATAATAGAATAAATGCTAAGCTTATCTCTAGAATACAGGGAAGTGACATAATCCCAGTTAATTGAATACTCCCTGTTAATTGAATAATGCAAAGTGGCTATTCAGTTAACAGGGTTCCACTGTATCACCAAGTGGTCGTAGGAAAAGCAATATATTGTCCCTTGTGTAGAACAAGGCTTCATCTGCAATGCTACAGCATTGCAGATGGTGCTTTGTTCTACCCATGGGGAAATATGTAGTGCAAACTATAGGTAGTACGATCTCCGACATTGTACCCAGTTAGATTGGGTATGGTCTGTCAAGTTCCTCGGAAAAACCTGCTGGATGAGGTGTCATCTTCATAAAGTTGACAATAGAGAGATGTTTAAAATCCAAACCTCTCTGAGATTCAACTTGTTTCAAATAAGATGGTTTCGAATCAGATCAAATCAGTGAGCAGATCTGAAATCGAATCTTGAATGTTTGCCGTGGCCCAAAATAGAGATGAAGCTGTTTGTGTATCGGGATTTGTAGTATTCCTTAATACAGGCCTTTAAATTCCATCAAATAGTGATGGTAAACACTGAGTCCAAATAATGTAATTGTACCCAAGTTATGCAGTGCCAGAAAATTGTTTTGCTGTGTTTCAGCTGTATGTTTTGTTCAGTCAAATTTTCCTGAATTTAGGGTCTACCTGTCAGCGATGCGGTGGCGTTGCGGTAACCGGTTCTCCGACATGTTAAGCAATGTCGAGCCCGGTTAGTCGTTGGATGGGTGACCATCTGAGCGATCGATTCGTACTTCCGCGTTGTGACCTTGGGCAAGGCACTTCACCCTGATTGTCCACATGGAGGCATGATGACGCCATGTTCTGAGGCGTATTGCAGGTCGATGATGCACATGTCTTCAACCAATCTAACCATGCCTGTGCTGCAGTGCGGTGTTACGATGTTGAGGAGCTGGCAGCTGCTCAGCATTGCTCGGTGGTTCTCTCCGGATACTCCAGCTTCCTCCACCCATAAAAACTCTCACCAACATGATATGACCATGGCTGTTAAAGTGTTGTTAAACCTTATAATAAAAGAAGAAAAGGGGCCTATCTGTCAACTCAAACAATGCAAGGGATACTTGTAAATGTAAATAAGTTTAAAACGCCAGAGTTTCCCAGTGAAAAGTAATCAGTAATCATGACATGCTATATAATTTAAACCTACAGCTCTGAAGAGCAGTAGATTTTAACTCTTAACCCTCGGAGTATTTTCAAAATATTTTTCATCAAATCTATTCATGGCTGCTGTGAGGCAGCCATGAATAGATTTGATGAAATATATATATCCATATTTACCTCAGAAAAATCATTTGTCAAAAGTTCATTGTCCCCCGACCCTTCGGGGGACTAATTGTAATCAGCAGTGTCTGTCCGTCCGTCCGTCCGTCACACCCTTGTCCGGATGATAACTTTAGTTTGGATGATTTTACTGAAACTGAATTTGGTATGTGTCTTACTTGGGTGGAAATGCAGGTCAAGTTCGAAAATGGGCACGCTCCACTGATTTCTACTGGATTTATTCCCCTTTTTCGACTTAAAAAATACAGTTTTTGTGTTGTCCAGATGATAACTTTAGTTAGGATCATTTGATTGAAATGAAATTTAGTATGCCACTTATTTGGGTGGAAATGCAGGTCAAATTCGAAAATGGGCACGCTCCACTGATTTTTACTGGATTTATTCCCCTTTTTCGACTTAGAAAATACGGTTTTTGTGTTGTCCGGATGATAACTTTACTTTGGATCATATGATTGAAACGAAACTAAGTATGTGGTTTAATTGGTTGGAAATACAGGTCAAGTTAACAAATGGCCATGCTCTGCGAACAAATTGCATCCTAACAGCTCCCTTGAATTTGCCATCTTGGTCGGGGGACCGGGGGCGTTGCCCTTGTTCAATTTACAGGGGGGGGGGGGGGGGGGTTGGTGGGGAATTTGATTAATTGTACCCAAATTGTACTTATTTCACTGGCAAGAGATTTTATGCCCTGGGCAGGAACATACACCTGGAGTATGTAAGGAGTTAAATTAGAACTGATTTATTGTTCATTGTTTTGTCCGCTCGTCTAGTGACAATTTTGTCATCACGACAGGCCTGGTATTTTTTAGGAGTGCAGGAGTGCTGCACGCCCACTGCATGCCTAGAATAAATTGAGGAGGGCAATTTTTTGCACCCCTTGAATTTCTGGAATGCCAAATCTGTTCGGGACTGCCTTTGACATCTAGTATCATTTCGTCCCCTGAGTTCCAATGTGTTCTCTATGCCTACTCTCGGGGACGATTTGTCAATGTTGCATTGATTTGCAATAATTCTTTACCAATTCTGTATCACATTTCGATACATTTTGAGTGCAGGAGACAAGTCACACAAGAATTGAATGCAACATTTTGAATAATGAGAAGATGTGTGTGCCAATTTTTCCACTATGTAGTTGAATGTAGTACAATTTTTCAGTCACCATATTAATACCTTGAAGTGAATATAACCGAAATTGCATACAAGTTTTTGCATTGAAAATTATTTTAGGTGCAATTGCACTCCCAAGCAATCTGAGGAGGGCAACTGTTTTGCACGCCTTGATTTTCTAGATTGCCAGGCCTGTCACGACAAAATTTACCGGATTGAAATGTTTACATGACAGGAGCAATCATAAAATGAGAGAGAGCTTGTTTATTGTCTACTAACCCTTCTTACTAATCCAGTTTAATTTCATATTGTCTGAAACTTAATTTTCATTTCTCGAATTAGTACATTTTTCATGTACATTGTGTGTTGAATTTTACCAGTTTGTTAGATAAAGAAAGGATTCCACATGCCTAGTTTTTGATTTTACCAGTTTGTTAGATAAAGAAAGGATTCCACAGGCCTAGTTTTTGATCAGTTATATACCGTTTATGCTCTCTTTATGTAGGGTAACAAATGTGATTGTGTTGGAATATCTTATAGCTCTTTCCTACAAAGTATCATTAGCTTGACTCTGAATAACAATATCTTTAGCTCTTGAACAAGTGCTCCAACCTCAAGTTATAATGACACCAGTCAATTTTCATGGGCAAATACTGTAAAACATTTACAATTGTATTTTCTAGAATTGTATTTTCTAGTTATGACTTAAATGGTTTTGAAATGAACAATCCTTTACCCAATGAATCGGATGCATAATATGCAAATTCGGTAGTTGAAAAAATATTTTTAAAAAAATGTCAACAAAACCATATCATGTGACCCCTCGTTGGAATGAGGTCCTCAGAGGGGGAATTTGGTGATGCTATCCTGCACAGCAGCCTCGGCAAGGCATGGAGGATTGGGGGTGGGGGGGCATTGTAGCCATCTTAAGAGATCACTAACACAGCAGAGATCTGAAAAGATGTGGGTTTTAGCAATAGGCTGTTATGGCAATCATTACTTCCTAAGACCAGGGGCCAGGAGGGCTAGATTTCACCCTCCTTAATCTTTTAAGGTGAGCAGTAGGCGAACGAATAAATCCCTCTCCTGAAAATGCCAGGCCTGTAAATAAGCAATCTGTCATTTGCAGAATGAGGTCCCCAAAGGTTGTATTTGCTGATGCTATCCCATGCAGTGGGCCAATTTATCCTCTGGGTGCCTCTTTCTGTTTAGTTATTAGACCTTGATTCAGATGATGGCTCACAGTGGGTACATTTAGAGATGCTACCCTGCTGTGCAGGATAGCATCACCAAATTCCCCCTCTGAGGACCTCATTCTGTAGATGACAGTCTGCTTATTTCGGGGCTTGTATATAAGGGGTAAATGCACTGACGAATCTGCCATTTACAAGCTGCTGCTCAGCCGTTCCCCTCTTCGTACACTGTTTTATTACACCCATGAAACTGCCCAGCACAAAATGACCCTGGCTGGTGAAAGTGTCCTTATTCGAATAAGTAAATAAATAACTTGAATTTTTTTTTTTTAACCCTTTACCCAACATAATGGCCAAAACCATTCAAAAACATAGGTTATGACCCCTCTTTGGAACAAGCTCGTTCAGCTCGTTCCAATGAGGGGTCACAACCTATCTTTTTTTAGACAAAAAATGTGTTATTCAAGAATTTTATTTGCATGTGTCGTCTGCTTTTCATGTTAGGTGAAGGGATAAAAGATAAAATAATTTTGTGCAAAGTCAGTTGCGTAAAAGAAAAAAATTAGATTTGGCAGAAAATGAGATTAAAAAATCCATTAATAAATATGCTAACAAAGTTACTAGACAGTAAGATTTTTTTTCTGAAGATCTACTGTATTACTGTTTGGTAAGTTAATTTTTAGAATCGTCAGCTCAAAAGTTCAGAGCATTTTGTTAAAAATAATTCCATCATCGTTTGCCGAAGGCTTTGATGAATTGAAAATGTTCTGTGCTTTCTCATGTATTATAATCGCAATCAAATCCATCAGTTTTCAAAAAAATTCATCTCATAAAAGAAATTGATTGAGATCTGAAATTTTACCATTCGAGCCTCGCCTCGACGAGTTATTTATGGCTTTTCAGTTAATAATATTTTTAGCTTGCATGCCTTTGGCTTGTTATGCATTTGTGAAAATTGATCATTTATCACGTCTCATCTTAATCTAACAGTGGGAAAAAATGATCTATTTTGTACTGTGTTAAATGCAACTCTGCTTCTTTTCAACTTATGGAGAAAAAAAGAATTTAAATCACTCATACTATTCCATGGTCTCTGGATTACTCCAAGATGCTCATAGAAGAAGGTTTTCTCCCACGTAGTGAGAGGGAAGGTCTACCTTTTTGTACTATGTTTTGACCCAAATGGAAGTCTCCTAGAAGACATATTTGAGGGCTACTTTAACATTCTTATTGCCTATTTTTAACTTTGCGATATGTTATTCTCACAACCAGGCCTGAAAATAAGCTGTCTGACATTTTCACAATGAGGTCTCCAGAGGGTGAATATGCTGATGCTGTCCGATACAGTGAGCCAGTTTATCCTTTGGGTACCTCTTTCTGGTTGGGTTTGAGACCTTGATTCAGATTGAGGTTCAGAGGGTAAATTTGGTGATACTACCCTGCATAGCAGGGTAGTATCACCAAATTTACCCTCTAGGGATCTCATTTTGCAGATGTCAGTCTGCTTATTTTCTGGCTTGCTCACAAGACCTACTTATAGGTGTTTTGAAAAAGATTGGCCGGGAGTGGGGAGGGAGGGAAACAATATAAAGGGCTGTGAGGAGAGTTTTCTGGTCTTTCGATTTTGAGGCGAGCTATTGATCTTGCGCAACATCACCAATGCCTGATGTTGAAGTTTTCTTAAACCTTTACCTAACATGAAAAGCAGACGACACTTGAAAAAATAATTCTTGAATAACTAACTTTTTCATTTTTTGCCTCAAAAACATTTTATGACCCCTCATTGGAATGAGCTCGATGAGGGGTCATAACCTATGTTTTTGAGACAAAAAATAATGAAAATTAATTAGCGATTTTTGTGAATAGCACTAGTCGGTTTTTGCCGTTATGTTGGTAAAGGGTTAAGTGAACAGCTGGTGGTTCTTTCCGGGTACTCCAGCTTCCTCCACCCATAAATTTGCTGCGGAAAACTTTGGTATTTTGACATCAGTGTGCAGAGGGTTAAAAGTGAGGAGCTGGGGGTACGAACGATTGGCTAAACTTGATTTTATACTTGTGTGGCAGTCATGATACAGCCATAGTTGCTGAAGTGATTTAAGTGCAATTTTTTCCTGAAGAATGTCAACCTTATATCTCACTCTTCTCCAAATCTCTGACATAGCTTACGCATTCTTGTTCCCCGTGAGAAGTGGTGGAGTACTTGTTTACTGCTGTAAACCAGTTTTTGCTTTACCGGTAAAATAGGAGCCAGAACCAATACATGCTGTGGAAGTCCTCTACACAATGGGCAGCATAGCTATAAACGATTGGTGACACTTGACTTCTCAGTGTTCCGGTTGTGACTCGTGAGATGGTCAAAGATGCTGAAAGTTACCTTAAACACTAATAAATAAATAAACATGCATTCTTGTCTTGATATTTCTTAGGTCTTTTTGTTACTGTTACGCCTTCTCTTTCTGGGTACTTTAACCCTTTACCTAACGAATCGACGCATCCACCAGCGTAAAATTAGCAGATGAAAAAATATTATTTAAAAAATAAATAAAACCGTATCATATGACCCCTCTTTGGAATGAATTTGATGAGTTCATTCCAAAAGTACTTGGGGGCACTCAAATTGCATGAAAAGTTGTTTTTTTCTGTGGAAGATGCTGGACTGTCACCTATGGGAGATGCATATTCTTAACCCATCATGAGTAAAAATTAACCCCTGCACAATGGAGGTACGACAGAATTTTCAACAATCACTCTGTTTTTCCTCTTGTTTAACCATTTAACTAACATGAAAAGCAGACGAGACTTGCAAACAAAATTATTGAATACCGGTAACTAATTTTTCTCATTTTTTGTGTCAGAAGCATAGCTTATGTCCATCCCCTCATTGGACTGAGCTCTATTCAACAAGGGGTCATCAGCTATATTTTTGAGGCCACAAATGAAAAAAATAATGAAAAATGAATGGCAATTTTAGTGAATAACGCTGACCGGTTTTGGTCATTACATTGGGTAAAGGGTTAACTATGAATTTAACCAATTATATCTTGTTTGACAGAGCTCACCGAGCTCTGTCAAACGAGATATATTTGGTTATTATATCAAACTGCATTATGGGAAATATTTGCTGCTGAAAACTTTGCCATTTTGACATCAGAATGCAGAGGGTTAAGTGTGGAAAAAAACATTTCTTTCCCCTTCCACTGGCCAAGTGTATATTTAGGCCATTGAATTGATCAATGAAAGCATTAGAATTTGAAAATAGATTCCCTTCCCAACCAGGCCTGGCATTCTTAAAAATGTAGGAGGGCTAAAAATCACTCGCCTCACAAGGCCTAGGGGAGCGATTAGCTCTTCTCAAGCTTACAAAAGCTAAAAGTGGCAAAATGAAGTTGTACTATTAATGAATTTTGCCTAGTGGGCTTTGTACATACATTTTATTTGGTGCTTCTAACCAGGTGGTAGTCTCTGTGAGACAGCTACATTGCCCCTCCCACACCTCCGGGCCTTGGTAAGGCCCAGAGGTGTGGGAGGGGCAGTGTGGCCATATTGCAGAGACCACTAACATAGCAGAGATCTGAAAACCAGTGGGTTTGGGGAATAGGCTGTTGTGGTAATCATTATTTTCTAAGGCTAGGAGGGCTATTTTTCTCCCTTCTCAATTTTTTTAAGGCAAGCAGTAGGCGAGCGAATAAATCGCTTTCCTGAAAATGCCAGGCCTGCCCAACATCTCCTATACTGAAGAGAATCTTTCGCTTTGATATTACAAGAGTTAATTTTGTTGTGTGTGGGAAATATTTACTGCTGAAAACTTTGCCACTTTGACATCAGAATGCAGAGGGTTAAGTGTGGAAACAAAATTTCTTTCCCCTTCCACTGGCCACATGTATATTTAAGCCATTGAATTGATCAATGAAAGCATTAGAATTTGAAAATAGATTCCCTTCCCAATATCTCCTGCACTGAAGAGAATCTTTCGCTTTGATATTACAAGAGTTAATTTTGTTGTGTTAAAGCCACCAGAATTTGCTTTTTTTCAGATTGCGTTTCATTAGTTGTTACAGAAAATAGCTCTTTGCATTAGTCGGCTTCTCTGATAGTATCAGATTTCTATTTGATTGAGATGAAATTCTGTACGTCCCTATCATTCTCTAATTTAATTATTAGCAATAGTGTGTGTTCCTGTTTTATGTGCAGATGCGTTTTAATCTGCCATGTCAAAAGCTTGTTTAGAGTGTCATATATGATTTATATTCCGTCGCAAAGTATATATTTATAGTTGTTTTGCGAAGCAATATCCGGATTCACTGATCCACTGATCAGTTCTGTAACAGAATATTTTAATAATTCATCTAACCCATTGAGTGTGTTTGATAAATTTATATTGTTCCAGAGTTGTGGCTGGTTTTAGTATCCATCACCATCCTTTTTAGCTCAACTTGACAACGTCAAGTATGAGCTATTGGGATGGGTTGCAATCTCTCTTCCGTTTGTATCAGGCCTGAAAATAAGCAGTCCGACATTTGCAGAATGAGGTCCTCAGAGGGTGAATTTGATAATGCTATCCCATACAGTGGGCCAATTTATCCTCTGGGTATCTCTTTCTGTTTAGTTTTGAGACCCTGATTCAGATGAAGGTTCACAGAGGGTAAATTTAGTGATGCTACCCTGCTATGCAGGGTAGCATCACTAAATTCACCCTCTGGGGACCTCATTTTGCAGATGACAGTCTGCTTATTTTCTGGCTTGGTTTGTATGTCTGCACGTCCTTGTGTATGTTACTCTGTCTATCCACAATTCCTTTAGCACACCCTACAGACCACAGCTCTCACCGAATCAGTTTCAAATTTCATACATGGCTTTGGGGAAATGTCTTGATGGGAGCTATCAAATCTTTCCAGAATTTGTTGAAAAACATGTCTGCTTGGGGCTATCTTAGATTTGGCAAAAAATTAACAATTCCATTGGCACACACTACAGGTTGCATCTCTTACCCGATCAGTTCCACATTTTGAACTGTGGTAAGCAGGACTGGTCACCAATGCCTGGGATGGTAGTCCTCTAAAATGGGCAACATGGGTCTAAACGATTTGCTGGACTTGGCTTTACCTCCATGTTGCAGTCACGATTAGCCATTGTGCAGAAGTATGTGACCTTAAACACCAATCAGTCAATCAATCACTTAAACGTCTCGATGGGAGCTATCATATTTTTCTGAATTTGTTGAAAAACATGGCCGCCAGCAGCCATCTTTGAATTGACATATAAATTGTCAACAATTCCATTAGCACACCCTACACGCTACATATCTCACCCAATTTTTTTCAAATTTCATATGTAGCTTTGGAGCTGAAGAAACTTGATTAAATGGCTTGGCATTGCTGGGGCTTTCTATTCAGTTCAGTCCCGTCTTGGACAAAAATAGGAGGCGCATGCACCCCCTCTCTATCCATCCATGAACACCAATAAATAACTTGATATTTTGTGGTTGGTAATTTTGACCATTGACATCATTTCGACTTTCGAGAGAGGCTCACAGGGAGAGCTTTGGGAAAGCTTCCCAAGAAATTATATCAAATTGTGTTGGTTCTGCAACAGAACAATAATTATATCAAAGATTTCTTGTATTTATCCTGTAACTCATTTCAGCCCGTTGCTGTCCTGTATATTAGGCCTAAAAAAATAAAAATCTGTTTCTCAGGCCCTCCCGCATGGTCCTTTTAGCTGCCGCATGCTCTCTTTTTTATAACCAATCCAAACTTGAAAAAATCAAAATCAAATGGTTTATGTCTGATACTTTACCCATGTTAATAAAATTGTCCCTTGAGTGCAAGAAGGCTTTGCAATGCTTTAGCATTGCAAAGCCTTCTTGCACTAAAGGTATGTAATACACCACTACCCATGCTATTCTGTAGGTTATGAGGCCTAAAACATAAAACAAACCAAGAACATGAACTTTTTAATGGTAAAGAAATAATTACAAAAATAAAAAATAAAATAAAAAAACACCTTAAGACAGCCCTTTACCAAAGGAACCGGTTGCATCCACCTGTGTAATTTACAATTTGAACAGTTAAAAAAAATTTAACAGAACCATGTCATGTCACCCCTCATTGGAACATGAGCATGTCAGGCTCATTCCATTGAGGGGTCATATGACAGGGTTTTGTTGAAATTATCTCAGTTCCAAAAAAAACAAAAAACATTAAAATAACTGATTTTGAGATTGTGTGCATTGGGCAAAGGGTTAACCCTCTGCACTCTGATGTCAAAATGGCAAAGTATTTCCCATAATGCAGTTTGATATTTAACCAGCAGGCTCTGTCAAACAAGATATAATTGGTTAAATTCATAGTTAAAGGATAGAAAAACAGTTCTATTACACTTCTAGAGTACTAGGGGTTAAACACCATTGATCTGGCTTTCCCAGACAATGTTAACATCCATAATTCTTTTCTAGTCGTTCATTAAAAGTTTTCTCTTAAAGTGGAAATACTCGATGCTCGCTTCAAAATAGTTCATATTTTATTCAGCACACAAAATGTAGAAATGTATTTTAGCAGGTTCAATACCTTTCTCAGGAAACATTTCACATCATTTTTCAAATACCATCATAGAATATGTTTTGTGTATATTCTTTTGTGCAAATAAGGATCGTAAATGTGTAAGCTCAGATCGATTTGCTTTTCAAAGATTTCAAAAAGCAGTTTGAAAATTTATATAGCAAATGTTTTTTCAGTTGTTAAAACATCTCTGATCAAATTTTTATGATTTCAACTTATATACCCTGCATTCAATTTTGTTTCCTTTCTTGATTCATGTTAATCATTTCTTAAGTTATGTCATATAACAAAGCTATGAAATCACTTTGTATGAGTCATACCGTAAGTTTATACATAGATTTATTCAGCTTTGATAGAGTGAAACTCAATCTTGGGCTTAAAAAAAACTTGTATTTCAAAAATTGCATTCAAGGTCTTTGAATTTGCTTAACCTTTTTCCCAACAAATCGCCCGCATCCGCCTGTGTAATATGCAAATTCAGCAGCTGAAAAAATACTATTTTTCGAACAATTTTAACAAAACCCTATCATATGACTCCCTCATTGGAACGAGCTCATCGAGCTCGTTCCAAAGAGGGGTCACATGAGACGGTTTTGTTTAAATTTTTTGAAAAAATTATAAAAATATTATTTTTAATAATAAATTTTGAAGTAGTCAGCGTTGGGTAAAGAGTTAACCTTTAACCTGATGAATCAGCTGCATCTGCCCATGTAATTTATAAATTGAGCAGTTATTTATTTATTTATTTAGGTTTAACGACACTTTAACAGCCAAGGTCATATCGTGTTGGTGACAGTTTTAGGGTGGAGGAAGCCGGAGTACAAGGAGAGAAACACCGAGCAATGACAAGCAGCTGCCAGCTCCCCAACATCATAACTCTGCACTGCAGCACAGGCAGGGTTAGAATGGTTGAAGACATGTGCACCATTGACGTGCAGTACACCTTAGTACATGGCGTCATCGTGCCCTCATGTGGAAATCAGGGTTAAGTTTCTTGCCCAAGGACACAACGCAGGAGTCCGAATCAATCACTCAGATGGGCACCCATCCAAGGACTAACCGGGCTTGACGTTGCTTAACTTTGATGATCTGACGAGAACCGGTTACCGCAATGCCACCTCACACTCCATTTGAGCAGTTGAAAAAAACATTTTTTTCAAACAATTTCAATAAAAACATATTATGTGGCCTTGAGCTCGTCCCAATGAGGGGTCACACGACATACGTCCCAATGAGGGGTCACACGACATAGTTTTGTTAAAATATTTTGAAATTTTTTTTAAAAATAATAAATTTTGATATTGGTTGCATTGAGTAAAGGGTTTATGTTTATTGTACATTAATTGTTCTTGTGGAATGACATTTTTCTGAGTTTTCTGGGTTTTCTCAGAGCTGTGAAAATCTTGAATGTCAATTTACCCAACAACGTGCCATGAAAAACTTGAATTTCAGTTTACCTAAAAACAAATCCTATACTTAAAGTGACTAAGCTATGGCACTTGCACCAAAATTTTCTTGAATTTACTAAATACTTTTATTGTTTGCCTCCAAAACAGCTCAATGACCTTGCCCCAATGTGGGGGTGAGGGGAGGAGGGGGTAGCAGGGATCTCATAAGATATGTTGTGTAGCCCAAAAGTTGAGAAAAATAATAAATTTTGAATGCCGCTTTTTTATGTGGACAGTAATGGGCAGATATGGCTGTTTCATTTGCTAATGTGTTAATTAACTATGATGAATTAACCCTTTACCCAGTGTAACAGTCAAAACCTACCAGCACTATTCACAAAAATCACCATTCAATTTTCATTATTTTTTTCCTTTTTTTTTTTTTTTATCTCAAAAACATAACTTATGACCCCTCATTGGAATGAGTTCAATGAGCTCGTTTCCTATGAGGCGCCATAAGCTATGTTTTTATCACAAAAATAAAAAAATTAGTTATTCAAGAATTTTGTTTGCAAGTGTCATCTTCATTTTTTGCAAGCCAGAAAATAAGCAACCCGTCATTTGCAGAGTGAGGTTCCCAGAGGGCGAATTTGCTGATGCTATCCCATACAGTGGGCCAATTTATCTTCAGGGTACCTCTTTGTGTTAAGTTTGAGACCCTGATTCAGATTGAGGTCCACAGAGGGTAAATGTAGTGATGCTACCCTGCTGTGCAGGGTAGCATCACGAAATTCACCCTCTGGGGACCTCATTTTGCAGATGACAGTCTGCTTATTTTCCGGCTTGCTTTCGTGTTAGGTTAAAGGGTTAAAGAAAATGAAATTTTGTTCTTACAGCACATATTTCTTTTTGCAGTCGACCAGAACTGGAAAGATCCACCTGTTGGAATTATAGCTGGGGCTATTGTAGCCGTTATACTGTGCATGGCAATAGCAACAATCATGATTATTATACTTTTGAGAAGGTATGTATATTTTCCTACAAATCTTCATCCTTTCTTTTTCCTTCTGGTGATACTCTTACTTTCAAGAAGCTTGTTCCAATGAGGGGAAACACGATATGGTGTTGTTGAAATTTTTCTCAAAAGAGAATGGGGAGGGGGGGGGGGGGGGATACTGTATTGCATGCATCTGTCTTCCCATCCAGACATCCAGACAGCCAGTCAGCCAACTGTGCATCCATCCATCCACAGTGGTATCTCAGCAGTGGGTGGATGTGACAATCCGCTCCTGCATATGTTATAAAAAAGTTGCTCATATATTTCACCTTGGTTACACTCCTTTTAATTTTAATTTGTCAAGTTTTTAATTAATTTATGCTTCATCACTGCACTGCAATGGGGGTATAATTTCCTTCAGCAATAAGTCTTCTTTAAAAAAAAAAAAAATTTCAACCGCTTAATTTTTTTTTTTTTTTTTATTTGGGTTTAACGACACATTAACAGCCAGGGTCATATCATGTCGGTGACAGTTTGACGGGTGGAGGAAGCCGGAGTACCCTGAGAGAACCACCGAGCAACGACGAGCAGCTGTCAGCTCCCCAACATCGTAACTCTGAACTCTGCACCGCGGCACAGGCAGGGTTAGATTGGTTGAAGACATGTGCACCATCGACGTGCAGTACGCCTTAGTACACAGCGTCATCGTGCCCCCATGTAGGCAAGCGGGGTGAAGTGTCTTGCCCAAGGACACAACGCGGTTTCCGCAGGTGGGATTCGAACCGAGGACCTCTCGGCTTGCAGCCTGCACCTCTACCTACTGAGCCACCGTGCCCCCTAACCGCTTAATTTAAAAATCATATGCCTGCAGATGTGGTCAATTCATAAGGTAAAGAGTTAACCCTTTACCTAACACAGTATTTTTAAAAAATAAATTGAATTTTCGAAAACTAATTTCACAATTTTTCAATAAAACCATAGAATTATGAATATCATTAGAACCAGCTCGTTGAGCTGCTTCTAATGATATCCATATTTCGACGAGCTGGTTCTAATGATCTCCATATTTGTATGGTTTTATTGAGAAACTTCTGAGATATTTTAGGCTGTGGTGAGCTTATTTTGGTTAATTTACTCTCTGTTTTTGGCATCTATGTTAGGGAAAGGGTTAACAGGGCACCACTCTATATTCAGTCCACAAATGTTTTTCTCACCAAGCATATTAGCAAGGGATTAACCCTTTACCCAACGTAACGGCCAAAACCGGCCAGCGCTATTCTCAAAAATCTCCAATTAATTTTCATGATTTTTTCATTTTTTGTCTCCAAAACATAGGTTATGACCCCTCATTGGAACGAGCTCATTCCAATGAGGGGTCATAACCTATGTTTTGGAGACAAAAAATGAAAAACATTTGTTATTCAAGAAATCTGTTTGCAAGTGTCGTCTGCTTTTCATGTTAGGTAAAGGGTTATTCACGCCTATCGAGTCAACTTCGTGTGAGTGATGAGTAAAATGATTGCTCACCTTTCTTAGAGGTCACTGAATTTGTTGGGGTTCCACTCGTAAATTTACTTTTCCACTGTGATATACCCTACAAGATTTACTGTAAGATTCAACTGGTGTTCATCTGGAGTTGTGGTTATAAATAATGATGGAGTCGTTTTTAATTCAATCAAGGTCCTCTAGTGTATTGGACCTATTCTGATGGAGGATCTATAGCTCAGTCTTGCCTATAAAAAATGTATTAAGCATCACTGAGGGACTTGCTTTTGACACGCCGTAAATTTTCTTTTTATACATTCAAAGAAAACAGCCTGATCATGGAGATAATTTACAGGCAGACATTTATTATGACACTTGAAAAACAGAGAACTGCAGAAGGATCATCTATAAGAATTGTTAATTGTTATATATTTAGACATCGGAGAAGAGGAAGTAAATTTAGACGAAAATGCAGGAAAGTACTCAAAAGGTCCCTATAAAATCAGCCATAAACCAGGCTTGGCATTATGAAAAATATGGGATGGCTAAAAATTGCTAGTGATGAACTGATAATCAGCAATCGGAACCAGCCGGTTATGTGGCATCATCCGATTATGACAAGCGGCAGTTAAAAAATGGCAGTTTCCGATTATTCTTTATTTAACACTGACTTCTAACCCTTTACCCAACGCAGACGATATCAAAATTTATTATTTTAAATATGATTTTTTAAAATTTTTCAGAAAATTTCAACAAAACCATATCATGTGACCCCTCGTTGGAACGAGCTCGTTCCAAGGAGGGGTCACATGATATGGTTTTGTTGAAATTTTTTGAAAAATATAATTTTTTTCAACTGCTGAATTTGCATATTACGTGGGCGGATGCGGGCGATTCGTTGGGTAAAGGGTTAAAAAATCTCTTTGATATCTGGCTATTTCAATAAAGTTTCCCTATTAAAAACGTGTAGTGCATAGCAAAATATTTAGGAATTTACAGAGCCAAGATATTACTGGATTTACCATCTGCAATCATTATCCAGCTGATCAAAGTCACTGGCCTATCATGATGCTGTACAAAGTTGCATCGAGTACATGTTAACGAATAAATACAATGTGTTCAGCCGGTAGTCTGTAGTACTTCGTGATGCAGGCATCACAATACAAAAAGAGATTAAAATTGGAGAAAAAACACTTTTCTTTTTCAATGATAGATTATTGTTACGCAACATGTAAGTCGCATGACTGTCACAAACACGATTTCAGTTTGTCAAGTTCATTTTTAGCTTAACTTGACAAAGTCAAGATAAGCTATTGCCATCACGTGTGTGGAAGTCTGTTAGTCAGTGAGTCTGTTCACATTTTCCCTTTCAGGCTACACACCCTAGTCCTTGTCCAGTCGTCACAAAATTTCATATGCAGGTTTGAGGTCATGTCTAGATGAAAACGTCCCCTTTTGGTCGCGATTGGTCCAACGTGATGGCTGCCCGAGCCCAAAACCCGAAAACCTTTAGCACAGACTGCAGGTCGTATTTATGAAGGGATTTCATTGTAACTTATTAGGATGACTCAGTATAATGTCTACATGTGGATGTCCCCTTTTGGCTGCGATTGGTCAAGCATGATGGCTACACAGGCCCGAAGCCCGAAAACCTTTAGAACAGTATACAGGCCATATTTATGAAGGGATTGTAACTTGATAGGATGACTCATTTTGGAATAATTTCACTGTAACTTGGTAACTTTGGTTGACATACATTAACTGTGAGGGTCATATTAACCAACCCCTCAATTCTATAGTACAGTGTACACCTCAAATTATTTTTATTGAAAACACAGCATACAGGGAACAGAAATTAACATATTCTCAATTATCTCAATTCTTGTTGTATTTCATAATCTTTTCGTAAACATTGAACATTATCCTTTTCATCAAACACAACACACCGTCAAGTTAAGCTACAGTGTAATTGACACTTTCATTTCGAAATGTGGAACCTTGTATTTCCTTCATCTGAAATATTACAAACCCTGATATAAAGTACTGTCAGGCCTCAAAATAAGCAGTCTGACATTTGGACAATGAGGTCCCCAGAGGGTGAATTTGATGATGCTATCCCATATAGTTGGCCAATTTATCCTCTGGGTTCCTCTTTCTTTTTAGTTTTGAGACCCTGATTCAGATTGAGGTTCACAGAGGGTAAATTTAATGATGCTACCCTGCTGTGCAGGGTAGCATCACTAAATTCACCCTCTGGGAACCTCATTTTGCAGTTGACAGTCTGCTTATTTTCTGTCTTGAATACTGCTGATGGTTTGTTGGGGAAAGATATCTTATTAACTTGCTTTGTTTCCCAATCTGTTTAGTAAATTGGTGTTGATATGGATATCTCTTCTTTCAAGCTAAAATGAGGAGGATCTTTTCAATTTTTTATCGTCTGAATATCTGGTTTCTATACAAAAAAATCATGATTAAGAAGATATTAATGAAGGGGATATGGCATTCATCAAAATCTATGAAAGTATTTTTGTTGAAAAAAAGTGACAGAAAAGGTCTCTGAGGGATTTGGTTTTGAGACACCATATATCTCCAGGCTGGAATATATCTTAATCTATGTAATATTGCCATGGGCATTCTTGCGGAATTATCTGGTGTCCAGGGAAAATACATTGGCTCAGAATGATCATTTGCCTTTGTCTAGGACAGTTGATAAATTGTTTTCCCACAACAGATCTTTTTTGGAGTAGATATACGTCTGATGGGTTCCTCTCTTTTTTCCAGACTGAATATTTCTGCCATATATCAACTCCAAAATAAATACTTTGGTCTGGACTTTGGAAATTATAGATGAGAACTTGGTATTCACAAGAGTATATTGTTAGAGCTCAGTCAAAGCAGTTCTTTGTAATCTGTGATACTTTTAGTCAAGCTTTCTGATTATTCATACAGTTTGGTAGTGTTAACGAGGCAGAAATTAAGAGGAACAATTGCCTTGAGGGATCCCTGTAAAATAGAACATTACTTGTGTATAAAAAAACTAAATTCCTCTTCACTTGTGAAACAAAGACACAGTGGTCACCAACTTGAATGTAAGATTAAATTCCTTTGAGTTAACCCTTTACCCAACTAATCGCCCGCATCCGCCCGCATAATATACAAATTCAGCAGTTGAAAAAATATTTTTCAAAAAATTTAAACAAAACCATATCATGAGACCCCTCGTTGGAACAAGCTCGATGAGCTCGTTCCAACGAGGGGTCACATGATATGGTTTTGTTGACATTTTTTGAAAAATTTGAAAAAATGATATTTAAAATAATAAATTTTGATATCGTCTGCGTTGGGTAAAGGGTTAATTAATATTGATATGGTTGGGCAGGTAATAAATGATGGAATAAATAAATAAATTAATATTCAGGCCTAAAAATCTGTTTCTCAAGCCCTCCCCCATTGTCCTTTTGGCTGCCTCATGCTCTTTTTAGCTCATCTTGACAAAGTCAAGCTGAGCTAATCCCATCGCTCTCCGTCCGTCGTCTGTCGTCCGTCGTCCGTCAACACCATGTTTTGGTCTTCTCCTCCAAAGCCACTGGGCCAATTCAAGTGAAAGTTTGTGTGAGTGATGGTCCCAAAGGGGCATTTCATTTTTGTTCAACTCAGCATGCCCAGCCCCATAGGGAGGGAGTGGGGGAAAATGCTCCAAAATATTTTTAAAATCTTCTTCTCAAGAACCAGTGTGTACAATGACTTGATATTTGCTATGGAGCTTCCATATGAGGTGTAGAATCAAGTTTGTTCAAACGAAGTTCGTGAAGTAATATTTGGCTTTGTAATAGGAGGGGTAAGATTTTTGGTTGGCCCCGCCCAAAATTTCTATTTTCTGAACCGATGGTCCAGTATGAACCAAATTTGGTTTGTGGTAGTATTGGGTCATAAGTACTTGACCCATGCAAAAAAAAAAAAATTCCTGCATCGGCATGGGAACCCTGGGAGCTAAAAATAGAAATATTTTCAAACGCCCATATTTCCCAAACCCCACGGAACAGAGAGCTTTTATTTGGTATGAAGTATCCTTATGACCAGTAGAATTGAATGGTAAAAAAAAATTGCCATCGGTTATGTTAGGGTGTTCTGTAATGGGCATCGAAAAAATGCTGAGTCAGCATATTTGCAAAAAATTTTAAAAATCTTTTCTCCAGAACCAATCATCAGAATCTTTGATATTTGGTATACAGCATTCATAGGGGGGTGGGGGGTCAGATAAAAGTTTGTTGAAATAAAGCTCATTGGTTCATATTTGGGCTCTCTACAGGAGCCCGAAGTTTTAACATAGGGTAATATGGGGAATATTCTTTAAAAATCTTCTTCTTCAGAACCACCAGTCTGAATCTTTTAATATTTGGTATACATCATTGTTATGAGGGTCAGATTCTAAATTGTTCAAACCAAGTCCCTAGGTTAATATTTGGGCTTCCTACGGAAGCCCAAATTTTATCTTTGTTCAATATGGAGGGTAATTTAAAAAAATCTTCTTCTTCAGATCCATCAGTCAGAATGCTTTGATATTTGGTATGCAACATCTCTATGGGGGTCAGATTCAAGTTTGTTCAAATCAAATCCCTAGGTATATATTTGGGCTCACTATGGTAGCCCAAATTTTTACTTAGTGCAATATGAGGAAATTTCTTTAAAAAAAATCTTCTTCTTCAGATTTACCAGTTGGAATGCTTTTATATTTGGTATACAACATCTCTAGGGGGTCAGATTCCAGGTTGTTCAATTCGAGTGCCTAGGTTAATATTTGGGCTCGATATGGGAACATGAAATTTAACTTAGTACAATATGAGGGAATTTCTTCAAAAATCTTCTTCTTCAGATTCACTTGTCAGAATGCTTTCACATTTGGTATACAACATCTCTAGGGGGGTCAGATTCAAGTTTGTTCAAATCGGATCCATAGGTTAATATTTGGGCTTGGTATGGTAGCCCAAATTTGAACTTAGTGCAATTCGAAGAAATTTCTTTACAATTTCTCTTCTTCAGATCCAACAGTCAGAATGCTTTCATATTCGGTACACAACTTCTCTAGGGAAGTCAGATTTAACTGTGTTCAAATCAAGAGCCTGGGTTAATATTTGGGCTCTCTATGGGAGCCGGAATTGGCCATTTTGCTGAAGAATTAAAAATTTTGTATTCAGTACCCTCTGGAGGTACTAAGATTAATCCACATAGGTTGTATCAAGGGGCTTCATAGGGGAGCTCTACATTTTACATATGATCAACTGAAGAAAAGGCATGATGCCCAGATTATTTTTGTCACTCCTGAGGGACTCAAGGATTGACAGTGTAGCCTATGGAGATGGCTTGCTTAATGTAGACTCATTCTTGGACTCTGTTTAAATTGTGTTCTGTACAAGATGAGTGCTTCAGGCCCCGTGGGGCCTCTTGTTTTTATAACCAATACAAACTTGAAAAAGTAAAAAATATTTTACCCAAGTTAATAAAATTGATAAATTTGTCCCTTGAGTGCAAGAAGGCTTTTGCAGTGCTTCAGCATTGCAAAGCCTTCTTGCACTCAAGTGACGAAATAACATCACCACCCATGCTATTCTGTTGATTATGAGGCCGAAAACATAAAACAAAAACAAAACAAGAATATGAAGTGTTGATGGCAAAGATTTAATTATAAAAAATAAAATAAAAAACCACCCGCCTGCATGCAATTTTACAAAAATAGCCTGAGAAACAGATCTACTTTGTGAGACCTAATTAATTGAAATTGTTCCATCAGGGTTAAGGGAACTGACACTTTGCCTAACATAAATAGAAGATGACACTTGAAAAATAGTTACTTGAATAATTAATTTTTTTTTATCTTTTAACTAGAGGTTAGGACCCCCACCCCCCCACCACACACACACTGGAATGAGCTCAACTAACTCGCTCCAATGGGGCATTATAAGCTATGTTCTAAGGTGGAAACTGAAAAAATAAAAGAGTCACTGGCCATTTTGGGCCATTATGTTATAATTAGTATTTTTTATCTTCATGATATAGCTTTAGATGCTGATGTGGCCTTAAGCACCAATAAATAAATGACCATTTTGTAAGGTGAAAGGTGGTCCTTGAGATTTTCATACAGTGTTTCGACACTGTGACAGGGTAAGTTATATGTGCCATTGCAGTTGCGTCGAGGCAAGTCTTGGCTTATCCTTGAGCTGGTACTATTGTGGAACGTCACTAGCATTTAAAATTCTTAGACTGGTGTAAGATAACTTGAACATAAACATCTGAATTTACAATCCAATACTACCTAAATTACAGTTTAATAACTGTATTTAATAATGGAATTCGGTCATGATTAGCCATTGTGCATAAGTATGTGACCTTGAACATCAATAAATAAAATAAATAAACAATTGAATTTATAAATAAATAATCATTTCTGACGCTTTTCATTTCAGGAACCGTCAGAGCTGTAGTGAGAAAAAAGTAAATGAAGTGGATGGCATGCAGTACGGACATGGTGAGTACTTTTTCTGCAGTGTTTGTTACTTTTTACAAGACAACTTTCAAAAGATTAAATATTTCTGACTTTTTGATATCCATTTGTATTAAAAGTTTGAGCGAACCCAGTATTTAACCCTTTACCTAACAAATCGGCCGCAACCGCCTGCGTAATTTAAAAATTGAGCAGTTGAAAGAAATATATTTTTCAAAAAATTTCATCAAAACCATATCGTGACCCCTCAATGGAACAAGCTTGTCGCGCCCATTCCCATGAGGGCTCACATGATATGGTTTTGTTGAATGTTTTTGAAAAATTTGAAAAAACTAAAATTAAAATAATAAATTTCCATATCGTCTGCATTGGGAAAAGGGTTAATTACAAGAGCCAGCTGAAGTGAGGACTTCTTATTGCCTTGTAATTTTTCACTTCAAAACCTAACATAAGACCCTTGAAGTGTGGTGGCACACTGGTTACGACATTGGACTTCATACCCAAAGGTCCACAGTTTGACCCCCACTAAGGGTAACTGCGATGTGTCCTCAGGCAAGGCACTTATTTTTGGGGGCACAGTGGCACTGTGTACTAAGGCGTACTGCACATTGATGATGCACTTGCCTTCAACCAATTCTAACCCTGCATGTATAGAGTTTATACGTTGAGGAGTCTGACATTACATGCCACTGTCTGGTGGTTCTCTCTGCATACTCTGGGTTCCACCACCTGTAAAACTCTCCGACACAAGGTGACCCTTGCTGTCAAAAGTGTCATTATACCCCAATGAATAACATGAGACCCCTCAGTGGAATGAGTGTTCACCATGCTGGAGATAATAAGCTACCTTTTGATAAAAGGTTTAACCCTTTACCCAACGCAGACGATATCAAAATTTATTATTTTAAATATCATTTTTTTTTTAAATTTCAACAAAACCATACCAAGTGACCCCTCATTGGAACGAGCTGGACGAGCTCGTTCCAGAGAGGGGTCACATGATATGGTTTTGTAGAAAGTTTTGGAAAAATATTATTTTTTCAGCTGCTGAATTTACATATTACGTGGACGGATGCGGCCTATTCGTTGGGTAAAGGGTTAAGGATGTGTTTTTGCTGAGGTTTTTGAAAGTTAAATAGATATCTCTTTTAACTGACTAACCCTGTTAATTGAATATAACTTCCAAATACAAAACCATTTACCATACCTTCAGTAAAAACTTGACCGGCCAATTGTATATGGGTTATAGAGTAAGCTCCTGCTCATTGAATAAAAAAATTTATAGGAAGTTGATAAATTTTCCTGTCAATCACTGATCCAATAAAGGTATTTAATCTATTATATCTTGTATGACAGAGCTATGTCGAACAAGATATAATAGAATAAATGCTCAGTCTATTTTAAGAATATGTATTCTATTTCTAGAATACAGGAAAGTGCCCAAATCCCTGTTAATTTCAATTCTCCTGTTAACTGAATAATTTTACCTGGCAAAGTGACTATTTAGTTAACAACGTTCCTCTCTGCAACATTTTCTCCAAGTAAAAAACTGATTTTTCCTTTTGTTTAGTGGGCTATCATCTTGAAATTACAGATATTAACTCCCTTCACTCTGATGTCAAAATATCCAAATTTCAAGTAGCCATTTTTCCCATAATGCAACTGGGAATCTAACCAATTCAATCTTCTTTGACAGAGCTTGATAAGCTCTGTCAAACAAAATTGAATTGGTTAAATTTCTAGTTGCATCATGGGAAAAATTTGCACCTTGAACTTTGGATATTTCGACATCAGTGTGCAGGGGGTTGAGGTTTTTTGTAACAACAGTCTCAATGGAGAAGAATAAATTATTTTTTACAATGAAAATGTTTCACCGTTTTGGAAATGGCATTTTGTGATGGGTAAAGCTTGAATCATTGGTGCATGCTATTGTGTGAGGTGCTTAGATAGCATACTGCTTTGCTCCTTGATATACCTTTTTGAACTCTACAGAACGAAACATCAAAATCCTGCTTGTTAGTTACTCCATTTTTATCAACGAAAAACTTCAAAAGGGTCAGTTTGAGTGCTAGGTTAATTTCAGTGACCAAAATGTTTCGTACGAAATTTCATTGTCACCATTTAATGAATAGTGCCTCTAAGCACTCACCAATAAATTATAACAAAATAAATAGATAAAATATTTTGCTTCCAATTGAATATGATGCACACAGGCCTTTAAATTCTTCCCAACTAACGACGGTAAACGCTGTGCCCAAATAAGATAATTGCACCCAAATTATGCGGAGTTTGAAACTTTTTCCAAAGTTTTGCAGTGTTTCGGCTATATATTGTTTGGCCAGGTTTCCCTGATGCTTGTAATATAGCTTAGAGCTTACCTTCGAATCAATCAATGCAACAAATAAATACTTTTTTTTATACGACACTGTCGACGCCGATTGCTTTTTGGTGGCGAATTCTATATGATCATGTACATAAAGCTTTAGATCTATTATATTCATGTTTGTGGCATTTCTCAGTAAACGCCATGCATATTTAGCTTACATTCAAATAGGCATTTGGTTCGACACTGGGAAACTAAGAAGCCTTCTCGAGTTAGTCAAGTAAACTTACGTCAAAGTGTGGTGGGAACCAGTGATAATGGTGAAGACCTATAACAAAGGGGTTGTAAACTATTATTTTAAGACTGGGACCTAAAACAGATGCCAAGAAGAAGAAAATACCAGTGCTTTTTCTTCAACCATGCAAGCCACATCCATAGTGCCGTTGTGTCCAAATTAGACTGATCTAAAGGTTTGGACGCACATCGAAAAGAATATGGAGGGTTTTTTTTACATGCGGTACTCGGTGTTCACGCAGCCCCAAAACTGTCTAATGCCAAATTTTTAGCTATTCTATGTATTTTAGTACCAAACAAAGTGTTTTGCTGCCAAGATGCTAATGGGAGGGGAGTTTTGCTCGGTGATCCAAATTTGATTGAGTTTTTGAAAAATCAACTGGCAGTTATTGTCCCCCGACTCTTCGGGGGACTATTGTAATCAGCAGTGTCCGTCCATCTGTCTGTGCGTCCGTCCGTCCGCCCGTCACACCCTTGTCCGGATGATAACTTTAGTTTGGATGATTTTACTGAAACTAAATTTGGTATGTGTCTTACTTGGGTGGAAATGCAGGTCAAGTTTGAAAATGGGCACGCTCCACTGATTTCTACTGGATTTATTCCCCTTTTTCGACTTAAAAAATACAGTCTTTGTGTTGTCCGGATGATAACTTTAGTTAGGATCATTTGATTGAAACGAAATTTAGTATGCCGCTTATTTGGGTGGAAATACAGGTCAGGTTCGAAAATGGGCACGCTCCACTGATTTTTACGGGATTTATTCCCCTTTTTCGACTTAGAAAATATGGTTTTTGTGTTGTCCGGATGATAACTTTACTTTGGATCATTTGATTGAAACGAAACTAAGTATGTGGTTTAATTGGTTGGAAATACAGATCAAGTTAAAAAATGGCCATGCTCTGCGAACAAATTGCATCCTAACAGCTCCCTTGAATTTGCCATCTTGGTCGGGGGACCGGGGGCGTTGCCCTTGTTTCAGTAGTGAATGGATAATTGGTCACCAATTAAATCCAACCGAATTCAAAAGTTCTGACGAAATTGTCATCAGGCAGAAAGTGTGGTCACCTTACTTTTATCTTTGCCACTGATTCATTTAATAGGCAATCTGAAGGCTATCAAGCCTTAAAATAAGCAGTCTGACATTTGCAGAATGAGGTCCCCAGATGGTGAATTTGCTGATGCTATCCTATGCAGTGGGCCAATTTATCCTCTAGGTACCTCTTTTCTGTTTAGGTTTGAGACCCTGATTCAGATTGAGGTTCACAGAGGTTAAATTTAGTGATGCTACCCTGCTGTGTAGGGTAGCATCACCAAATCCACCCTCTGGGGACCTCATATTGCAGATGTCAGTCTGCTTATTCTCTGGCTTGAATGCTGTCGGTACAAACACTTGTTGTTGCACTTAGATCATAACAGATTAATTGACTAATTACTGCTAATCCACTGGGCGAGTCACAAGTCTTTACAAAAGTACTTCATACCGTTGCGAGTCACTCATGATGGTATGAAATTTTTGTCACAATTAAATACTATAATTTGTTAAAAGAGTTGGTGGATTATAAGAAAGATACGTAAGGTGCAATTAGAGAGTTATTTTAAATAGACGTAATGCAATAAAACGTCATACGATATGACTAAAATATGAAAATCTAAACTTAGTTCTCTTTCTTCTCTTTCAAGGTCGATGAAATTTTGTATGTTTTGTAATATTGATAACCTGCAGTGTTTTACTGAAAAAAAAACAATCCCACATTACCACTCACTGACAATTAATGTTGAATGTTTGTGCAAACTCTATTTCTAACGCCATATTGATAGGGCTGCAATGATTAATCATGAAACAAATGTATCGTGATTCATTCTCTGATGATATGTATCACGATTTGCTTGCACTGCATCTCAATACACATGGACCCAAAATTTCATAAATAGTCTGAAATAAATAGTCATAAATAAATAGTCATAAATAAATAATCTGAATTTACATTGCTCTTGGGTATTTGTTAGCATTAACCCCTAGCACTCTGATCAAGTAACAGAATTTTTTCCAGTTACTCTGTTTTACTCTTGTATAACTATGAATTTAACCAATTATATCTTGTTTGACAGAGCTCAGTACAAGGTATATTTGGTTAAATATCAAACTGCATTATGGGAAATATTTGCTGCTGAAAACTGTGTCATTTTGACTTCAGAGTGCAGAGGGTTAAATAGCACAAACCATTAACCTCGCCCTTGAACTTTTATATACTATGATCCAACAAATCACAAATTCTGAGGAAACAGAAGAGTGTGTCACAATGTTTTGTTGTCAAAAAGTTTGAGAAATCTAATTTCATTGAAATGAAGCTGCTTGACCCAAAACTGTATGATGATTTGTTATTTGGCCATTGTGTGGGTGAATATTAGACTTTTCCGTTGACTCACCAATCCAGAAGAAATGTGACAACTCAAGAAGCAAGTCTGCACTTATGGACCACCGGGTGACCCGGTGGTCCATAACTGCAGATTTACTTCTTGTGTCCTCACTTTTTGATGATTAACAAGTGTATCGTGATACGTATCGAATCGTGGGGATTGTATCATGATATGCATCGTATCGTTAGAAAACGTATCGTTTCAGCTCTACTTATTGATAAGGTTTGGGGTGTGTTTCATTAAAATCGGTTATTGTTTCCATCTTTCTTGCCAGACAAGGATTTCCTAGTACTAGAAGTAAAAGATAATTTGTTTTGTATGTTTCATCATCAATTGCACTCTTCATTGCTGAAATGGCTGTTTGTGCCTACGAAGAAAGTTTCTCTCTGCTTTTGGTGATGCTGTCGAAGATTATCTTTTTTCTTGATCAGTGGTAGAATGCAGAAAATCCGTGGAAGCGTATATTTAAGCTAAAGTATAAAATTCATCAGCATAGTCTTGACAAACACAGGTACCCCCCTCCCCCTCATCCCCCAGGAAGTGAAGCGGTGCTTGTTTACTGTGTTGAACAAGTTCTACGTTACTGGTACACTAGGACCATTAGCTAATGCCTGGGGGTGAAAACTTTACTTTATACTTGCATTGCTATTTTGATATAGCAGTAGATGCTGAAAGTGAGCTTAACTTACCTGTAACTTTTTGCTTTTGAAAATTAACTGACAGCAGGCACTTTTCATTATAGTGTTTCGAGATACATTTTTTATGAAAAGAAGACATTTTCATATCAAGCTATCATTGCTGATGACATGTGATGTCTGAAACATTTATCAAATTGCTCAGGACGTGTGGTGGCTCAGTGTTGACAGCATTGGTCTTCAAACTGAAAGGAACAAAGTTCAATCCTTATCGGGTATAACTGCATTGTGTCCTTGGTCAAGGCACTTAATCACCATTGCCCATGTGACACTGTGGCACTGTGTACTAAGGAGTACTTCACTTTGATGGTGAACTTGTCTTTAACCAAACTTGTGTAGATTTAGTGTGTTGGTGAGTCTGACAGTTGCTCGCCTCTGCCGAGTTCTCTCCAGGTACACTGGTTCCTCCAACTGTAAAACTGTTTGACACGAGGTGCCCCTGGCTGTCGAATGTGTCAGTAAACCCCAATAAATAAATAAATAAATAAATTGCACATCACTGTTCCCATAGAGCAGTTAACCCCGGGACACTGATGTTGAAATATCAAAATTTGAAACTAGGAATTTTTTCCCATAATGCAACTAGGAATTTAACCAATTCAGTTTTGTTTGACAGAGATCGTATAGCTTTGTCAAACCATACTGAAGTGATTTAACCCTTTACCTAACATGAGAAGCAGATGACACTTGCAAAAAAATTCCTGAATAACTATTATTTTCATTTTTTGTCTCAAAAACATAGGTTATGACCCCTCATTGGAATGAGCTTGGTGAGCTCATTCCAACGAGGGGTCATAACCTATGTTTTTGAGACAAAAAATGGAAAAATAATCAAAATTAATTGGCGATTTTTGAGAATAGCGCTGGCCAGTTTTGGTTGTTACGTTGGGTAAAGGGTTAATTCAAAATAACATTACAGGAAAAAATTGTTGCTTGCATTTTCTCAGTTTTGACATGACTGTATCAGGGGTTAACAACTAATTACACAATCTTCTTGAAAATAAACCACTCAGAAGAGAATTTTTTTGCCTGAAGTCCTGACTAACATTAGCAATTTATTATTCATTCAAACATTGCACAATTTTTCTCATTTCTTAGTTGTTCATTACCCAGCTGTGGACCCTCAGTTTAACAGTGGATGTAAGTACACCAAGCCTTGTACCAGTAGTTTCCTAGTATCTTGTTAGATTAGTTCCTACTTTCTTATATCTAATCATGTATTTATTTTTTAATTCCTACTAATATATTTTTTTTTTGTGTTGTGTTATGATAAACCTGCATGTTAACTTCTTTTGTGCCAAAAGATATCCCAGAATGCTGATAAAGCTTGAGATTTTTCTGCTGTTGGTTGTGTGAAATTGTCATGTAACATACTGTGTGGAAGTTTTTTCTGACCTCTTTCCAACAGATTGTAATAAAACTCACACTGACCCCTTTACTCAGGGTTCATATGGGTTATGGAATCCTGTAAAAGTGATGAAAAATAGTTTTTCCAGACCTTGAAGTTTTGGAAAAATGGGTGTTTTTTTTTACTGTAGTCTGAAAAGGTCATGAAAATGTGTCACATTAACGGTGCATTATGCCATTTCCCCCCCAAATCAAGCTTAAAAATCCTCCAAAATTGAGCATGGTGTTCATACTAATTGTAGAATATTTTGGAAAAGTTATGGAATTTGATTCTCAAAGAAGAGTATGAAACCTGTTTACCACACTGGTGAGACCAATAAATGAAATGACAGTTGTTGAAGGTGCGGACATTTTCCACCTTTGTGGTGAATAAAGTTCCTCGATTTAACCCTTTACCTAACGAATCGCCCACATTCGCCCGCGTAATATGCAAATTTAGTAGTTGAAAAAATATTATTTTTCAAAAAATTCAACAAAACCATATCATGTGACCCTCGTTGGAACAAGCTCGTCAAGCTCGTTCCAACGCAGGCCCGTCAGAACGAAATTTATATTGGGGGGGGGCTGATATTGCTAATTTGGGTTAACTGGCCGATACTAAATGGGTATGGGGTATCCAGATGCCAAAGGCATCTGGCGCGAGTGCTGAAGGCCCGAGCTTTTTGAGGGGGGAGGGGAGGAGGGGGGGGGGGGTACTCCCCAAGAAAATTTTTTGAAAAGGACAATCAAAGGAAGCATTCTGGTAGCTTTTGAAGCAAAAACCTCTTGATTTTTTTAAACGGCAAAAGTTGTTTTTTTAACAAAATGTTTCAAAAATCCCAATAGAACCCCATAACATTTGGGGACGGTTCTCACACCGGGCTCACCTGCAGGCCGTGGCCTTATTCCGTCATGCTAAAAAACAGTCAGGCCTTATGGTGGATTCATTAGTTTTATCATTACGCCAACGGTTGTCGTGGTCTTCTGCCAAAGGAATTGCTCAAAACGTTTGCACATCAACATATGCAGGTGCATGTTATACATTCAGTGAT
This sequence comes from Pictodentalium vernedei, assembly GCA_031216915.1. Lineage (NCBI taxonomy): Eukaryota > Metazoa > Mollusca > Scaphopoda > Dentaliida > Dentaliidae > Pictodentalium > Pictodentalium vernedei. The sequence continues at coordinate 55,027,408 of CM062290.1, forward strand.
ACGTTCATAATTCTAATCCAGGGGCGTAGTAAGCTAATTTTATTGGGGGGGGGGGGGGGGGGTGTAGGACCTATATTCCCATGACGCGACGTGTCATCCGAGCGGCGAGTGGGGTGAACACGAGAGGGGATATCCTCCGTCTCGTTGGTGGGGGTCCGGGGGCCTCCCCCGGGAAAATTTTCGAATTTAAGATGTAAAAACATGCATTCTGGTTGATTCTGAGCAAATAAATCGTATATTCCTATGACGCGAAGCGTCATCCGAACCGCGAAAAGGCGAGTGGGGGTGAGCACGAGAGGGGGTACCTCCCCGTCTCGTTGGTGGGTGTCCAGGGACCTCCCCCGGGAAATTTTTTTTAATTTAAGATGGTCAAATATGCATTCTGAGTGATTCTGAGCAAATACATCGTCAGTAAGGAAATACGTCAGCTCTCTGATCAATTCAGCGTGATTTCCGAGCAGAATGACAGGAATAGTGAACATGCAATGAATTACCCTGTGGTTGGTTGGGGTTTAACATCGCTTTCCATAATTAGGCGAAAACACGACTGTCAGTTTTATTGGTGGAAGAAAGCCCACATGGAACCCACTCAATTCAGTAATCATTAACAGTAATGTCGGAATTTGGTAACCAGTGGGCATCCCGTGTGGAGAAACCACCAACCCAGCCCAGTAAAGCCTACTTTTGACAAATTTGTGGGGGTGGGGGAATATCTCCCTTACCCCCCCCCCCCCCCCCCCCCCCAACCGGTTCCTACGCCACTGTTCTAATCTGAGTTCAATAATGTAATGTCCAGTTTTATTCAGATTACATTGGTTGCTCCCATCATGGATAAACTAACAACGAAATATGAGCAAATTATTGGGGGGGCTGCAGCCCCCCCAGCTCCCCCGGTTCCGACGGGCCTGCAACGAGGGGTCACATGATATGGTTTTGTTGAAATGTTTTGAAAAATTTCAAAAAATTATATTTAAAATAATAAAATTTGATATCGTCTGCGTTGGGTAAAGGGTTAAAAACAAGTACTGTTTGGATTGTGTCAAATGGATCTTGGATGAGATTAGTCACAGGGTTCTCGTGGGGCCTTGAATTCAAGGAACGGACTTGATTTTGACTGAGGGTCATTCAAGGCATTGAAATCATGGGAAATATGTTGGGTGTCCTTGAAATTGAAAACCTTGAATATCAACAAAATAAAAATCTGATGAAAAACGCAATGATTACTATGTTGTTTTATATGCTAGATTTCATGAAAGCATAGTCCTAACTAGGACCTCTGGTCATTACCCCCTCCTCCCACTTCCCTCCAAGGGAGGAGGGGGTAATGACTAGAGGTTTGAGTTAGAACTAGTGAAGTTAGAGCCTTGAAAATCCTCAAATTCGACTTTTGTAGGTCCTTGAAAAATTGTGAAATATATCGAGAAATGGCCTTGAATAGTCCTTGAATTTTATCAGTCCTTGTCTGCAGGAATCCCGAATCAGGTATTTGGATAATTTTGTGTGACTCATAACAACACAAGAATTATCCAAATTCCATACTACTCTCATTCAAACTCCAGTTGCTGCAGTCCTAACTATGTCTATCTCCATGTTGAGGGGTTTTATTTATTCGATGGGAAATTTCCAACTTGAACAGTTGTCATTTCATCTCATGGGTTAGAAGCGTATTTTGTGCGTAATTTTTCTATCGATAAGACCATACACAATGGGGTGGAGTACTGGGCAGGTATCAGCAACCCAATATGGAGTATTTTAGGGTTTCACGAGCGACGTAGGCACAAGTGAAATATATGGAAAACTCCTGACAAAGTTCCTGGATATTTGTTCTTGATACTCTACCTGAGTTTTGTTTTGTATTTACACAATGATTAAATAAATATAAATTAACTTTTTAATTTTTTTGTTGAATTTTTTTTTTTAAATTTGAAAAAAATAATATTTAATATTATAAATTTTGATATTGTCTGCGTTGGGTAAAGAATTGTCCGTTATATTGGGTAAAGGGGTGAAAATTGATTGGTATGTATAGTAGATCCCTTTAACTGGTAGGCCGCTAAATTATTTTTGGTCATCAATTCATGGACTTTTTCCTTGTTTCAGTTTATGGGAGAGTGCCTATGGGCACTCTCCCAAAAATTGTAACAAGGCAAATCCTTGCAGGCTGAATAATTTTACTTTAAAGATAATATGAAGCCTGTCCATTGAATATGAAGCCTTTAATTGAGGTTCGCCGTGTCCAGATTAAAGCCCAAATATGGACTTCCAGCACTCTACCATTTAACTGAATAAAATTTTTGTCAGGTTGAAAACATTTGATTAAAGAAATATTTTATTTTCTAGAATTGGATCAGTTCCTTTTAGGGCATTGAGAACTTGTATATTTAATTGATTATATCCTGTTTTGATAGAGGACGATGGACTCTGTCAAATAGGATATAATGGATTAACCCTTTACCCGACGAATCGGCCGCATCCACCCGCGTAATATGCAAATTCAGGAGTTGAAAAAATATTATTTTTCAAAAAATTTCAACAAAACCATATCATATGACCCCTCGTTAGAATGAGCTCATCGAGCTCGTTCCAACGACGGGTCACATGATATGGTTTTTGTTGAAATTTTTTGAAAAATTTGAAAAAATTATATTTAAAATAATAAATTTTGATATCTTCTGCATTGGGTAAAGGGTTAAACGCTGCCTGTTGAAAAGACTTTTGCGAGAAAGTTCTCCAAGTGAAGAATTCTCAGGTCATCTGAACAAATTTCATTGCATCCTATATGGGGTAAATTTTGTGATGTTACCAAATTCAATCCCTCTGGGGACCTCATTCTGCAACAATCTGCTCATTTCCAGACTTGTCACCATGATGTAGTCACGATTAGCTATTGTACAGAAATATGTGAGCTTATACACCAATAAATAAATAAATAAATGATTTAGTCTATGACAAATATATTAGATAAGTTTCTATTAAATTATATTCTTAATTAGCCTTTTTGGAAGCATCGCCCTATGTTTGTGGTAGGTAAAGGGTTAAAAAAAAACAACCTTCAGTTCATTTTCCAAATTGGACGTTTTTTGCCAAGCATTTGTCTCATTCAGTATCATTCTACTTGAAAAGATCCATGTTGATCAGATATCTGTTTTGTCACTTAAATTACCTGATTAAGGTCAAACACGAATATTGGATTTTTTCGCTTTCCAGAGAAGATTAACTGTATCGGTTCCATTTGTTGTGTATTCCAAAATGGCGAAGTAATCTTTGTCTATCTTTCAGACTATGTTTTATTCTAAATATTTTGAACAACAGTTTTTTCTACCCAGGGTAAAATGGACTTTCATATCCCAAGGTTTGATTAACAACAAAGGGAACTAAGATCATAATATATTGAAACCATTTGGAATCTGTTTTGAGTCTCTTGCGATTCTATAAAATTTCTTGAACCTTATGTAATGAAATTTATTCAAGCTTTGGTAAATTTCAGCTTCAATCTAATTCACTAAACTTAATTCATGAATTTCTTATAGAGTCTTGACTCCTTAGATTTTCTCAGATATGTTCAATGGCCATAAAGCATCTTAAGGTTCAGAATCAAGCCGGAATATGCAAAATGAGGTTCCCAGAGGGTGAATTTAGTGATTCTACCCTGCACAGCAGGGTAGCATCACTAAATTCACCCCCTGTGAACATGGGTCTGAATCAGGGTCTCAAAACTAAACAGAAAGAGGTACCCAGAGGATGAATTGGCCCACTGTATGGGATAGCATAATCAAATTCACCCTCTGGGGACCTCATTCTGCAAATGTCAGATTGCTTATTTTCAGACCTGTTCAGAATAAGGCTTTTATTATGCCCCGAACTTCAAATGAGGATTCGGGGGTATCTAGTGGAGACCTCCATCCATCTGTCTGTCCGTACAAACATTTTGTATTGTAACTTCAAAGCCATCAGTCGGATTTGGATCACCTTTGGTATGCTGATAGACCCGCATGGGGGAATGAATATGCACAAGGACCGTGTTCCGTCCAATAATTTTTCCCAGAGTTATGGCCCTTTTTCACTCTTTCAACTTAGAAACCTTTTCTGTCCCACAATACCTTTAAGGATACTTCGAACGTGCCTACGGGTTTGGGGACAGTGGCCCATGCTTTGCGTAGATCTTGTTAGTTAATCCTTTAGGCCTAAAAAAGTTAAAAAATTATTTCTCAGTCCTTCTCGAATGGTCCTTTTGGCTGCCGCATGCTATCTTTTTATTACCAATGCAAACTTAAAAAAAATAAAAATGAAATAGTTTATGTCTGATATTTTATCCAAGGTAATAAAATTGATAAATTCGTCCCTTGAGTGCAACAAGGCTTTGCAGTGCATTAGGCTTTCTTGCACTCAAGGGACAAAATACACCACCACCCATGCTATTGTGTAGATTATAAGGTCTAAAACATAAAACAAACCAAAAAGATTAACTTTTGTTGACAAAGAAATAATTACAAAAATAAAATAAAAAACCACCTGCCCACATGCAATTTTATAAAAAATTGCTTGAGAAATAGAAGATCTACTTTGTGGGGCCTTACTAAGCATGTCAACCAGATAATACTTCAAAAAAAAAAAATTGAATACTTAAAACTTTGCCTTTTCCTGCATTTTTATCTTCATAAGTTATAGGATTTTAAATATTCTTTACTTTTCAGACAATTTTGTGTCGTGGATAATATTTTTTTTATTGTGTTCATTTTTGATGTTGTTGATATAGATTTTCAATTTTTGTGTTGTATTAATTATGTAATGTGATTCATGGTGGTTCATGGTGTCTGTTTTGTCTCAAGCATCTTTTTTTTAGATTTTGTTTTTTAAATAATGTTGTACGATTTTGATAGAAAAAATAAACCTATTCCTGCTTCGGAATAAAATTCAGGGAGAAGTCACAAACCTCTCCACAATATTTAACCCTTTACCTAACATGAAAAGCAGACGACACTTGCAAATAAAATTCTTGAATAACTAATTTTTTTTCATTTTTTATCTCAAAAACATAGGTTATGACCCCTCATTGGAATGAACTCGATGAGCTCATTCCAAAGAGGGGTCATAACCTATGTTTTTGAGACCAAAAATGAAGAAATAATGAAAATTAATTAGGCGATTTTTGTAAATAGCGCTGGCCGGTTTTGGCCGTTACGTTGGGTAAAGGGTTAAGGCAATCGGAGTGGCAAACAGGAAGTGGGTAGGTGGGATTACTTATCAAATTATATTGGAATGTGCGCACAAGAAATTAATTGGATCATTTTAGTGAAAGAGGAATGGAAATGAGAGATAGAAGTAATATTACTTATGCCTAAAAAAGATAAAAATCTGTTTCTCAGGTCCTCAGGTCATTTTGGCTACCGCTTGTTTTCTTTTTATAACAGTGCAAATTTAAAAAAATAAAAATTAAATGGTTCATGTCTGATATTTTACCCAAGTTAATAAAATTGATAAAATTTGTCCCTCGAATGCAACAAGGCTTTGCAATGCTTTAGCACTCAAGGGACGAAATAGACCATGACCCATGCTATTCTGTAGATTGTGAGGTCTAAAACATAAAACAAACCAAGAACATGATTTTTTTATGGCAAAGAAATAATTACAAAAATAAAACATAAAATAACTCCCCCCCCATAACACCCCCCCCCCCCCCCCCTGCAGTAGAAACAGATCTACTTTGTGGGGGCCTAAAAAAATTACCTAAAAAAAAAAGATAAAAATATGTTTCTCAGGCCCTCATTTTGCTGCCACTTGTTCTCTTCGAAATCAATGCAAATTTAAAAAAATGAAAATTAAATGGTTTATGTCTGAAATTTTACCCAAGGTAATAAAATTGATAAATTTGTCCCTTGAGTGCAACAAGGCTTTGCAATGCTTAACCACTCAAGGGACGAAATACAACATCACCCATGCCATTCTGTAGATTATGAGGCCTAAAACATAAATCAAACCAAGAACATTAATTTTTTTATGGCAAAGAAATAAGTACAAAAAAAAATAAAATAAAAAAACGCCCATCCACATGCAATTTTACAAATTAAAAATGGCCTGAGAAACAGAAGATCTACTTTGTGGGGCCTAAACATTTTTTCTTGAAGTCTGATATTCATGTATACAAGATTCAAATTCTGCCTCCCCCCCCCCCCCCCACCTCTCCGAGATCAAACTTTATACAACAGTATTGTAACTATTTTGAAACCATTTGTTGCTGGAAAACTGACAACCTGCCATATAATAACAGTATTGCACACCAAGTCGGTTTCAAATCTTTTTCAAATAACATGAAAAATAAACAACTAAAATTATCTGAATTGGAGAAAAAAACGGTTACATCAAAGACTGACAGAGTTGTTATTTTTCAATTAGAAAGGAAATGAGAATATTAATGAAGCAATTTGTAGAGTTAATACATGACAGACAACTCTATAGTAACTAAGAAGGACACTATCATTAATCTTTTGGAGGGTGTCTCATGTTTTACTGTGGTACTATTGGGCTTGGTTGCTAATGCTTATGGTTGCTTATGGTTGTTGAGCAACCGGGGAGTGCGGTGACTCAGTGGTAGACTGTTGGACTTCTATGCTAGAGATCCCGAGTTTGATCCCTGTCCGGGACGACCCGCGTTGTGTCCTTGGGCAAGGCACTTTATCCCCCTTTCCTACATGGGGGCACGATGACGCCGTGTACTAAGGGGTACTGCACGTCGATGGTGCACATGTCTCCAACCGCTGTAACCCTGCTTGAGCGGAGCTTGAACAGAGCTAGAATGTTGAGGAGCTGACGGTTCTCTCTGGGTACTCCAGCTTCCTCCACCCATACAACTGTCACGGTCATGATTAGCCATTGTGCATAAGTATGTGACCTTAAACCCCAATAAATAAATAAATATCTACAGCGGCCATGACTAGATGTGATGAAATATATTTAAAAATACTCAGCAGGTTAAGAGTTTAACAACAATAAATAAATAGAAGCCACTATAATGGCAACATACTCCAATTCTTAAAAAAAAGCTGTTGTACCATACAAGTTAAAATAAGTTGTAGCATAACCGCAATAAACTAAGTATACTGCTGCTCCTCCACTGATAAGATCAGAATCTGACATGATTTTCTGGAAAGCTCTCGGTGAGAGCTTTCATGAAAATGATGTCAATTTCTGGTCTTATCAGTGTAGGAAGAGAAAGATACATAGTTTATTGTGGTTATCCTTCAACTTATTTTGACTTGTACTGTATGCAAGATACATGTTCTGGTAAAAGTTTATTCTAAAATGCTTATAGGTTCTGAACATCAATAGAATTGCTACAAAACAGAGTTTTGCAAACAAAATTTGCTCAAAGGCACTGATGAATGAGTAAGAATATTTTTTTTTGCGTTTTGTTTGTTAATGGTGAAGAAGGACGGTGATCATAGTGAATAGATTATTGCGAGAGACATGTTTTTAACTGGAGGAGTGTGAAATAATTTTTGGCCATCAAAATTTGTTCACTTATTTTTGCCTTGTTGCAATTTATAGGCACTCTCCCCCAAATTATTACATGGTAAACCCATACAGACTAAATTATTTCAATTCCTAGGGGGGCGTGGTGGCTCATTTGGTAGAGGTGCAGGCTGCAAGCCGAGAGGTCCTCGGTTGGAATCCCACCTGCGGCAACTGCGTTGTGTCCTTGGGCAAGACACTTCACCCCCATTGCCCATGTGGGGGCACGGACCAATGCTAACCCTGCTTGTGTGGAGTTAGTATATTGGGGAGCTGACAGTTGCTCACCGTTGCTCGGTGGTTCTCTCTGGGTACTCCGGCTTCCTCCACCCGTAAAACTGTCGAGGTCATGATTAGCCATTGCGCAGAAATATGTGACATTAAACACCAATAAATAAATAAATAAATAAATAATTTCAATTCCAAGATAATATGAAGGACATTTACAGAAAATGAAGCCTTTAACCCTTTACCCAACGTAACGGCCAAAACCGGCCAGCGCTATTCTAAAAAATCGGCAATTAATTTTAAAAATATTTTCATTTTTTGTCTCAAAAACATAGGTTATGACCCCTCGTTGGAACGAGCTCGTCGAGCTCGATCCAACGAGGGGTCATAACCTATGTTTTTGAGACAAAAAATGAAAAAAATTAGTTATTCAAGAATTTTTTTTGCAAGTGTCGTCTGCTTTTCATGTTAGGTAAAGGGTTAAGGCCACTTTAGAATGGAGCCCAGATATGGGCTACCGGCACTCAACCAGTTTACTGGTTGAATGATAGAAGCCACTATCATGGCTCTACAGAAAAGTGCTAAAAGCCACTATTTGGCCTTATGCTACATGCATTAGCTTGATGTTTGCTCAGCAGTAGGAATTTTTTTTGTTTATATAAATTGTTTTGTTACAATTTATTGGAGAGTGCCTGTTGGCTGCCTGTTGGCACTCTCCAATAAATGATAATAAAACAATTATTATTATTTATTCACAATATCTTGCTAAACTAAGGCTCTCCTTCCTTGTAGCTTGGTGCAAACCTGGAAATAAGCTGCCTGTCATTTGCAGAAGGGGGTCAGTAGAGGGTGAATTTGCTGATGCTATCCCATACTGTGGGCTTGAATCCCCCAATTCATCTGGGTACCTCTTTCAGTTTAGGCCTGAGACGTTGATTCAGATTTAGGTTCACAAATGGTAAATTTGGTAATGCTACCCTGATGTGCAGGGTAGCATCACCAAATTCACCCTCTGGGGACCTCATTCTGCAGATTACAGTCTGCTCATTTCCAAGCTTGGCTTGGTGTTTTTGAAAAAAGTACTCATGTTACAAATCACGTTTGAAAAATAATTCAGCACTCTACTGGTTAATGAGCAATTACTTTAATCCCTGTTTGTACAATTTTGATCCAATGAAAATATGTTTCAGATGCCATTGACTAACAATTTCTTTCTTTACAGTAATGATGCCTTTATTTCCACCTGCTGGATCAGTGAAAAGTTATGTGGACCCTCATACATATGAGGACCCAAATCAAGCCGTCAGAGAATTTACTAGAGAAATTGATGCATCTCACATCACGATAGAATCTGTTATTGGAGGAGGTATGATAGTTTTTACACCCCCCCCCCCCCCTCCCCTCTCCACCTTCAACTGTTGCAGGTAGATTTTGGTGCCCAGTAGGGAGTGCGGTGGCTCGGTGGTTACAGCATTGGACTTCAAGATCTGCAGTTTAATCTGCACCAGGGTTAACGGCATGGTATCCTTGGACAAGTCACGTAATCCCGATTGCCTACTTGGGGGGACGGTGGTGCTGTGTACTGAGGTGTACTGCATGTCGATAATCAGCCCTGGTAATTCACCCTCAGCAATCAGCAGTGCCGAGGGAAATGCCGAGGAAACAAAAAATATCCACAGCAAAAAATACTGCCGAGTATGGCTTCTTCAGAAAGCCTTGTGGTGGCAGAAATTGTACAACTTCCAGGTTACTCAAGGAAGCAAACCATGTGGGTTGCACTACACTGTATTGCTAATCTTACAATTTACAGTACAAGTTGCAGCATAACCACTAGAAACTATGTGTTCTGCTTTTTCATTGGTGATAACATCAGAATCTGACATCAGATTCTGGAAAGCTCTTACAGTGTTTTCGAGAAAACTGATGTCAGATTCTGGTGTTATCAACATAGAAGCTGTGAGATACTTAGTTTGTGGTTATGCAGCATCTTATTTTCACTCATACTGTACATATTGTGCAAGTCGCCTGCTTACTACCACAATTTTTTCTCAACATTCACATGGTTCATGATTAAGCGAAAGATTCTGCACATTGACTGTGATTATATGCATATGTATCTCGAACTACTTTCACGCGTTAAAATTACTTGAAAGTTTTCACCTCACTGCATACTGTACATACATGTATTTGGCAATTGAGACTATGCCCTGCCCCCTGATGATTTTTATGCAATTGAACAGTCTTTACAGCAATTGCTGTAGAAGCACCAGTTTTCCACAGCAATTTTTTTGCCGAGGAAACAAGGATGAATTACCAGGACTGGATAATGCACTTGTCTTCAACCAATGCTAATCCTGCTTAGTACATTGGGGAGTCGGTACATTTGCTCGCTGCTACTCGCTGGGTCTCTTTGAGTTCGCCAGCTTCATCCACCTGTAAACCAGTCTTGACACGATATGACCTTGGCTGTCAAAAGTGTCATTAAACCCCAACAGAAATAGAAATGATGCCAAGTACAAAAATCATCTGCCATCTAGTAAATGTAGGATCCTGGAACTTGGGCTGCACAGTATGTCGATAAACCGATATATACCGGTATTCAAACCATTATCGATTGAATACCGGTGTTATTACAAAAATATCGTTTTATCATCATTATTTATTTACCCACAGTTTAATTTTCAAGATGTCTTGAGTTTTTATACGCCCGCTTTGAAAAAACGGGTCGTATTATGGTATACCGTCGTCCGTCTGTCCGTCCGGTCACACGTCGTACGATAACTCAAGAACGCTTTGAGAGATTTTCGTGATTTTTGGATAGGTGGTGGGAAACTCCCTTTCGTTTAGTGTCGCCATTCGATTAGTCATTCCAGAGTTATGGGACTTTATTACTTAGAAAATTGTTGATTTTTTACACGTCGTACAATAACTCGAGAACGCTTTGAGAGATTTTCGTGATTTTTGGGTAGGTGGTGTATATCGATGGAGGGAAGCTCCCTTTCATTTAGTGTCGCCGTTCGATTAGTCATTCCAGAGTTATGGGACTTTATTACTTAGAAAATTGTTGATTTTTTACACGTCGTACAATAACTCGAGAATGCTTCGAGAGATTTTCACGATTTTAAAAAAATATGGGTTAGGTACACATGTAGACTCATATTGTGTGCTTTTTTCTTTTAATTAACAACGGGCATATCATGTGCTCATGGAAATGTATCCATTGGAAAATGAATTACATTTGGTCATGACGTTTTCATCCAGCTGACCAATGGGAATTGAGTATTTGAACCAAAAACGTTTAACTACATTAACAATGTAATTATTGAAATTTGAATGACACTTTTTGTGAACAGTACTGGTTGATATTACCATTGTATGTGATAAATGGTTAAAACATATTGTTTATCATTTTATTTTATTTTATTTTCAGGAGAATTTGGTGATGTCTGTAAAGGAAAACTTAGAATTCCAGCCCGTCCAGAAATGACAGTTGCTATAAAAACATTAAAACCAGGTGCAGCAGAGAAAGCAAGATTAGATTTCCTTACAGAAGCCAGCATTATGGGACAGTTTGATGACCCTAATGTTATTTTCCTCGAAGGTGTCGTAACAAAAAGTAAGAATCTCTATATTTTGGGTTTATTAGGCCTGTACAGAAGAGACAATTATGGTTTCAGTTATTCACATGAGATGCATATAAACGTCAAAACTATGGCGGTCAGTGCTCCAGATTAGTGTTGAAATAACTAGTAAATACTCTATTCAACTAGTCACCGACTAGTGGACTAGTTGCCTCATTATAATTATACCCCAACAAAACAAAGTTTTAGGGGTATATAGGAGTCAACTTGTCGGTTGGTCTGTCATCGTCAGTCTGTTGCACATGTAAACTTGTGGCGCGAACTACTTCCACAGTTTTTGCCACATTTTCATGAAACTTCACAAAAATGATCAACATGATGAGGAGCAGTGCGTGACCTAATTTTTTTCCCGATGGGATTCAAGATGGCTGACTGGTGACCATATTGGATTTTTTTTAATGTAAACTTGTGGAGCAAACTACTTCCACAGTTTTATCCGCATTTTCATGAAACTTCACAAAAATGATCAGCATGATGAGGGGAAGTGTATGATATAATTTTATTCCCACTCGGTTTCAAGATGGCCAACTGACGACCATATTGGATTTTTTTTATATAAACTTGTGGAGCGAACTACTTCCACCGTTTTTAGCTGCATTTTCATGAAACTTCTCAAAAATCAACTTGATGAGGGGAAGTGTGTGACAATTTTTTTCCCACTTGGTTTCAAGAAGGCTGGCTGGTGGCCATATTGGATTTTTTTTTTCTTCGAAAAATTGAATGCCCCATTTTAGTCACCCACACTAGGCGGTATGCCACGGTGGGGGTATAGTGGTGACAGACCATGTCTAGTTTGTATCACTGTAGTCATTAAAATGGCTCAATTTGCCAGGATGATCAAAGGAAAAGCCTCTGATTGAAATGCCTTTGATGTAATTACAATGAGGAACCTAGAAACATTGTTTTTGTCTGGTGCGGTATGGTTTGGCAGAGTTTGGGTATGCTCATGTATCATAGACCTTGCCATTTGAGGTGTACAATGACACTTGTGCCATCGTGCATGCAGTTGGCAATGCAGGTGTGCAGGAAATTGCATTTCAAAAACAAAATGATAATTTGGGTCAAACCTGATAATAAGTAGACTGTCATCTTCAGAATGAGGACCCCAGAGGGTGAATTTGGTGATGCTACCCTGCACATCAGGGTAGCATCACTAAATTTACCCTCTGTGAACCTCAATCAGAATCAAGGTGTCAAGCCTAAACAGGAAGAGGTACCCAGAGGATAAATTGGCTCACTGTATGGGACAACATTAGCAAATTCACCCTCTGGGAACCTCCATCAGAAAATGACAGATTGCTTATATTTTTATACTGTACCAATGACCCAGACATAGCTGGTGCTAACTCTTAAAATATAGGGCCAAACACAAATTTTGCCCCCCAATCCCCAAAATTTGCATCTAAAACTAAAGAAAACATGTCCTGAAAGGCCCTCCACACTTCGCCCCTACTGCGCATTCGCAGTGTCAAGGACGTTCCGAAATTGGCGCCATTTATCATTCTAAGTTTGGCCCTTCATCAGTTAACATCTGACTGATCTTTGTGCTTTTAAATCTCAGTTTAAATGATGCCAGACACATAAATATTAGTGAAATGGTGATTCTAAGGAGGATAGAAAAGGAGGAGAGGAAAAGAATGTGTGACAGAATATTATCAGGGCTGTAACTTAAAATTTTTTAATGAAATTATGTTAAGTTACCTATTTTCAAGGCAGCAGCCATTTTGTTGTCATTCTGATTATTTAGTTACACTGTTTTTTCAAGTGTTTTCCTCTCTCCCTGTCCTTTAAGTTCCCCCTTGCTATTCTCCCATGCTTTTGGCATAGTTTCTGTAATTATTATTACTAAAATTTCTTGGGAGTTTTAGCTGAATAACAGAATGAATTCTGTTCTTTCCCCATGTTTTCGTCTTCACCTACGGGTGGTTAGGCGTTGTGTTCTGCATCTACCATCTGATGTTCTGCAGTTTCTTCCCTGGAAGTCTCTGTTTTGCATCAGATGGTGTATTTTTGGTAACTGATTTCGGGCCTGGGTGCCTGGAGTCTTATTTTAGTGTTTTTACACTCATTGTTTACATTTACAACAGCCCTCTGTGTGAGGGGGGGATTTCTAAATAATAATATCTTTATGTTATTTTAATCATAACTAGATACATTATTATTGTTCGTAAGTGTTGAATAAATTGTTTAAAATATTTTTAAAATTTTTGTCCACACTTAGGCTTGGGATCCATTGGGGCTCAACGTTACTTTTCAGAAACTTGGGCTGTTCTGAAAAAATATTTTTTCAAAATATTTTGATTTCAATTATTTTTTCTATATTAATGGATCATATTATTATTATATATTTTGATTGCCAGGGGTTAGTGCGAGTACCAGGACTTGTTTTCTTTTCACATTGAAAGGATATTGATCAATTGTTTTAAGAGGAAGTCTTCCTCTGACCTTATTATCATTCTATATGTGGTCAGTGTACTCGCATTAACTCCTGTTCTGTATCGTATGATTTCGATGACAATATGGGAAGCGTATGTCACGGTATGTTGTTGGGGATTTGGACACTCCGGTCCTTTCCCCGCAGGGTCACTCTACTTTATCAATTTCTATTTCAGACGATCAAGATTAGGGTGATGTATCTGTGATGTCTTCCAACAGTGTGCCTCCGTCGTCACAATTAATGAAGGGCTAGCGGAAAAGTGCTCATGTAATACGCCAATTGCCTAAGAGGACCCTAGTAGGTTCGACGGCCTTTGACGTCCGCTAGCTCGCCCGGTGTAGCGTCCATTCACCGAATGGTTCGGCAGCCGGGTTCGTCCGTTGCGGTCTAGAAGGAATTTTGGGGTGATGCGAGCACTATAAAATTAACTTAATGCACACCCAGTGACGGCGGATCGGAGGGAGAACGGAGGAAGCCTTTTAGTCCGGTTCATAGCTCGTTCCGGTCCATCCGGACGGCAAGCGAGAGAGGCCCCTCTCTCGTTCAACAACATCTGGCCCCAGATGTTGTGGTACAAATGTGTCGCTAGCGGAGCATACGTCCGTCGCTCGGGACGCTCCGTTGTATAGGCAGTCCGCTGAGACTGCTAAGGCTTCCTCTTCTCGTCAGCGCACACGACCGCACCTTGGCTGCGTGACCGCCGATATATTACCAGCTTCGCCGATCAAGGATTCTTCGGCGACCAGGTCACACCATCCGGCAGCCAGGGATTCGAGACCGATGGACTCCGGACGTTCGCATAGGAAAAGTATGCGGGAGCCATCTGATGCGGAGCTGCCCTCGGCGAAGCAGCGATAGACTGCGCCTCCGCAGGTCTCGACGCAGGACATTCTTGTGCACATAGCACAGCTTATCGCAGCATCCCAGCAGCCGACAGAAACGGTGTCGGATCGAGAATTACCCGACAGCGCTGGGTCGGTAGCCGGGGACTCGAGGCCTGCAGACTCCGGACGTTCGCATAGGAAGTGTGCGGGAGTCAACGTACACGGAGCTTCCAGCGGCAATGCATCGTAAGTCCGCTACTGCACAGGCCTCGGGAACGGACGTGCTTTCCTTAATAGCACAGTTTATCGCAGCATCCCAGCATCAACTGAATCTGTCGCATATATTTTATCCGACGATGCTGGGTCGGGACGCTCCGCGGAAGCGGGTACGGACGTCCGAAAGTTTCATCCGGTCCGACGGGATACCGAAAGGGATTCGGAGGATTTCAAGCTTTCCCTTTCGGAACAACATATGCTGCGATGCCGGATAAGAAACTGATAGCGTCGGTGGACTTAGAAATTTTTGGTTCGGTTCAGGGACATCGTCCCTCAGTTCCGACATAGTCCAATAATGTCACACAAACTTTCGAATTATTGAACGACGCTATATATATTATTATTTTATGCTTGCTATCCAAGCATTTCTGGTTTCTTGTTCGAAGAGTTATGGTGATGTCTTTCAAAAGTGTGCCTCTGTCGTCATAGTTAATGAAGAGTTAGCGGCAATAAGTGCTCATGGAATATGTCTATCGCTTACGGAGTGACATTCGCTAGCTCACCCGGTGTAGCGTACATTCATCGAATGGTTCGGCTGCCGGGTTCGTCCGTTGCGGTCTAGGAAGGAGATTTGGGTGATGCGAGCACTTTAATTACTTTAGTACTCACCCAGTGACGGCAGATTGAGGACAGATCGGAGGAAGCCAACAACATAGGGGACCGCATGTTGTGGTTCAGATATTTTACATTCGGAGCATATGTCCGTTGCTCGGGACGCTCCGTTATATTGACAGTCCGAGAGACTGTCTTTAATGCTTCCTCATCCTCACAGCAGGGCACACGACCGCACATTGGCTACGTGACCTCGAGTATCCGATCAGTTTCGGCATTCAGTGATTCCACAGCGAATAGGTCGCGCCATCCGGTAGCCAAGGGACACGAGGCCTATACACTCCGTTCGCTCGCATATTGGAAGTATGCACGGGGTAACGATCTCGGAGCTTCCTGCGGCAATGCATCGTAAGACCGCTTCTCCTCAGGCCTCAGTGACGGACGTGCTATCCGAGTTAGCACAGTTGTTTCGCAGCATCCCAGCAATTGACAGTTTCTCGGTCGAATCAGGAATTATCCGACGGCGCTGGGTCGGTGCGGTCCGCGGTTGCATCAAGCTACGGACGACCGAACGCTTTATAGGGTCCGACAGGATGGCGAAAGGGATTCGAAAGATTTCGAGTTTTCCCTTTAGTAGTATCGGAAGATGCCTTTCATATCTTCTGGCATTTCTTCCAGTGATTATTTTTCGGACTTCATTGCTGCGATCTTGGATAAGAGACTTATAGCGTCATTGGACTCGGATTTTTCGATCGGTACAGGGACTTTGTCCCTGACTTACCGACGCAGTCCAATATTGTCATTACAACATGTGTTTTATTTTTCGACGCTATATATTTATATATATATACAAGCCTGCTACTAAGCATGATAGTTTAGTTTCTTGTCCGCGTGGCTCATTTCTGCCATTTTATCTTTTTTACAAATAGTTTATTTTGGCAGAGCAGGGCATACCGAGAGTTCATATGCGTCTAGACGGTGTGATTAAAGACTGCATATATTCTTTTTCGCCGTTTATGTCTTTTCCAATTTCAATGTTGGGAACGACATTATGTATAGTAGACTTAACTTAGACGCTTTATTATACGTAATCCGCCTTACTGAGGCGTTATCATTACGTCTTCAAGAAAAGATTTACGGGATATTATTCTCAATCTAATTTCTTTTGAGGGCAGTAGTTTGTTCACGTATAACTCCGCCCTTCAGTGGCTGATTGGAGTTGGTTAGACGTGACGCAGCCCTAGCTACATTCACGCGTGGATAGTAGGTTAAGAACTCTCTCAGAGTCGCTTCGTTCTCGGAGGAGCTTCTCTTCGACGGCAACTTTCCGGCAATCCATGAATTGCTCGATTTATACATTCTCTTGTCTATCTAGTGTTACAAGAGATTCAGACTGGGGAAAACATTCGGTGGTTGACTCAGAGAGTGCCGCCGCAGTTGCCGGACCCGAGTGTGGCTGTTATGACGGTTGCCAGTCAAACAGATTGGGATATATACTGATCCCTACGGATTCGAAGTGCCAGGGTCTTTGGGTTCCGCAGTCTTTTAGCTATCAGTTTAACTTCCGCGGAATAATGTTTTTTAGGCTTGCTTTATGTCATTGCATGAACATTATTCAGAAACGCATGCCCAAATTCCTGTCCTTTAATTCGACAGTAGTGGCGTATCTCCGGAACCAGGGAGGCACTCTTTCGTTTCCGTTATTCAATTTAATGGAAAGAATCCGTCTGTTGGTTATAGTACACCAAGTTCAGTTTTGGTCCGTCATATTCTGGGTCGTCTGATTGTTTTATCACACTCCCGTTCTCTTACGGGTCGCTTGTTGCTGTCAGAATGGACTCTCAACAAACAAGTATTCAATCAGATTTGCTATCTATGGGAGCGCCCAATGATGTTTTATTTATGACACAGCTTGCTAATCAATTGCAGACGTATGTGTTGGCTTGTCCAGATCTCTGAGCTAATACTGTTAACGCTCTATTGATCTATAGGACGGAATGATAGGATACGCGTATCCTCCGGCGCTGTTGTTTTAGCAGGTATTGCTAAGATAAACAACCACAATACATTTCTGTTGATAGCATCTCTATCTTCACAGAGATCATGAGTAATTTACCCTCTTGTCTACTGTGGATCTTAACGTGAAATCTTCCTCTATGTGAGGATCTTTTTTCACTGGGTAAATCGTGTCATCTTTATCACAACCAGCAAGGTCGCAACCTTCATGTATTCCGTTGTGTGGTCCGTATTGCATTGTAAGCACTGTACTGGACGAGCTTTGGACGCGATTTCTTACTATAGGAGATCCTCTTCTTCGCTATTCTATGCGACTAAAGTGGAGGCTCTTCCGTCGTGGTGTAGGGATCATTATGTTCATATTGTTGATCCCTCCATACTACTCATTGCTATTTTTTAGTATACTTGTTTCACAAGATCTACTGCAGCCTGTTGTTATTTAGGTTATAGGTTTATGTTACCTCATACCTATGCACTCTACGATAGTTTACAATTGAGTCTTTTGTCTCTTTATCTAAGTCAGTTAGTAACTTTTTGATAAATAGACTTAGAATCTTTAGATTAAATTCCTATACGGATTTTAACTTCGGTTCTTATTTAGCTAAGTTATCATTTGAGCCTCTGGAAACAGTAGTTTTCAAATTCTGACCTTTTAGACAGTAATTCTGTTGGTTTCTCTTTTACTGTAGAGTCAGTGAGTTTCATGCACTATCGATGGATGATTTTCACTTTCATAGTTTCGGAATCAATACTTCCGTTACTATTTAGGTTGGATTGTTGCATAAGAGTTAGGCTCCTATTATCCGGAACCTATTATTTTAAGGTCCTTCCGTCTTCGTATGGGCATAGGCCTTTACTCTTTCCGGGTACAGTTTATGTATTTATAAACAGATATCTGTTTATTACAAGGGCGTAAGCTTCTTCTGTCTTTGATGTCTAGTAGAAGGACGTTACGCTCCATTTTATTGTTAATGGATTCTATTAACTAGCGTACTGCTTATGGTATATCATTGGCTTAGCAGTTGTGCTTAAGATTTCGGCTCATGAAGTAAGAGTTCTTCTACTTCTTGGGCTTACATTAATAGTGTTGCTATTATAGATTTTTGAAGGCTGCTCATTGCGCTCAGCCATCCACATTCATGAATTTTATCTTAGAAATATCGAGTCCATTTCTGGAGGCCTCTATTGTTAGGTCTATTATCTACTGCTCAGAATGTCATTCACTTAACAGTTGCTACTATAGCTAGGTAGGCTGTCTGTTTCGGCAGTGTCTCCGTTCGGCTGCCCTCTTCGCTCTGGGCTATTTGACCCAGGGCAAGAAAAAGGGGGGGGGGGGGAGGGTGTTCCCTTGGGTCACCTGTTTTTACTATGAAAACAAGGGGATACCTCCTCCGGAGTTAGTAATTCTGAGCTGTTATTGGGATGGTTGTTTAGTGAGAAGTTTAAGTTTATAAAATTCATTCAAGTCTTAGTTTTTAAAGTATAGCTTTTGAATATTGCATATGTCAACGGACATGATTATGCAATTCTCACACACTTTTAGGAGTATAAGAGTCTCTATTCTCTAGACTTACTTTATTATTGGCTTACTTTAAAAATTATTAGTATAAGGATTATTGGATATTAATAGAGTACATGGATGTATGAAGCTCAATTTTTGGAAGGTGTTGTATCTTTCTAATTTATCATAAATAAGAAAGATACATGTAAGGCCTATTACTTCTTTTCCCTACAGGGGATGACTCTATTTTATTTTATTGAGCGTATTCCATTTTGCTCTATGTCCTTGGCCCTCCAGCCTTTTTACTATTCAGCTATGTCTGGGTCATTGGTACAGTATAAAAATGTTAAAAAATTTATAGTAATTTATATATTTTTTATACTTACCAATGACCCAGACGGGGATGGCCCTCCCAGGAGTTGGGAACTCTTGCCTCCCCGCTGAGTACATAGCGCTTACCAGGCACTGGTTATTAGAATGATAAATGGCGCCAATTTCGGAACGTCCTTGACACTGCGCATGCGCAGTAGGGGCGAAGTGTGGAGGGCCTTTCAGGACATGTTTTCTTTAGTTTTAGATGCAAATTTTGGGGATTGGGGGGCAAAATTTGTGTTTGGCCCTATATTTTAAGAGTTAGCACCAGCTATGTCTGGGTCATTGGTAAGTATAAAAAATATATAAATTACTATAAATTTTTTAACTTTCAAGCTTGATTTGGGTGTACATTTGTTCAACTTGACTTCTTCGACTTGAAAGGGTTAAGGTGTTGGAATGTTGAATGAACAGTATATGAATCTGACCAGTTTTATCTCTCAAGTCCATGATAACAAATACATGTTACTTTTTATCAAACATATCAAAGTGACATCAGTCAAGTGCATGATATTTTCTGCGTGGGCAGTAGCCAGCATGTCTGTCTGGTGTGTTGACTTTCTCTTTGATGAGGTGGCTTTTGTCCCAGATTATAACTCTGAAAAAAATCTCTCAGTGTCAGTAATGCTGTTTTCAGAATAAATTGACTATCCATGGTACTTTTCTGAAGTGTTTTGTATCCAGACATGTTAACTCTCCCAGAATGCCCGAGAAAATCCCAGAATTTCAGTGTAGTTCCCGGCCTCCCGGACGGGAATCAGTTTTGGACCAAAAATCCCGGAAAACAACAGTCAAATATTTCGTTCCCGTTGTAACTTATGAAAAACGTTGGGAATCAAATCACATGCATTTCAAACTCTGGTAAAAAGGCTATTTTATGATATATATTTTAACTGTGTTCATATTTATTTCTGGGTTTTTTCTTCGGAGATTTGTGGTCAAAGTGCGAGTGTCAAAGTGAAAATAGGTGACTTACTTTCAAAAACTTTAAAACTCCACCTTCATTTAAATGGAGTTTTTTGAAATTAAAATATATGAAACGGAATTAAATGATATATATTTATATATTCCTTCATAGAATAGCTTTAATTCTCATCCCTTTTCTAAAATCAAAACGTAAACAACAACTATTTAGCAGAGCTTAAAAGTAGGTTAAAGTCGCTTAGGATGCCGAAAAATTATGACAGCATATTTAAACACAATGGACTTATTTTCTAACACCACATTTATTTTGTTGTGCTGACTACAAAACTGTTAACTGGTGGCCATCTGTAACCAGAAAATTTTGAATGGAATTAAAAAAAAATGCTTCAATGATGAAAGAAAAGTTTTGTGTAGGGCACAAGCATCCCACATGCATGAAGTTTGATGAAGATACTTTCTGAGTACTAATGTTCTAGAAGTAACTGAACATCAGGACAACTTTTCCTGTTAACATTTCCAGGCTTGGGAAATTATTAGCTAAGCAGACTTTGATAAGAGCAAACCACAGGTGCAGGTGCTTTGTGGGACAGTGTGGGTGGGTGGTGGTGGGAGGGGGGGGGGGGGGCTCATGAAGAAGAGGATCCTGGGGGGGGGGGGGGGTAAAATTAACAGTTATTTTATGATTTTTTAACATAGCCTAAATGCATCAGCATAGTTGACAACTAGTTCTGGATATAACCTGGTGTTAATAGTGGCCCGTGAGCTGAAAATTCACAGGTTTTTTTCTTTTATTTTGCCCGCGCGCGATCTTTTCCCTAAAATCCATCCCATTTCCCTGAAAATCACTCTCAGGTTCTCTGAAAAATTATTCTGGAGGTTAACATGTCTGTTTGTATCATATGAAAACCATGTTTTGATTTTATTAAGCTGTTTAAAACATTGAATGTATGTCATAAAAACACAGTGTAAAAAACACCCACTGTGGATTGCAAGTTACACCGTACCTCTCAGCCAATCAAAGTGCAGTATTTTGTTTCATTTGGAAATAAACTTTGGTATCAATTGCATTGGGTAAAGGGTTATGATGTCATCATATTTTTGAGGACTTGCATCTCTATAGACATAAGTATTTTATTTCTATAATTGTACTTAATATTGTATACAAACTATTATTGTAGGTAATCCCATTATGATAGTAACAGAATATATGGCAAATGGTTCTCTTGATACATTCCTAAGAGTAAGTAACTCCACTATTTTATACATGAACTACCCTTGATGGTGTTTTTTCTGTTGCATCTTATTCAGTCGCCAAATACTATTTATTTATTTATTTATTTACTTATTTATTTATTTATTTATTTATTTATTGGTATTTAAAGTCACATACTTAGGCACAATGGCTAATCATGACCGTGACAGTTTTACTTGTGGGGGAAATCGGAGTACCCGGAGATAACCACCGAGCATCGACGAGCAATTGTCAGCTCCTCAACCACCGAGCATCGACGAGCAATTGTCAGCTCCTCAACTTTCTAACTGTTCAAGCTCCTCTCAAGCAGGGTTACAGCAGTTGAAGACATGTGCACCATCGACGTGCAGTATGCCTTAGTACATGGCGTCATCGTGCCCCATATCGGCAACTGGGATAAAGGGCCTTGCCCAAAGACACACTGCCGGTCATCCCGGATGGGGATCGAACTAGGGACCTCTAGCATAGAAGTCCAACAGTCTACCACTACTGAGCCACTTTGCAACCTGTCAAATACTAAACCTCAGACAATTGTTTGCATTTTTCCTGTATTTTATGTGCGCCTTAGGCCAACTTGCGTTCTTGATTCCAGTCCCATGTACTCCACCCTCGTTTTGTTCTTTAATTGTTGTAGTGTCAGAGTTAACCCTTTGAGACTTTAATTATCCTGACGTTCAAACGTCACTGGGAATTCAGTTTCTTCAACTTTTTTCAAATTGTGACCTCAAACGTCAGAAAGTACAAATAACAAGATATTTTTCACATTAGTGATTATCTGGTTGAGGGCTAGATTATTTTTGGTGGTAAGAATTTGTTATTCAAAACTTGATTTATTACAAATGATTGGAGAGTGCCCACAGGCACTCTCCAATAATTTGTAATAAAACAAATTTATATAAACAAAATATTATTTGTGTTTGACTGAATATGAAATATAAGCAAGGAAAGTGTTAGCTTTTGCTCTGGTATCATCATTTTTTGAAAGCCCTGATAGTGGCTTCAAGCACTCAATCAGTCAAGAAGTCTTGACAGCAGGATTATATTAGTATTTTAAGCTGCGATAACATTTGGCTCAATGGTTGTTACTGAGCACTATTCAGGACAAAATAGGAATTTTAAAAAATCGAAAAATAATAAAACAAATGACTACAAAGTATCAATGCGCTGTTTGATTTCATACGTAATAAGACATACAAAAGTATCAACGCGTGGTTGGGGGCACGGTGGCTCAGTAGGTAGAGGTGCAGGCTGCAAGCCGAGAGGTGCTCGGTTCGAATCCCCTCTGCGGCAATCGCGTTGTGTCCTTGGGCAAGACACTTCACCCCCATTGCCCGTGTGGGGGCACGGTGACGCTGTGTACTAAGGCGTACTGCACGCCGATGGTGCACCTGTCTTCAACCAATGCTAACCCTGCTTGTGTGGAGTTAGTATGTTGGGGAGCTGACAGTTGCTTGCCATTGCTCGGTGGTTCTCTCTGGGTACTCTGGCTTCCTCCACCCGTAAAACTGTCAAGGTCATGATTAGCCATTCTGCAGAAATATGTGACCTTAAACACCAATAAATAAATAAATAATAAATCAACGCGCTGTTTCATCTCATACGTCATAATACGTACAAAAGTATTAAAGGATTAATCTGATTGGATTAAACTTCTAAAGCTCATATCATTTCCATTGTTCTTTTGTTTTCAGAATAATGATGGCAAATTCACTATAATACAGTTGGTTGGTATGATGCGTGGCATAGCATCGGGAATGAAATATTTATCAGAAATGGGATACATTCACAGAGTAAGTATATAGTTTGTTTCAGTCATCTTTGCAAGATTTTGCTTGTGATTAATTTTACATTTGATGCATCCAGTTTGGTCCAAAAATTGTGCCTTGAAGTGGAAAATTCAATATTTTTCAGGGTTTAACTGGTAGAGTGCTTAGTTATTTTTGGTCATCAAAATTTGTTGATGTGTCTTTGGCTTGTTGCAATTTATGGGAGAGTGCCAAGAGGCACTCTCCCATGAATTGTAACACGGCAAACCCCAAAAGGCTAAGTAATTTCACTTCTAAGATAATATGAAGCACATACACAATATGACACCTTTTGACTGGGGTACCTGCTCTTCATATTAAAGCCCTGATAGTGGCTTCTAGCACTCACTCTACCAGTTAAAAGGCTAGGGATTCTGTGGATATGCTACATATTATCTAGGAGTGAGAGAGAGGGGGGGAGGGGAGAGAGTTTATGCCCTCTTTATCCTTACCAACACGTCCCATCAATCTTACTGGGAATTAGCGAGAGAGAGAGGGTTTAGGCCCCCTTTATCTTTACTAACGTGCCCCTGCAATCTTGCAATCTTACTGGGAATTAGCGAGAGAGAAAGAGAGAGTTTCGGCCCCCTTTATCTTTACCAACGCGTCCCTGCAATCTTGCAATCTTGCAATCTTACTGGGAATTAGCGAGAGAGAAAGAGAGAAAAGAGAGAGGAGAGGCAGACATACAGAGAGAGAGGGGCAGACAGCGAAAGAGAGATAGAGAGACAGAGAGAGGGAGGCAGAGAGTGAGACACACACAGAGAAAGTGAGAGGCAGATAGAGACAGAGAGAGAATGACAGGAGAGTTTAGTCCCTCTTCATTTTTACCAGTATATCCCTACCATCTTACTGGGAATTGGCAAGAAGAGGGTGAACAGCCTCTTTGCACTTTAAATGTGACGGAAGATTCCCGTTTGATTTTTCTTTACTCCAGCATTTAACTGGTAGAGTGCTAAGTTATTTTTGGTCATCAAAATTTGTTTATGTGACTTTGGCTTGTTACAATTTCCTGGTTCCGAAAGCTGGTCCTGATACCTGTGAAATCTATAGCACGGAACTGGGAATCAAGCATGGCACTGTTTGTTGTTTGAAGTTTTTTGAATTGGGGAAAAACTGCCCCAATGTAACTTTGAAGGATTTCCTCAGCCCTTCCACGCCCAAACTTTTTACAGTCTTGATTCCTGACAAATGTTTTTCACCAATTCACTGTAGCTCTCAATCATTGCAGATGGCACCTTTGTTTCTCTCTAGGAACGAGTTATTCCTTTCTTTGATGATTGTGAAAAATGTACTTTGTAATTCTCTTGGGTGTAACACAAATTAATGTTAAAATATTACCAGAAAGTATTAAGAGAATACCTCTCTATATCAGTTTATCTAAACAGACACAGGAAATAACAGGTAATTTAAGCCTCTGCACACTGGTGTTGAAGTATCAAAATTTCAAGCCAAAATTTTTTTCCTGTAAGGCAACTATGAATTTAACCAATTCAGTCTTGTTTAACAGAGCTCATTGAGCTATGTGAAACAAGACTCACTATAAACCATGTATCTTTCTCTTCCTACGCTGATAAGACCAGAAGCTGACATCATTTCCAAAAATGATGTCAGATTCTGGTCTTATCAGTGC
This sequence comes from Pictodentalium vernedei, assembly GCA_031216915.1. Classification (NCBI taxonomy): domain Eukaryota; kingdom Metazoa; phylum Mollusca; class Scaphopoda; order Dentaliida; family Dentaliidae; genus Pictodentalium; species Pictodentalium vernedei. The sequence continues at coordinate 55,052,378 of CM062290.1, forward strand.
AGGAGCAGCAGTATACGTAGTTTATTGTGGTTATGCTACAACTTATTTTGACTTGTACTGTATCTCTCAATAATAATAGCAGTTTTTAAAAAAGTACAGGCAACAACAGGTAATGCCAGTTACTAATCCAATATTTAACATACAATAGCTCTTAACTTTATGGTCCTGGACCTTACAGACATTGGAGAGAATATCTCTTAATAGCAGTTGTAAAAAAAGTACAGGCAACAACAGGTAATGCCAGTTACTAATCCAATATTTAACATACAATCAGGCCTGAAAATAAGCTGTCTGACATTTGTGGAATGAGGTCCCCAGAGGGTGAATTTGATGATGATATCCCATACAGTGGGCCATTTATCCTCTGGGTACCTCTTTCTGTTTAGTTTTGGGACACCGATTCAGATTGAGGTTCACAGAGGGTAAATTTACTGATGCTACCCTGCTGTGCAGGGTAGCATCACTAAATTCACCCACTGGAGAATTCATTTTGCAGATGTCAGTCTGCATATTTTCTGGCTTGCATACAATAGTTCTAACTTTATGGTCCTGGACCTTACAGACATTGCAGAGTCATTAGTCTTATGGCAAGAAGGTGTCAGAGGAAAGAGTTCTTTGGGTGGCCGGCATGATAAGGAGAAGCCAGCATTTGAGGAGTGCCTGAATTGCACCATTGGGAGGTGGGGGGGGGGGGGGGGATTCTCTGATGTTCAAACAGCAGTCAAGGTCACTAGAGCATAAGGTTGGCAATTGAGAGAGAGAGAGAGAGTGACCAGGGGTGCCAAGTGTGTAATTTAGGAGTAATGGAAACCCTGGTGACTTTCTCATAGAATGTCCACAATATTAGTCTGACACAATAGGGTTCACCAGGACAATAGAATGAAGACATGGGATCAGGGATTGAAGGACATGTGGTTATTACGTGATCCAAAGAAGAGAGTGTTATTATTCTTAGCAGCATTAAACAATTCATTTCGGGGTGTTGTGGGGAGGGAGCAACATTATGGAGCTCAGGGGATAATCAAGGCCTTCTCATATGAGAACCACGACAAACCATTGGATGGCCAGAGTTATTATTAGCAGAATGAAGGTGGCTGTTCTCCTGGGAAAGGGATGAAAGATTTGTTGTTGAGGTCTTATTCAATGTGTCTGTGTTCTTTTACTTACAGGATTTAGCTGCTAGAAATATTTTAGTAACAGAAAATTTAATTTGTAAAGTTGCTGATTTTGGTTTGTCTCGAGAAATTGAAACTGATACCACTGATGGAGCATACACAACTAAGGTAAGTGATATGTATGATGGTATGCTTGTGTTGTGGTTATATACCATTTACTCTTTTCCTACCATACATTTATGTCCCCGACTTGAAAAGTCAAAAGGGCTATCTAGTGGAGACCTCCATCTGTCTGTCCATTCATTCATCCATCCGTTCATCCATTTGTCCATCCATCTGTCCATTTGTCCATCCATTTGTCCATCCATCTGTCCATCCATCCATCCATCCATACCAACATTTTCCCTTGTATCTCGGCCACTACTACTCCGATTTGAATGATATTTGGTGTTGTGATAGAACATTATGGGGGAATGATACCTATGTAGCATGGATTTTTTCCAGAGTTATGGCCCCTTTTCACTTTTAACTTAGAAAATTGTTGGAGGGTCGGGGGTATTGGCACATGCTCTGCATTGCCCTTTCTTGTTATTTTAATTATTGTTTTTTCAATTTTTGAATAACTAATTGTTTTCATTTTTTGTCTCAAAAACATAGGTTATGACCCCTCGTTGGAACGAGCTCGATGAGCTCGTTCCAACGAGGGGTCATAACCTATGTTTTTGAGACAAAAAATGAAAAAAATAATGAAAATTAATTGGCGATTTTTGAGAATAGCGCTGGCCGGTTTTGGCCGTTACGTTAGGTAAAGGGTTAACTCTTTACCAAACATACAGGATATCAAAATTTATTATTTTAATTATTGCTTTTTCAATTTTTTTCAAAATATTTCCACAAAACCACATCAAGTGATTTCGAGAATGTTAACCGTTTGGATGTCTTGGGCTTTTTGTATTTTGTTATCTCATTTAACTGGTTACGTGTTGGAAGCCCAACTTTCAGCTCCACTGAAAAGTGCTGTTTCCACAATTAACCCTTTACCTAACATAAAAAGCAGATGACACTTGCAAAAACAATTCTTGAATAACTAATTTTTTTCACTTTTTGTCTCAAAAACATAGGGCTATGACCCCTCGTTAGATCAAGCTTGATGAGCTCGTTCCAATGAGGGATCATAACCTATGTTTTTGAGACAGAAAATGAAAAAATAATAAAAATTAATTGATGATTTTTGAGAATAGCGCTGGACGGTTTTGGCTGTTACGTTGGGTAAAGGGTTAAAAGACTTCGTGTTTTATAGATGTGCATTAAATTCAGTTAAAAGTAAAAGTTCACCTGAAATTGTTTTATTACTGTTCATTAGAGAGTGTTCATAGTCAGTCTCCAATAAATTTTAACAGAGCAATTTCTTAAATTATTTTGACCTTGGAAATAACATAGCAGTCTACCAGTTAACTTAAAGGTGCTGAATTGCATTTATGAAGACATAGATTTGGGACTGAAGGCCCCCACAACCCCACACCCACCTGGTGGGGGGGGGGGTGGGGGTGGGGAGGGTATTTGGGGTTACAGCATTATGATATGATTTAGAAGAATAGGGACTACTCTGAGACTGTTGTTCCTGCACCCTACTTTTGCGTAATTATTAGCAATTAAAATGTAAAATGCTCTCCAATTTGAATTCCAGGGCGGAAAAATACCTGTACGATGGACTGCACCAGAGGCAATAGCATTCCGAAAATTCACCTCATCCTCCGATGTCTGGAGTTACGGTGTTGTGATGTGGGAGGTGATGTCATATGGAGAGAGGCCATACTGGAACTGGTCCAATCAGGATGTGATTAAAGCAGTGGAACGATCATACAGATTACCTCCCCCTATGGTAGGTGGTAGTTGCCAAAACATAGCTTATGACTACTCTTCCCAGTTATATTGTCTTGCCCATTTCTGGTAAATGAAGCAGTTTACTGTGGTTATCAAGTTTTGTCCCTGTATCCCGATAAATTGTCTTTTGATTGGTCAGAATGCCTTGGACAAATAGCCATAGTAAAGGGTGCACCCAACATCCAAGGTATATGAGAGCGTGCAGCATCCAGGGTATATGGGCTTGTGAAACATCAGGGGGTATATGGTTTAAACGAAAGCTTTTCGCATTCACTCACCTCGGTATAAAAATCGAACCAAAAAACCTAAAAATAGTCACAAATATGATCAGATTTCTGACAATTTGATCATATTTTGCCGAAGTAAATCAAATAGTCAAGTAATTAAATGAAACAACTTGAGAAAAACAAAATGAGAACATATATCATCCCCTGAGTTCCAATGTGTTCTATGTGCCAGTAGGCACATAGAACACATTGGAACTCGGGGGATGTTATGTCAACAAAATACTGTTTACTCATTTCCTTGACAACCCAAGGGATGTAACTCAACCTGTTATCTTCTGCGTTGATAAAAACAAAAAAAAAATATTCATGAATTTGGTCCAAGTGCGGAGCCTGAGAAATGCATCCACAAATTTATGACCTGGTAAAATAGGACCTGGTAGCCAATACCTGAAGTGGAAGTCCTCTGAAATGGACAGCATGGGTATAAATGATTTGCTAAATTTGATTTCTTCTAATGTTGCTGTGATGATATAGCCATAGATGCTGAAAGGCTGCCTAGACTTTCCTTGAACCAACCTCCAATGTACCTAGAATGTAACTTGCAAGTTTTATCTCAAGACTGCATGTTGGGTCGTCATCTGTTTAGTAGCAGTAAAAAATGATCAAATTCGGAAGCATACCCTTAGTCCTTTACCCAACTGACATGATATCAAAAATTGATTACTTTAATTATTGTTTTTTCAACTTTTTCAGCAAAACCATATCATGTGAACCCTCTTTTGAGCTCGTTCCCATGAACGGTCAGATGATATGGTTTTGCTGAAATGTTTTTTTGTTTTTTTTCAGCTGCTCAATTTGAAAATTATGCGGGTGGATGTGATCGATTCATTAGGTAAAGGGTTAAATACTAATAAAAATAGATACATAATCCAGAATATTCTTATAATTACAGGACTGCCCAGAGGCATGTCACCAGCTGATGTTGGACTGCTGGCAGAGAGAAAGAGGAACAAGACCAAAATTTCAGCAGATTGTAAAGACATTGGATAAGCTTATTCGTGCTCCAGAACTCTTAAGAAAAGTTGCAAAACCAAGGTCAGTAAATGTTTATTTAATCCCTCTGTTCTTAAGGTTTTTGATCAATTACATGCTTGATTACTCCTGTTACTGTCAATCCTGAAAATATAAGCAATCTGTCATTTGCAGAATGAGGTCCGTAGAGGGGAAATTTCTGGTGCTATCCCATACAGTGTGCAGTAGTCCCCCAATTTATCCTCTGTGGTACCTCGTTCTGTTTAGGCCTGAGACCTTGATTCAAATTGAGGTTTACAGAGGGTAAATTTAGTAATGCTACCCTGCTGTGCATGGTATCATCACCAAATTCACCCTCTGGGGACCTCATTCTGGGGGTGACAGTTTGCTTATTTACAGGCTTGGTTACAGTACTTTGATTGCAGAAGCAGCCTTTTGATCAAATCACGATCCAGTAGAAACACATTTAAACCAGTGGATTGAGATTTGAAAAAATTATATATTGAGAAATCAGGACAAACATGATAAGTCTCAGTATTATGAAGGGAGACTCACTACTTTCCAGAAAGAATTTTTGTGAAATGAGCCAAGAATTGGGATTTTTAACAGAATCTCACTGTTAAAATCAATAAATTTGACTCTTTGAGTCATTTGACTCCCTTCACTCTGATGTCAAAATATCCAAATTTCAAGTAGCCATTTTTCCCATAATGCAACTGGGAATTTGACCAATTCAATCTTGTTTGACAGAGCTGAATGAGCTCTGTCAAACAAGATTGAATTGGTTAAATTTCTAGTTGCATTATGGGAAAACTTTGCACCTTGAACTTCAGATATTTCGACATCAGTGTTCAAGGGGTTAATCACTAAAATCTCACTATTTTTTTGGCTCAAAAATCTCATTCCTGCACGTGTTATATAAAAGTTGCCCGCATTCTTTCAACAGAGTTACAGTCTTTCCTTTGTTTTTAATTCATTTATGCTTCAATGGTACAGCAATGCAGTGGGGGTATGAATTGCCTTCAGCAATAGCTCTTGTTAGAGCCTAACTTTTCAGTCTTTTTGAATAGTGGTGGCAGCATGTTTGATTATAATTCTTCTTCTGGTGTTAATATGTCATCAAGCAGTTCATCTCCAAGTGTTGGGAGAAGAGAAGAAGTGTGGCAACAGGGAGGCAGTTGAGAGCACAGGGTAACCAAGGCCTTCTCGCCGGAGAACCGTGACAAATCAATTGCCGGCCAAAGTGTTATTATTATTATTATTATTTACGGAGTCAAAAAAGAAAGTATAATAAACTTTGAGGAGCAATTTTTTTTAGTATTATCGACTTTGATCTCAAACAAATGATAGTAATTTCATATTTCGAGTCTAGCTGTATGAATTTGCATAATTTCATGTTCTTACTGTAGCCAGCATCACGTCAGGACATCACTATTCAGACCTGAGGTGAAATGAAAAGTTCACACATGTAGTCAATAGCGTGTATGTCCACTGTTTGCCTCTTGGATGGCAAGACATCGACGGCGCATGGACCTGATAAGTCTCTGGATGTCACCCTGTGGTATTGTGTTCCACTCCTGCCTTAGAACATTACGTAAATCGCCTAACATCTGAGGATCATGAAGTTGTGCCCGACGGTCCAGTTGATCCCAAAGATGCTCGATTGGTGACAAATCTGGCAAAAGTGGGGGCCAGGAAAGAAGTTTGATGCTCTACTCCTCAAGAAGGTCATGATAGATACGCGCCACGTGACATTGGACATTGTCTTGCTCGAATAACTGCAATTAGATGTTAGCGTTGAACAACGGGACAACAACAGCATTTAGAATTTCGTCCCTATATCGCTACCCATTCAGATTACCACCGATGAAGATCATCTGCATTCGATGGTGCAAGGAAATTCCTGCTCAAACCATTACACTACCCCCTCCCACTGAAACGGTCGCATTCCCGCACACAAGCATCAGAAAACCGTTCTCCTCCTCGGCGATACACTCTTGCCCTACCATCAGCGTGCCATAGACAAAATCGTGATTCATCACTAAAAAGAACTGTGCTCCAATGCTGCTGAGCCCAGCAAACACGCTGACGTATCGTTTCCTTTCTGACGGTACGATGACGTTGGGTAAGGATTGGTCTGTGGTATAGACGTCTATTTTGGATGCCATGTTCAGCGAGTCTGTTGTGGACAGTTTGTGCACTGATTCTATTGTTAGTTCTACCAAGAGTAATTGCTGCTGTCCTCGTTGTCGAAAGGAAGAGATCCTGATGTGTCGGTCTTGTACAGGGGTGTAACTCTTGGTCAACCTGAACGCAGCCGATCGGCATCAGATCCAGTGGTTCTATACCTTCCAATGAGATGGTAAATAGTGGCCGCAGTGACTCTGAACTCAGCAGCGAGCTCATCTGGAGGTATCCCAGCCTCATGCATACCAATGGCATGCAACCTCTTTTTTTTTTGGTTAACCTTGGCATTTTTTAGAATGTCGGAAGACAAAAAACTAGCGTGTTTTCTCAATAACCCAGGCTCTCAAGCACAACATAACACAAAGAAAATCGTCGGTCATCCATTCAATTTGACATTCTCAGGTAGCATGTGCTATTTTGAAATCCGTAGCAAAATTGTATACGGTTTGGTGGACAACAAAATGTCATTAAACTCTTTGCATGACTTCTTTGCCACAAACATGCAACATTAGAACTATTACATTTCGTCCTTTATCATATGACTCTTCCGTTTTGTTCACTTTAAAACATTTGATATTTTGTTTTCATATTAATCAGTGATAAATAAAGCCTTCTGTCAATTTCATTGGTCAGTTTCAAAACTAGACAATTTGATTGGCTGAACAAAATACAACTGGGCCAGATTTTCTTAATTTGCATAATTAGAGTTGGGCACTTTCATTGGTCAATTTCAAAACTGGACAATTTGATTGGCTAAACAAAATACAACTGGGTCACATTTGCATAATTTTAGTAGGGAGAATTTACGTTATCTGTCCTATTTAGGGTGGTTATATTGTATTAATCTTTTACTTACAAGAAAAACGCCATTCATTTTTAGCTCAACTTGACAAAGTCAAGCTGAGCTATTGCCATCACTTCTCGTCCGTCGGCGTACGTACGTACGTACGTATGTACGTACGTTAGTACGTTAGTACGTTAGTACGTACGTCCACAATTTCCTTTGGCACACCTCACAGGTCACATTTATGATCAGATTACTTTGAAACTTGGTATGCTTGTTTGGGGTGACCTCTAGATGGGAGCTATCGATTTTCTTCAATTTCCGTCAAAAAATGTTGCCGCGGCCAACGTTCTTAGAACTTAGTTTAGTCAAACCACAATATTTCCCTTTGGCACGCCCTACAGGGCACATTTATGATTTGATTGCTTTGAAACCTGGTGTGCTTATTTAGGGTGACCTCTAGATGGGAGCTATCGATTTTCTTCAATTTCCGGCAAAAAATGTTGCCACGGCCAACGTTCGTAGAACTTAGTTTAGTCAGACCTAAATATTTCCCTTTGGCACACCCTACAGGGCACATTTATGATCAGATTGCTTTGAAACCTTGTATGCTTGTTTGGGTAGACCTCTAGATGGGAGCTATCGATTTTCTTCAATTTCTGTCAAAAAATGTTGCCGCGGCCAACGTTCTTAGAACTTAGTTTAGTCAGAAGACTCAATATTTCCCTTTGGCACACCCTACAGGGTACATTTATGATCGGATTGCTTTGAAACCTGGCATGCTTGTTTGGGGTGACCTCTAGATGGGAGCTATCGATTTTCTTCAATTTTCGTCAAAAAATGTTGCCGCGGCCAACGTTCTTAGAACTTAGTTTAGTCAAACCACAATATTTACCTTTGGCACACCCTACAGGGCACATTTATGATTTGATTGCTTTGAAATGTGGTACTCTTATTTAGGGTGACCTCTAGATGGGAGCTATCAATTTCCTTCAATTTCCGGCAATAAATGTTGCCACGGCCAACGTTCGTAGAACTTAGTTTAGTCAGACCTCAATATTTCCCTTTGGCACACCCGACAGGGCCCATTTATGATCAGATTGCTTTGAAACCTGGTATGCTTGTTTGGGGATACCTCTAGATGGGAGCTATCGATTTTCTTCAATTTCCGTCAAAAAATGTTGCCGCGGCCAACATTCTTAGAACTTAGTTTAGTCAGAAGACTCAATATTTCCCATTGGCACACCCTACAGGGTACATTTATGATCGGATTGCTTTGAAACCTGGCATGCTTGTTTGGGGTGACCTCCAGATGGGAGCTATCGATTTTCTTCAATTTCTGTCAAAAAATGTTGCCGTGGCCAACGTTTTTAGAACTCAGTTTAGTCAGACCACAATATTTCCCTTTGGCACACCCTACAGGGCACATTTATGATTTGATTGCTTTGAAACCTGGTATGCTTGTTTGGGGAGACCTCTAGATGGGAGCTATCGATTTTCTTCAATTTCCATCAAAAAATGTTGCCACGGCCAACGTTCTTAGAATTTAGTCGAGTCAGACCACAATATTTCCCTTTTGTACACCCTACAGGGCACATTTATGATCGGATTGCTTTGAAACCTGGCATGCTTGTTTGGGAAGGCCTCTAGATGGGAGCTATCGATTTTCTTCGGTTTCTGTCAAAAAATGTTGCCACTGGCAAAAAAAAATGACACTGGTACCAATGATCTTCAATTTTGCCATTTCATTTATAACTTACGAAGTTCAAGTTTGTCAAGTTGAGCTACAGTGTCATTGACACTTTCATTTTTTATATTTTCACTTTTTGCTTCCAAAACATAGGTTATGACCCCTCATTGGAACGAGCTCAATGAGCTCGTTCCAAAGAGGGGTCATAACCTATGTTTTGGAAGCAAAAAATGAAAATCTTTAGTTATACGAGGATATTTTTTCCAAATGCCGTCTGCAACTCAAGTTAGGTGATGGGTTAAAAATTCATACCAAGTGGCTAATTTGTGCGTGTGTGTGTCATATGATAAACAGAATATGAAATGAGTGTTTTTCTCATATAATATTTATGAAACTCGTCCGAATTTTCCGTTTGGGCTCGCCAGAGGCTTGCCAAAACGGAAAATTCTTAGTCTCGTTTCGTAAATATTATATGAGAAAAACACTCATTCCAAATCCTCTATTTATGATATTTTTTCACATTTGTTTCTATTATACTTTCTTTTTTGACTCCGTATATGATTGTTATCTTTGTTTTTGTTACAGTTTTTTTTTGGAGAGGGCCTGTAGGCTGTAACAAAAAAAGTATGAACAAAATGTTTTCATCTTCAACATGGGATGAAATTCATCAACAGAATACAAAGCCTTTTCATTCACACTGCCATCACTTTTAATTAGGCCCAAGCATGGGTTTCTAGCACCTTGCCAGGTAGGGCAACCCTTGCTGTGGGCATATGTTCATGTGTCAAAAATATATGCCGTTTTTAAATGATATTTTTTTTTAAAAGAGGTTTGCGGCCCAGAAACGGTTAGTGACAGTAAAAAAATATATGTCATGGTTGAAATTGTTTTAACCCTTTACCTAACGAATCAGCCGCATCTTCCCACATAATATGCAAATTCAGCAGTTGAAAAAATATTATTTTTCAACAAATTTTAACAAAACCGTATCATGTGACCCCTCATTGGAATGAGCTTGTTCCATTTGAGCGGTCACATGCATGGTTTTGTTGAAATGTTTGAAAAAATTAAATAAATGATCTTTAAAAATAATAAATTTTGATATCGTCTGCGTTGGGTAAAGGGTTAAACCTTTATCTAATATAACTTCGGAAAAATACTTGTTCCAATATTTCTTGCATAACTGAAAAACTTAATTTTTTGTCTATAGAACATAGCTTCTGACTGACCTCTCCTAAAAATAAGTGCTCGTTTTAATAGGGGAAGAAGGGAGCATGGTGGCTCAGTGGTAGACTGTTGGACTTCAATGCTGAGGTACCAAGTTCGATCCCCGTCCGGGACGACCCGCGTTGTGTCCTTGGACAAGGCACTTTATCCCAGTTGCCTACATGGGGGCACGATGACCATGTGTACTAAGGCATACTGCACGTCGATGGTGCACATGTCTTCAACCACTGTAACCCTGCTTGAGCGGAGCTTAAACAGAGTTAGAATGTTGAGGAGCTGACAGTTGCTCGTTGTTGCTCAGTGGTTCTCTCTGGGTACTCCGTCTTCCTCCACCTGTAAAACTGTCATGGTCATGATTAGCCATTGTGCATAAGTATGTGACCTTAAACCCCAATAAATAAATAAATAGATAAATAGGGGGAGAAATGCTATGTTCTGGAAGCAAAAAAGCCAGATGGTTATACCTGTGTGTTCAGTGAAGGATTAAAATTTATCAACCAAATTTACCTGGTAGCATGGATAGGAGTAAACTGGAAAATCTTCAGACATTATTGGTACTATCTTTGTTTTTCAGGCAACACACTTTCTTTGAACCAGGTGCAATGGACTTGACTCAATTCACGGGAGTAGAAGACTGGTTAGTGACTATCAAAATGGAACGTTACATTGACAATTTCTTACAAGCTGGCTACACAACCTTAGGACAAATTGCACAACTATCTGTCAAAGACCTTATCAATATGGGAATCACTCTAATCGGACATCAAAAGAAAATTATTAATAATATACAAACTTTCCGAGCACATTTAGGCGGTGCTGAAATGTCAGAAGGATTTCTTGTATAGCATTAGGAGAAATTCTAGGAATCATGTGTTTTTTGGTGCAAGTGACTTCATCAGATCACAGTTTGTGTGCAAAATTTTGTGATTCATCAAGCAATATGTCTTTCTACGGAATCATTCCATTTTGTGACTGACCATACGGATTGTCAAGTGTTTGTCTTGTTGAGTTTTATAGAGATTTTAAACTCTGAATTTTGAACTGTTTTTACAGAAAAAGCTAAGTCATAGATGAATCTTAAAGTTGGTGTACAGAGAAACTGGCCTCTAATTGGTTCTTTCGCCTGATTATGATTGGTTTGCGAAATTGTTAAGTCATCTGTTTTGATGTGTATAGAAAGATTGGGCATTGGTGGGTGTGGGTAATAGGCCACTGAGCAGTTTTCTTTTTTTTTCGGAAGGTGACTAGAAGATGGACATGTTAGATAATAAATCACCGAAGGTTTTGAGATTTGATTGGTGAAAATAAAATCTTTTTTTATTCCTTTATCATCAATATTTATGAGCACTATTATCTCTTCCTTTTTTTCCATATCTCAGAAAGGTATCCTCATTGGAATGGGATCCTTAAGCTCCTTCCTTTGAGGGGCTGTGCTCTTGTTTATTAGAAAACCAGACAAAAGTTGAAAAGCAAGGAATGTGTGAAGGGCAGTGTTAATTTTGCCGATGTGTTCAGCAATGTACAAACAGACCTTTTCTGGAGTGAATTGGTTAAATTTACGTACAAAGGACCAAAAAAAGTTCATTGAAATTTGTTTCTTGTAACTCATCGCATGTCAAATTGGCAGAAGCTTTCCAGATTTATGCATAAAATTCACCTTTCAAATTTCATTATTTTTGGTTTTTAAAATTTGCCTCCGAAAGAGGATAGCCAATGACACCTCATTAAAACAAGCTCATTGAGCTTGTTCTAATGAGGGGTCATGAGCTATCATTTATAAACAAAAATTTAACAGTTTTAGTTATTCAAGAGAACAACCCTTTATCCTCTTATCATGTCAGTTGGAGGGTTAAACAATGGCGTAAACAAGAACCAATATATTGAGGTGATAAAATCAAAATGTCTCCAGAGTCAAACATTCTTCGGCAGTTACCCGACTGATCTTTGAACTAGCCTTGTCTTTGCAAATTATATTTAGAATTTAATGCCATTTGGCCTTGTTATGTGAATATTTCTTAATTCATTCTCCACAGTTTTCATCCTTTGTATGGACAGATAGCTCCCGGAAGATCTCATTTGTTACAAAATGACTTTGATTTTTGAGATTCTTGTATAACCGAGGACACAAGATGAAAATTAATTTCAGCCAATTAAGATTGAATTGGTGTGGAAGACAGTGCTGTGAATAATTCATACTTTGTTTTGTGTCAAGCTTTCATATTTTGAAAAAATGGAAAACTCATCAATTTCTGACTCTAGTCCAAAGAAAATTCTCAAGGCCAAGTTTATTTGAAATTTTGAAACAGTGTTTATCAGGATCAGGACTGGGGAGAGGAAATTAGGTGGATTTCTGATGCAGATGCTGAAGTGATGATAGGGGATTGGGGGGGGGGGGGGGGCTGGGTGTTCTTCCCCAAGAAAATATTGGAATCAGTTATTATTAAATGGGGACATCTGGTGGCTTTTGGGATGAAAAATCATCTTATTTTTTGGCCGTCCAAAGTGACATTTTTAGCAGCATGTTTCAAATTTGTAAGTTCATCATTGAGTATCCAGTGACCTAGAATTATAGTTTTTAACTGCACAATTCTTGAAGTGATAACTTTATTACTTCAAGTTGATTTAATAAATTTATCACTTCAAGAATCATGCAATCCAAAATTACAATCGTTGGTCAAGTGCAGAGCTCCATTTGCGATAGAGCCACCCTTCTCAACTGTTGGCACAGGAGTCGGAACTTTGGGGAACTCAGGCCTGATGCAAGAATCCTGGACTCCTGGGCCAAGCCCTGGCCTCCCAAGTTCTGGGCTATTGGGTTACTATCCTGGGCCACCACACTCTCCCCAGCCCTGGTGTTAATCCTGACAGGAAACATACATTGTTTGAAAAAGAAATATTCTAGTCCACTTCAAAATTAAATTAATTAAGAAATCAGTTGAGACTTTACAAAGCGATTTTCACCTTCATGTGAGAATATTTTTGAGTGAAAAGTTAGAATTCTGTGTTCTGCAAAAGCTTTCCGCATAACTCCACAGTCATGGAGTCTATTCCAGTGAGAGAAAAAATGCCATTTACTTTATTTAACTTTTCCAACCCAGAAAAATACTGTTTTTGTGTTTGATAACTGGTTGAGTGCTAAATTATTTTTGGTCATAAAAATTTGTGCACTTGCTTTTGCCTTGTTAAAATATGTGGGGGAGTGCCTGTAGGCACTCTTCCACAAATTTTAATAAGGAAACTCTATATACTCCATATTTACTCTATGTATTGGGACAGCTAAAAATAATTATTTTCACAGGTGTCCCAATTCTTAGAAAATGGGAAAAGAACACAGCCTGGTCTTGATTTGATGCTGAATAAAGTTGTGTGTGATTCATTTTCCATCACTATATACAAAAATCGCCGTCCAATTTTTTTTATATTTTCATTTTTTGCTTCCAAAACATAGCTTATGATCCCTCATTGGAACGAGCGCATTGCACTCGTTCCAATGAGGGATCATAAGCTATGTTTTGGAAGCAAAAAATGAAAATTTTTAGTTACTCAAGAATTTTTTTTTTTATGAGTGTCATCTGCTACTAGCGACGGGTCAACTGGAAACAAATCTCCTGAATGTCCCAAACTTTAGAGCATAAAAAAATATAGTTTTCTGGAAAAAATGTGTGTCCCAAATCATAGAGTGTCCCAATACATAGAGTAAATACGGTAGGCTCAATAATTTCACTTCACAAATTTTATGAGGCACATCCACGGGGTGTTTCCCCACCAGACCAATTCCCAAAAGATCAACTATTCACTGTCATTGATTGAGGGTTCATTACGGATAATTAGGAAATTTATTTACTGAAAAACACTTTATTTGATAAAAAAAAATATTTATATGCATATAACATACAAAAAATATAGTTATCTATAAACCACTGTTGGCCACATATTCACTGAAATCACATATAACGCAAAGGATTGTGTTTGTTTTGTTATGACAACAGCCCAACATCTATTAACCACAAAACAGTAAAAGGAATCACATCCTTCGAAAGTGTGTGATTACAGTGGAACCATGTTAATTGAATAGCCCCTTTGGCAGTGAGAATTATTCAATTAACAGGAGTATTCAATTAACAAGGATTTGATCACTTTCCTATATTTTAGAGATAAATTGAGCATTTATTCTATTATATCTTGTTTGACAGAGCTCATAGAGCTCTTCCAAACAAGATATAATAGAATAAATGCCTATATTAGATGCACTTATGTGAAATAGGTCTCTAAATATTGGATGTTTGGTGATTGTCGGGTTAATTTCTCGACGCATTGCAGGATTTTTTTTATTCAATTAACAGGAGTTTGCACTAAAAACCGTATTCAATTAAGAGGTCAAATTTGTACTGTAGTATGGTAGATGGTTTGGTGTTTGGAAATTATATTCAATTAAGAGATATACAGTTAAGTGGGCTCCACTGTACTATAACAATTGCTATGAAAAATCAGACCAACATCTATAAAATATCAATAACATTAACCCTCTGCACTCTGATGTCAAAATGGCAAAGTTTTCAGCAGCAAATATTTCCCATGATGCAGTTAGATATTTAACCAAATATAGTTTGTTTGACAGAGCTCAGTGAGCTCTGTCAAACAAGGTATAATTGGTTAAATTCATAGTTACACAAGAGAAAAACAGACTGACTGGAGAAGATTCTTCTGCACTACCAGAGAGCTTGGGGTTAAACACATTTATAAATATTTATAAATATTTCAAATTATTGATATAAAATTATTTTAAAAGTAAAACATATCGGTTGGTCTTTTGGGAATTGGTCTTTTGGGAATTGGTCTAGTGGGAGTTGGTCGAAAGGGAATTGGTCTAGTGGGAATGAACCATCCACAGAATATGATGCTTTTAAAATGTGGTACCTGCATTTCAAACAGTTATCAAATAAACATGAAATACAGTTGTCATCTGAACAGTTATCAAATAAACATGAAATACAGTTGCTGTTATTTATTTTTATACACCTTTTTTGAAAAAATGGATACCATCCACATAATATTGGAGTTATTTTCTGCAGAACAGAACGAACTGGATGTTTACAAAACAAATATAATAAGTAACACTGTATTTTTATCATGCTTTGTTGAAAACCTGTGCAAATAAATATACATCAATCCAAAAAGGTAACATTTTAAAGTCTTATGATTTCCTACTAACTTTAGAAGACACTGCAAGCTAATAAAAATGTTCAACGAGGGGTTGGATTTCAGTGAGGGAGGTACATGAGAAACAAAACCATTTTTTATTTAGCCTAGTGGAAGTGTAACTGCCGAAAGGTTGAGATCATCAAAATTGTTGAAAACATTTTAAATATTTTTTATGTCACTCATATGTTAGCTTGTTTCATAACAAACTTTTGAACGTGTTGTGAATTGTATGTATATAGTCTCTTGCAGTATTTATTGAGTGATAATTTGAAACAAGAAGAAATCTTGTTCAAAAACTGAATTCTCATATCAGTGTGTACAAAGTGAAAAGTTGCAAATGGTTCGTTTTGTTAAAACGACAACGTTTTATAAACCTGTTTGATTTAGTCTGTTTTTTTTATGTGTTAAATATGTGAATATCATTTCACTGGTCACTAACAGTAAAAACTCACATTTTTTTTAATTTTGTAAAAAATTTTGTATTGTTTTTGTTACGCTATTTCAGCAATTTAGTCTCAGCAATAATTATTTTCGTAATTTGTGATTTTAATTTGAAAAATTAATCATAATTCACATCACCAGGTTCGAAAACCTATTTACATGGTGGTTTTTTTTCTTTCGTAGAAATTATCACCAATTAGTTTCTTACTTGTTCAAAAATTTAGTTTCCACAGACTTGTTATTTTGTGATATTTTTGGGGGGCAAATTTTTTTTTTCTTTCATTTTGTCAGTTAAAATGTGATTGCTCGGAGCAATCATGTTTTTATGTGATGGTGGTAAAATTTGTCTGCAGAGATAAAACATTCATGTAAATTTGAACCCTGTCAAGGATACTGATGAAAATGCGTGTTTTGCAAATGGGATCTGAGTACAGATGGTTTCTTCATCAAGTCATCATTCAAAAAATATAGGAAATCTGAGAATACATCATACAGATAATCTTCCCAGATTTCTACATTTTTTAATTTACCCCATTTTTTTACAATTGAATTTTCAGATCGTGTTTAACCCTTTACCTAACAAATCAACTGCATTCCAGATGCGTAATATATAAATTGAGCAGGTGAAAAAAAATTATTTAAAAAAAAATTTCAACAAAACCATATCATGTTACCCCTCATTGGAATGAGCTCGGTCCAATGAGGGGTCACATTGTAATGTTTTGTTGAAATTTTTTGAAAAATTAAAAAAAGTATTTAAAATAATAAATTTTGGTATCGTATCCATTGGGTAAAGGGATAGCCCTTTACCCAACGTAACGGCCAAAACCGGCCAGCGCTATTCTCAAAATTCGCCAATTAATTTTCATTATTTTTAAATTTTTTGTCTCAAAAACATAGGTTATGACCCCTCGTTGAAACGAGCTCGTTCCAACTAGGGGTCATAACCTATGTTTTTGAGACAAAAAATGAAAAAAACTAGTTATTCAAGAATTTTTATTGCAAGTGTCGTCTGCTTTTCATGTTAGGTAAAGGGTTAAGCTTCTAAATAAGGTAGAAGTCTCTATTATTTTCCTAAGGTGATTTGTAACATCAGTACTTTTTTTTTTAAATATACTTTGCCACTGCCAAGAGGAACTTTAGTTTAGCAGTTTGTGAGAAATAATTGTTTTTCTACAATTTATTGGAGTATACCTGTTTGCACTCGACAAGAAATTGATCAAGCTCATGTTTTAAGTCTAAAGCCTCTGGTGTAGCTTTTAATACATTTTAGTCCTCTGTGCACTGATGTCAAAATTCCAACATTCAAGCAGCAGATATTTGCCATAATGCAACTGTGAATTTAACCAATGCAATCATGTTTGACAGAGCTCATTGAGCTTTGTCAAACATGATTTCATTGGTTAAATTCCTAGTTGCATTACTAGAGTAAAAAGTGGAGCAGTCATTGCACACATGAGGTTGCCTAGTGGCAGTAGTTGTATAAAGAGATGCAGTTGTATAGAAAAAATCCATGACAGTTGTTTGTTGTTTCGAATAATTTCACTATGTAATATGCCACAGTTTAAAACAAAATGTAAGTCAGTATTTTTCTTCCTCATTCTGCTGATTTTGAATGATTGCTATATAATACTTATGTCGTGGGCACTTGCTTCAAATGTGATCATCATCTGTTCTTAATTGAAATGCATCATTTATCATCATCATTTTGTATCATCTCATAACGAGTACAATTTAGTTCTACGCATATCATTTTGTTGTTATCAACACTATAAAAGGAATAACCCTTGACTTTATACCATCAAAATCTGAGGATGCATGTCATAATGAATCATTTTTCTACTTGTAATAAAGAACCGATAAGCCAATGTTAGGAGTAGCAACGCCTCTTGAGACAGTGTACATGGTGGGGAATGTGTGACTTTGTGTTAGTTTTCATTCTCAGTAGAGTCCATTTTTCGAATATTTCATGCAAGTTATGTCGAACACCTAGCTTCTACAATTACTGGAAATATGAGACCTGTTTAGAACTCTAAACCCTCGATATTTTATCCCAACAGGCCTTTTGCAATTTTGACAACTTTTCTTGCCTTGAAACAGGTGCCCCAACAAGAAGTCTTTAGCTTATCTAATAGACAACAGTTAAGCAGCCTGACAGTGATTTCTGGACAAGTCTTGGCTGCCTGTGCAGGCAGCCAAGATCCAACCCGAATCCACTGTCAAGCCGCTAATCTTAGACTTTGTAATATAGGAGACTTTCTGAAAAATTGTCCAGTCTTGTAAGCATTCATCAAACATTTGGAGTGATGTTTGAAATGCATTTTAAATATGCCTGGTAATTAATTAACACAATGGCTTGATGTTTAACCCTCTCTCTACACTTGGTGTTGAAATATCAAAATATTGCTATCTGAAAGTTTGGTATCAATGAGTGGAGGTTATATGTTTGAATTACAGTAGAATCCTCTTAATTGGATATCCATATTCCAGTGAAAATTATTCATTTAACAGGAGTATACAATTAACAGGGATTTGGTCAGTTTCCTGTGTTCTGGAGGTAAACTGAGCATTTATTCTATTATATCTGTCAAACAAGATATAATAGAATAAATGTCTGTATTGGATGTATGAGGCCAAAAAGGTTGATAAATAAGGGGAATTTGGTGCGTGTCACAGCAATTTTTGCGACACATTACAAAAATTTATGTACAATTAAGTTTACCCTACAACCCATATACAAATAACAGATCAAATTTGTACTGAAGGTATGGTAAATGGTTTTGTGTTTGAAAATTATATTCAATTAGCAGGGACATACAATTAAGAGATATCCAATTAAGTGGGTTCCACTGTACTAGCATTTGGGGCTTATATTAGTTTTTGGATGTTTCCGTTAATTGTTGAAATTTAGTGTGCAATGTAATTGCGCATGTATCATTTTAAAAATAATTTTCATTCCAGGGAACAAAAACTTAAACTGAATTGATCAGAAACTCTCCTATTTTGTCTGTGGATTATGAAATATAACCCATGTCTTTGTACGGAAAGGGTGCATTAATAAATAATATATCATGGCAGATGGGGCATGGTGGCTCAGTAGGTAGAGGTGCTGGCTACAAGCCGAGAGGTCCTTGGTTCGAATCCCACCTGCGACAACCGCGTTGTGTCCTTTGGCAAGACACTTCACCCCCATTGCCCATTTGGGGGCATGGTGACGTTGTGTACTAAGGCGTAGTGCACGTCGATGGTGCACTGTCTTCAACCAATGCTAACCCTGCTTGTGTGGAGTTAGTATGTTGGGGAGCTGACAGTTGCTCGGTGGTTCTCTTTCGAGGTCATGATTATCCATTGTGCAGAAATATGTGACCTTAAACACCAATAAATAATAAATAATAATATGGTGGATGAGATTTTCAACTCAACATTCAGTCATTATTTTTGTAGACAAAAGAAGTACTTGTACACCCACTTATAATTCCCAGCTGTGTGCGTTACATCACATTTTTGTTCTTGTTTCTGATCTCATAGTTCAGGTTTAGAGGTGGTGTAAAACATATATTAACCTTTTACCCAACAAATCGTCCGCATCCGCCTGCGAAATATGCAAATTCAGCAGCTGAAAAAATATTATTTTTCAAAAAATTTCAACAAAACCATATCATGTGACCCCTATTTGGAACGAGCTCGTTGAGCTCGTTCCAATGAGGGGTCACATGATATGATTTTGTTGAAATTTTTCTTAACATTTTAAAAAATGATATTTAAAATAATAACATTTTTAAAAATGATATTTGAAATAATAAATTTTGAGATCGTCTGCATTGGATAAAGAGTTGAGTAGAAAATCTATGTTTTGGGGGTGGGTACCAGAACTTCCTCATTTGTGGGTACATGTGTGCTGAAACTCAAGGTATCAATCATGGAAAAGCTGCTCTTGACAATTTTTAGATCCTTTTTCCTGATCATGAGGAATTATGATATCAACTAAGAAAACATTGAAAATCGCAGCCTATTTATTACTTGTTGCGCTGATTGTTTAGCCAGAGATAAAAGATATTTCATTCATATGAATTTATTATTTTTCTGTTCATTGGAGAGGTCGGAAAGGCACTTTTCAATAAATTATAACAAAACAGTCAGTGAAGTGGTGAGAAAAATAATACTGAATTACAAACATTGACCCTTGAACTAAGGTGAATAGACATGCAAAAAAAAGTTATAAATAACTAAAATTTTCGTCTTTTTTTCCTTCAATACATAGCTTATGACACATCATTGGAACAAGCTGGATGAGCTCATTCCAATGAGGGGTCATAAGCTATGTTTCTGTAGCCCAAAGTTGGAATCATATAGAAATTTTAATGACAGTTTTTGTGAATAGTGCTGGTTGTTGCATTAGGTATACGGTCAAAGCCCAAAAGTATGGTCAAAAATATTTTAATCAAAGTTGCAGTCAGTCTTCGAAGGGTTAGAACAAATAGTTTTGTTTTTGTGAGAAATATTTCACAGCAAACGGTTTTGTTTTGTGTGAATAAAAAATTGTTAGTCAAAAGTATTTGTGTACAGTGTACAGAGTCGCTTGTAAATAACATGTTTATATATAAAACAACATTGGTCAAGGAAGTTTCATATCATTTAATGACCTTGAAGTGTTGGAGTGAAATATCACAATGAATTTAAAGCTCAAACATGATGGTTTTGGCAGAGGAAAAAAAGTGTTATCTGAAGGCCAATCGAAATGAAAATGTAGATCTGTTTAAATTTGGCTTAACCCAGTCAATTTTATATTTGATAGAGAGTGTTTGTTGATTACTTTCCTGATTTGATATTGCTAGCTGCCAGTGCAAATATGATGTGAACTAAAGGTATACACAGCATTTCTAATGTAGGAATTAGCTTAACTCTATGCATGCTGCTGGCAGATATTCCTGCCCAGGACATGATTTCTCTTGCCAATGAAATAAGTATAATTTGGTCAGAATTTATCAAATTTTCTCTCTATAGCTTGCATGTACTTTTAAGCAATGATTTCTTTAGTTAAATGTAGGTAAATATTTATATGCCCGTTTGTAAAAATGGTCATATTATATAAATGGTCTGTCTGTCTGTCTATAAACAATTGATTTTCAACAGATAACTCCAGTTTGGATTATTTGATTTTCAACCAAAATTGGTGTGTGTATCCCCCAGCTAGTAATACAGGCCAACCACTATAGGCACTACAGTAAATTCTAACAGAAAAGTTAACAAACTATATGGGGTATAAACGATTGACTGACCTTGACTTCATCTCCATGTTGTGGTCATGCGTATCCATTGTGCTGAAGTATGTGACCTTAAATAACAATAAATAAATAAATAAATAGTTAACAAACTATATTTTGGAGTCCTACGAAGTTTTGAAATTCGATTTGATTTGGAAAAGTCTCAATTTGTTTCAATTCACCTCGAGTTGCATTTATTTAGAAAATTCGAATCATGGAAAAGTTCTCAAAATCATACCAAGTGTCTCCTCTTGAACTCTTCTTCTATTATCAGGTATCATGTACAGGAGGGGGAGGGGCGGGGTTGTCCTGTACAGGAGACCCGATGATAGAAGAAGAGTCTAACCCTTTACCCAACGCAGACGATATCAAAATTTATTATTTTAAATATCATTTTTTCAAATTTTTCAAAAAATTTCAACAAAACCATATCATGTGACCCCTCGTTGGAACGAGCTCGTTCCAACGAGGGGTCGCATGATATGGGTTTGTTGACATATTTTGAAAAATAATATTTTTTCAACTGCTGAATTTGCATATTACGCGGGCGGATGCATTCGATTCGTTGGGTAAAGGGCTAAAGAGGTGCTGCAGTCATGGAATTCTGACGCAAACGATTTTTAGCTTGCCGTAACTGCTCACGCAATTTAATCCGGCATAAGCCTTTTTTTACTCACCTACTTTCAGCTATTTTCGACGGTGACAGACCATGGAACGTGTGTACAGAATATACTGGGTACATGTGTGTGTCGGCCACTACATGTACCAGTCCCCCTGAACTGCTTGATCGATCTGACCACACTGGGGTGGAGGGGACAGTATAAAATGAATACAGGTTCATTCATTAACATTTTATTAATTCATTTAAAATTGATTGGCTTGAATGCACCCGAAGGAGAAATTACCCAACCCAGTATTAACTTAAGTCTTTAGAAGATCTTTGTGAAGCAAAGTGAAAAAGATTTCAGGAGAGCAATATGCTCGCATAAGTAGGTTCCAGGTGAGCGATTTATTGCCTCCCTGGATTTTTCAGAAATCCAAGCCTGGCGCCGCATCCGAAGCTACTTCAATCCCGTCTTGGGCTGTTCCACATTTTTGAATGATTTGCCACAAAACAGACGAGATGCAGTTAAATACAATACTTGAGTGGAGACAGGCAATGTTTATGGTTGTAAGGAGGTATGATATCGTCAACTTTAGGAATGGTGAGATTCGATTCGAGAATCAATTCAAAACTGTCTGATTCGATTCAGGATTCAAACTCGATTCAAAATTTGAGATTTGCAGGACCCTTCTATATTTGACAACCCGACATTAATCTTAAGCCATCTCTACAAGGTAATTCTGCATAATTCATCCGTGGATTTGACTCCAACACTTGAAACTAGAACATGCAGGGTATGTGATGAGTATTTCATTAATAGATTCCGAGTATTTTATATATGTTTTAGTCAGCTGCTATTTTTATATGTGAAAAAGAAAATTTCAGGATCAATCAGTGTTTTGCCTGTTCCTAGTCTCAAGTCAACATATTTGTCTCCTCCTGCCAGCTTGATATATAGAGGATATGGAATGAGTGTTTTTCTCATATAATATTTATGAAACGAGTCTAAGAATTTTCCGTTTTGGCGAGCCCAAACGGAAAATTTGGACGAGTATCATAAATATTATAAGAAAAACAGTCATTTCATATTCTATTTATCGTATGATACATACGCGCACAAATTAGCCACTTAGTACGACTTTTTAATCCATCACCTAACTTGAGTTGCAAACATCCCCGTATAACTAAAAATTTTAATTTTTGGCTTCCAAAACATAGGTTATGACCCCTCATTGGAACGAGCTTGTTGAGCTCGTTCCAATGAGGGGTCATAACCTATGTTTTGGAAGCAAAAGTGAAAATATAAAAAAATGAAGAGCTTTTTTATACCCCCCCCCCCCCCCCCCCCCCCCACACAAAGTTTGGGGGGGATATAGGAATCACCCTGTCCATCCGTCCGTCCGACCATCTGTTCATCCTTGTAAGGGCAACTCCTAAACCGTTTGAAGAATTTTCATGAAACTTTACACAATGGAAGAACTTCATATGAAGATGTGAATGAAGCAATATAATTCCGTTCTGACATTTCTAAGGGGAGATAATCAAACTTATACTGTCTGTCCATCCTTGTAAGTGCAACTCCTCCTAAACCGTTTGAAGAATTTTCATGAAACTTTTCACAATGGAAGAACTGCATATGAAGATGTGCATGAAGCAATGTAATTCCGTTCTGACATTTCCAAGGGGAGATAATCTAACTTATACATTTCAAGCGCAGGGGGTATCACTTTGAGTTTGCTCACAGTACCCCTAGTTCTTGTAGGTAAAAGATTAATACAATATAACACACCCTAAACAGGATAGATAACGTAAATTCTCCCTACTGAAATTATGCAAATGTAACCCAGTTGTATTTTGTTTAGCCAATCAAATTGTCCAGTTTTGAAATTGACCAATGAAAGCTCCCAACTCTATTAATTATGTTAATTATGCAAATTATGAAAATGTGGCCCAGTTTTATTTTGTTCAGCCAATCAAATGGTCTAGTTTTGAAATGGACCAATGAAGTTGACGGAAGGCTTTATTTATCACTGATTAATATGAAAACAAAATATCAAATGTTTTAAAGTGAACAAAACGGGTGAGTCATATGATAAAAAGCATTTTAACGCAGCTTGTGAAATAGTTATGTACTTTCATTGAGATTTACTCTCTAGAGACTGATGATCTAGAAGGGGGACTGAAGCAGGGGAGTAGCCTTATTAGGGGAAGAGTGTTCGAGGATTCCAATAGAAATTGGTTCCCATGGAAGTGAAGCAGTGCTTGTTTACTTTGGTAAACAAGCTCTGCTTTACTGGTAAAATAGGACCCAGTCACCAATACTTGGGGTGAAAGTCCACTAAAATGGGTAACATGGGTATAAACGATTGACTAAACTTGGCTTTATCTCTACGTTGTGGTCATGATTAGCCATTGTGCAGAAATATGTGACCTTAAACCGATGAATAAATACAGTGTCAGTAAGTTCCATATGGGATGATAGCAGAGCTTGAGCCCAATATGCAATTAACTGACACCGAATTTCTGTTGCCATACCTACCATATCAGTTCACTTACATATTGATGTAACAAATAATATTCTCCTAACAGGAGATGATATGTGGTTAAAAATTATTACAAAATTAAATGAACAATGCCAAGACTAATTTTCTTTAGTTACTTGTGATAAAAAAATCTTTAAACACGGTAACTGATTAAAATGTGGATATCAATGGTGTGTTTGCTTCTCTCCTCCCCCCCCCCCCCCCCCCCCCACCTCCACAGCACAAGTGAATTTGCTGTTGATAGCTTATCAGGTAGTCTACTCAGTTGGCTATAAACTCTTTATGTAATGAATCGGAAACATCCGTCTCCATTACAGTGGAGCCCACTTAGTTGGATATCTCTTAACTGAATAACCCTGTTAATTGAATATAATTTCACAACACAAAACTATTTACCATACCTCCAGTACAAATTTGACCTGTTAAATGAATATAGGTTATAGAGTAAACTCCTGTTAATTGGATAAAAAATCTTGTAACCTGTCGAGAAATTACCCTGATTCTCCCCAGTTTTCCTTTGTTTTTAGGCCTTTTTGGCCTCCGTACATCCAATACAGGCATTTAATCTATTATATCTTGTTTGACAGAGCTCCATGAAATCTATTATATCTTGTTTGACAGAGCTCATGGAGCTCTGTCAAACAAGATATAATAGAATAAATGCTAAGTTTATCTCTAGAATACAAGAAAGTGACATAATCCCTGTTAATTGAATACTCCGGTTAATTGAATAATTTTCATTGGCAAAGTGGCTATTCAATTAATAGGGTTCCACTGTATTAACAAATTGAACAGTAATAAAAAAAATGAACAAAACCATATCATATGATTCTTGACTGGAACAAGCTTGTTCCTGTGAGGGGTTGCATGATATGGTTTTGTTGATAATTTTTTGAAAAATTTAATTGAAATAACAAATTTTGATATCGCATGTGTCGGTGCAGGGTTAACTACAGATTTGCTTACTGACTACCTAAGTTCCTTCTGAAGATTGAGGCAAGCTGCTGTTGGCCAGGGCAATTAGATTTCAAAGCTGTTCAACTTCGCAAGCAAATTCACAAGTTAAGGTCACATTCTGACTGGTAATTAAAATGTCCAGGTACTGAATTGGTCTTAGATGTAAACTGCTATACTACTTGTGTCTCATTTCATATTGTGTGAGCTGCTGAAAGTGCCAATCTGTTATGTATATAACTGTACCCAAGAGGTTAATGATGTATATATTCTACTGTGGAACCACCCTCATGTCAAAAGTCATAGCAATACAATTTCAAAAGAAAAATGATAAAAAGAGATGTCTGTTTATAAGATGAATAAAAAAGTCTGTAAAACATTTTGGTTTGCTTTTATTTTTTATGACCCGCCATATAATGCTGGAGTCATACAGTGTTACCCTTGTTTGCCCATCATTCCATCTTTCCATCGAAGCCTAAAAATAAGCAATCTGTCATTTGCAAAATGAGGTTCCAGGGGGTTAATTTGCTGGTGCTATCCTATACAGTGAGCTAATTTATCCCCTGGTACCTCTTTCTGTTTAGGTTTGAGACCTTGATTCAGATTGAGGTTCACAGAGGGTAAATTTAGTGATGCTACGCTGCTGTGCAGGGTAGCATCACCAAATTCACCCTCTGGAGACCTCATTTTGCATATGTCAGTCGGCTTATTTTCTGGCTTGTTTTCATCATTCTGTCTTTCCGTCATACTGAAATAAGTTTTCTGGACTTTTTTCACCAAACATTGAGATAACTGGCTGATTTCAAGTATGTGGCTTTCACATGGACACATACAAATTGAGTTTGAGTTTGGGCCTGGTTGGGATTTTTTTTTTTTTTTTTATTGGGGTTTAACGACACATTAACAGCCAGGGTCATATCATGTCGGTGACAGTTTTATAGGTGGAGGAAGCCGGAGTACCTGGAGAGAACCACCAAGCAACGACGAGCAGCTGTCAGCTCTCCAACATCGTAACTCTGAACACTGCACCACGGCACAGGCAAGGTTAGATTGGTTGAAGACGTGCACCATCGACGTGCAGTACGCCTTAGTACACAGCGTCATCGTGCCCCCAAGTAGGCAATCAGGGTTAAGTGCCTTGCCCAAGGACACAACGCGGGAGCACGAATCAGTCGCTGAAATGGTCACCCATCCAACTACTAACCGCGTTTGGCGCTGCTTAACTTCGTTGATCTGACGAGAACTGGTTACCGCGACGCCACCGCGCCCCCCGCCTGGTTGGATGATTTTATGTAGAGTTATTGATCATGAGCTTAGTTTATGATTTGAAATCTCTGAGAATCAGTTTTCCATACTTCTTTTTTGCTCACTGGGCATACGTGTCTACTGACAAATCTAGTTTTCCCTCACATGTTAACCCTTTACCCAATGAATCGCCCGCATCCGCCCACGTAATATGCAAATTCAGCAGCTGAAAAAATATTATTTTTCAACAAATTTCAACAAAACCATATCATGTGACTCCTCTTTGGAATGAGCTTACACAACCATCACAAGTTTTGGTGAACTAAAGTTGTGAAATATTCCTCCAATAATTATACCCCCCGCAAACAAAGTTTGGGGGGGTATATAGGAATCACCCTGTCTGTCCGTCTGTCCATCTGTCCGTCTGTCCATCCATCGTAAGCGCAACTCCTCCTAAATCGTTTGAAGAATTTTCATGAAACTTTACACAATGGAAGAACTCCATATGGGAATGTGCATGAAGCAATATAATTCCGTTCTGACATTTCCAAGGGGAGATAATCTGTCCGTCTGACCATCCTTGTAAGCGCAACTCCTCCTAAACCGTTTGAACAATTTTCATGAAACTTTACACAATGGAAGAACTCCATATGAAGATGTGCATGAAGCAATATGATTCTGTTCTGACATTTCCAAGGGGAAATAATCTAACTTATACCGTCTGTCCATCCTTGTAAGCGCAACTCCTCCTAAACCGTTTGAAGAATTTTCATGAAACTTTACACAATGGAAGAACTCCATATGAAGATGTGCATGAAGCAATATAATTCCGTTCTGGCATTTCCAAGGGGAGATAATATAACTTATACATTTCAGGTGCGGGGGGTAGCACTTTGTGAGTTTACTCACAGTACCTCTAGTTTTTACCTCAAAAGGCCTGGAGATTTTTATACATTTTTGCTACTCTTTGACATTATGCATCCTCTACAGGCAGCCAAGGCTTGGAAAGAAACAACTGCCTAGGTACTTAGAGTGTAACTTGTAAGTGTACAGTAGAACCTGTCTTGAGAGACCACCCTTTGGGCCACACAAAAGTGGTCTCTCAAGACAGGTGGTCTCTCATAACAGGTTTCAGGTTTTCTCAAGTCAGTGAATAACCAACCACAAAATTCAGAAATGGAGAAGAATGAATTTTTGTAATTGCTTTGGAGTTCTTTTTTATGAAGTTTTTGTAACAAATTGAAATGGACTGTTATAAAAATTATAAAAATAAATTAGTGTTGAAAATCTTCATTGAAGATTTTCAACACTGATTTATTTTTATAATTTTTATAACAGTCCATTTCAATTTGTTACAAAAAGATTTTCAACACAAATTTATTTTTATTCCTATCTGTCACATTTCAGGTATGTATGAAATTGTTTATTCTGCAATAATCCTAATCTTTTCACATGGGTCTTATAAAAACATCTCAATCTGTAATGAGTTAGCAATTGAAACCCAATTAAGAGCTTTTAATACTTTTAATTATGTTAGTATAACCACAATGGATTTTCCAATTCCAGAATTTATTTATTTATTTATTGATGTTTAAGGTCACATATTTATGCACAATGGCTAATCATGACCGTGACAGTTTTACGGGTGGAGGAAGCCGGAGTACCCGGAGAGAACCACCGAGCAACGACGAGCAGCTGCCAGCTCCCCAACATCGTAACTCCGCACTGCAGCACAGGCAGGGTTAGATTGGTTGAAGACATGCGTACCATTGACGTGCAGTACGCCTTAGTACACGGCGTCATCGTGCCCCCACGCGGGCAATGGAGATGAAGTGTCTTGCCCAAGGACACAACGCGGTTGCCGCAGGTGGGATTCGAACCGAGGACCTCTCGGCTTGCAGCCTGCACCTCTACCTACTGAGCCACTCCAATTCCAGAACAGGTAAAAAGTTTTTGTCATGGTTTCAGTCTCCAAAGGGGCGGTCTCTCAAGACAGGTCCATTATGGCATAAAAATACAAGTTGGTACCAGGTCACAGTGGTCTCTCAAGACAGGTGGTCTCTCAAGACTGGTGGTCTCCCATAGCAGGTCCATTATAGAGTAAAACCAATCGGTGCCTGGTAGATGTGGTCTCTCAAGACAGGTGGTCTCTCAAGACAGGTTTTACTGTACTGAAAAGGCTTTATGTTCCAGTTAGACTAAAATCCTCACCCTCTCATTGAACGAGAGATCGCAAGTTTTTAGCTCCGCCTGACAAAGTCAGCAGAGCTTTTCTGATATCGAGTTGTCCGTTGTCCATCCATCTGTCTGTCGTCCGGCATCAACATTTTGTTTGTCTGAGCCATAATTTCTTTACCACTGGATATTTTAACAAAACTTTGTAACAGTATGTATTGTCACTAGGCAGTGTGCCATCAATCACAATAAAGTCTGGATCCATCAAGGTTAATGTCACAGGCAACATGGTAAAGGGAACACTCAGGAAAACGTCAACATTTTGTTCTCAAGATGTCTGAACCCCCTCTGTCGGCATCAGTTGTGGGGATGTTGCTGTCACAGTGTACCATTTTGTCTGGTGGGGACTTAGAATGGCAGAGAGAGAACACTTCGTGCAGGCTAAAGATCCTTTTGTAATTTACGATAAGAGTGAGGCTACAAAGTTGCCGCTATGAAGGTCTAGAGCTGAAACGGTTAAAGGGTTTTCTTAATTGATTAATCATATGGATTAACCTTGATTAACTGATTAATCACTTGTTTTAGTAGGTAGCTAAATTATTGCTGTACCATTGGCGATTTATAGCATTAACCCTTGGCCCAAAGTAACTGACAAAACCGGCAAGCACTATATATAAAAATCTCCAAATTTTAATAGGTTTTCAATTTTTGTGAAAAAACTTAGCTTATGACACCTCATTGGAACCAGCTCGTTGAGCTGGTTCCAATGAGGGGCCATAAGCTATGTTTTTGAGACAAAAAATGATGATGTTGTCTGCTATCCGTGTTGGGTAAAGGGTTATCAGAATCAGAGATTGGGGATCAAATGTTACCCTGTATATGGCTGCCCCTGAAAGTAGTTACCTTGGGCGGGGCTGTCTTGGCCGAGAGGCCTTTTGTTTCTATGTTTACGACTCCATCAGGATATGCTACTGTTTGACATGACCATGTGAAATATTTGAAATGGGGTTTCCCATTTTGTAATTATTTCATGAATGCAATTACTTGCAAACCACTCCATTTTTCTAGATTTTTCAAACGTGCAGTAGACGGTGTTCCAATTGATATGTTTAAATTACAAAATTGTTTGCAATTTGATCTACCGTATTTACTCTCTGTATTGGGACAGCTGAAAATAATTATTTTCACAGGTGTCCCAATTCTTAGAAAATGGGGAAAGAACAGAGCCTGGTCTTGATTTGATGCTGAATAAAGTTGTGTGTGATTCGTGTTCCATCACTATATATGAAAATCGCCGTCCAATTTTTTTTTATATTTTCAGTTTTTGCTTCCAAAACATAGCTTATGATCCCTCATTGGAACGAGCGTATTGTGTTCGTTCCAATGAGGGATCATAAGCTATGTTTTGGAAGCAAAAAATGAAAATTTTTAGTTACCCAAGAATTTTTTCTATGAGTGTCGTCTGCTACTAGCGACGGGCCAACTGGAAACAAATCTCCTGAATGTCCCAAACATTGTAGCATAAAAAAATATAGTTTTCTGGAAAAATTGTGTTTCCCAAATCATAGAGTGTCCCAATACATAGAGTAAATACAGTAATATGGAATGACCTCGATCTTCATGTGATTTATTGGTTATTTTTGCAGTGACATTGTGGAGTACTTGAGAAGTTTATTCACTAAACTTATCATTAGAAGTGGTCTTGTTTATTCCATGATGTGGGGTTTGGGCAGTAGGTAGGATCCTATTGGAACATATACACCATTGTGATGAATTGACAGAAGCATGGTTTGAGGTTTAGAGTGCATGTTCAACCTCGATGCTCCGCATCACAGATTAACATAACAGCCACAAACCTCAGACAATGTAACTGTCTGTTCATTACAAAAACTTCCAATGGTTGGCACCTGCTTTGTTGTGATAAAAAAAATAAAGTTGGAATTTGGGCTTTAACCCTTTACCCAACGCAGACGATTTCAAAATTTATTATTTTTAATATCATTTTTAAAATTTTTTCAAAAAATTTCAACAAAACCCATATCATGTGACTGTGTCCCCCCCGCCCCCCCCCCCCCCCCCGCTCCCTCTTTGGAACGAGCTCAATGAACTCGATCCAAAGAGGGGGTCACATCACATGATATGGTTTTGTTGAAATTTTTCGAAAAATAATATTTTTTCAGCTGCTGAATTTGCATTTTAATCGGGCAGATGCGGGAGATTCATTGGCTAAAGTGTTAAGAGTTAAAATCTTTGCAGTGTGACTAATCATCATACTTAACTGGTGGAGTGTTGGAAGCCCATATTCCATATTTAGGCTTTATTCTGTAGTACCAGTACCACAACTCAACAGGCCATTATTCTGTGGATGTGCTGTGAATTGTCTTTGATGTAAAACTTTTTCATTTGTAAGGATTTGCCTTGTTATGCCCCCGACTTTCTCGGAGGGGGTATCTAGTGGAGAGCTGCTTACGTTCGTGCGTAATGCAAATGTGTCCGAACGTACCATACTTTTTCCTCAGCATGAGGGAACAGATCCTACAGTAGAATTAACACCTTCGCCTGAGCATTTACAGTGTTATTTGCCCTTGTTTAACTTTGGGGATGATTGAAAAATGTGTCCATCCAACATATTTGCTCCTCTAGCACGGTCATTATTTGTCGGATTCAAATAATTTTTGCCATGCTTGTCCGTCAACTTGGGGGAACGGATCCTACAGCAGAATTAACATCTTCGCTTAAACATTTACAGAGTTATTTTCCCTTGTTCAACTTACCGTAGGGGATTATTATTGAAAAATGATTGAAAAATTTATCCGTCCAACATATTTGCTACTCCAGCTCTGTCATCATACGTTGAATTAAAATAATTTTCATCATGCTTGTTCCTCAGCATGGGGGAACGGATCCTACAGTAGAATTAATATCTTCGCATGAGCATTTACAGTGTTATTTGCCCTTGTTTAACTTAGGGGATGATTGAAAAATGTGCCCATCCAACATATTTGCTGCTCTAGCTCTGTCATCATAAGATGGATTGAAATAATTTTTGCCATGCTTGTTTATATTAGTACAGATTGCTGCAGGCACATGTCATGCTTTTGATGGCATAATACTGTCCATGGTATTGCAGGAGGGGGGCATATTCCACGCTTTGCATTGCTCTTGTTACAATTTATGGGTGAGTGCCATAAATTGTAATAAGACAAAGACTTAAGAACATATTCTGATGACCAAAAATAATTTAGTGCTCTACCAGTTCAAGCCACAGTTGTTGTTTTTGTGCAGTTTACAGTTTCAGAGTAAATACTTCGTTGGGGGGCATGGTAGCTCAATGGTACACTGTTGGACTTCTATGCTAGAGGTCCTGAGTTCGATCCCTGTCCGTGACGACCCACGTTGTGTCCTTGGGCCAGGTACTTTATCCCGGTTGCTTACATTGGGGCATGATGACGCCATGTACTAAGGCACACTGCACATCGATGGTGCACATGTCTTCAACCGCTGTAACCCTGCTTGAGCAGAGCTTGAACAGAGTTAGAATGTTGAGGAGCTGACAGTTGTTCGTCGATGCTCGGTGGTTCTCTCCAGTTTCTCCAGCTTCCTCCACCCATATAATTGTCACGGTCATGATTAGCCATTGTGCATAAGTATGTGACCTTAAACACCAATAATAAATAAATAAATATGTTGTTGCATAACTGGTAGAAACCCGCATTTTCTTTCACTCTTACTCTCATTCCTTGACAATAATGTTTGGAAAATGCTCTATGTTGACAAGTTCATAAGTCATTGTTCTCAAGTTTATATAGCATTTTTCTGGGTTAGTATTTTCACTCCTATCATGCAGTGGTAGAGGTATATAGATATGGGATCTGTTCATAGTTCCATCCATCAGTCCATCCTTCCACCCACCCCTCTTTCCCCTATTTCTTGTCATCACATTTTAAAGAAAAGCATTCAAAATATTTTTCTCCAAATTTAAAAAATAGCTTTTTGCTGATACCGATATCATGAAAGTGATTGCAAATCAACTTTGTCCAAGTATTTCTTCCAAGAGTTATTGCCCTTGTTGGTATTGAGACTTTCTTGTCACCACATTACAATTTCTTGTCAACTCATTTCAAAGAAAATCATTAAAAATATTTTCCCAATTTTAATATATAGCCCTTTGGTGATAATATTGTGAATGGGATTGTGGGCCAGCTGTGTCCAAGTATTTCTTTGGGGGTTATTTCCCTCGTTGAACGTTTTTGTTCCATTATCATTTCTTGTCCTCACATTTCAAACAAAAGCGTTGCTTTTTGGTCATAATATGAAGTGGATAGCGAAACAGCTGTGTCCATGTATTTCTTTGAGAGTTATTGCCTTTGGTGAACTTGGGTGGCAAGAGATTAGCCATCCCATGGGATGGCTAATCTCTCACTACCCAAGCCCAATATGGGCAATAATAAATGGAAGAACTGGCAAAACTGTCAAAACCAATTGATTTTTTTACCTGTGAAGGAAAAATAAGATCGAGAATCAGCTATCAACAGGTCTGCGAGGCATGTATTGGGCAAAGTAGAGTGAGGCGGCCAGTCATTCATGGCTTCATATATTCAGCATTCTTGTCCCTTTGCCCAACGTTCATTCCGATTTTCCTGGAGCCTGGCAGATATCCTGCTCAACATATAACACTCTCATCTCATGTTTGACTGTAAAAAGAGATATGTTAGCCAATGTATTAATTTGCAATAATTTTATTATTGATGGCTTTGTTTCTTCACTTTCTTGAATTTTTAATCAGATCCAATTGTGGCTACAGCAGCCATGGCTGCATTTTATGAAGAATTAAAAAAAATACCACAAACTAATCACATCAAGATCAAGTTGGCCATGCTTTTTGAAAGAGTAATAGTCAAGAATTCTGTTTATGAAGATATATTATCTGGCCGTGTGTTCCTATTGTGGTATGCCTGGGGGAGGGGGGGGGGGGGGGGGGGGGGGGGGGGGAGTGTCAGATAGTGTAACTTTTAAACAAAGAATTTGTTTTTGAACACTGGGTGTCGAAAAGTCTCTCAGGATGACAATCGTAAATCAATTTCAATCTTAAAATTTTACGGGTGGAAGAAGGCTTAGGAAGCCGGAGTACCCGCAGAGAACCACCGAGCAACGACGAGCAACTGTCAGACTCCCCGACGTACTAACTCCACACAAGCAGGGTTAGAATTGGTTGAAGACAGGTGCACCAACGATGTACAGTATGCCTTAGTACACAGTGCCACCGTACCCCAAGTGGGCAATCAGGATTCAGTGCCTTGCACAAGGACAAAATGCAGCGACCTGTGGCGGGGATCGAACCGTGGTCCTTTCGGTTTAAAGTTCGGGTATCATTGATGGCGAATCAACAAGAGAGATGTGTGTATGGTTACATCTTGTAACCTTAAAACTGTGTGTACATAATCCCACCGCAGCTATATAGAAATGTTAGTTCAAACTTGGACCCAAAGGTCTTATTATATTTTTGGGGTGTGGAACTTCGGTGTAGATATGTGTAATGTACCGAAAAACCAAACAGATACCGATATCATTCATATACCGAAAAACTGAACAGAACCAATCATTGAATGCCGAAACCATCTGTATTTTCATATTTTCCTGCATTAGGTATTTTTAGGCCTTGTTTAGGCCTTGTTTAGGCTTGATATCAGCTGAAGTTTTCATTTGCATAAAGAAGCAAGGCTTATATTCCATCTAAATTTGGGAGAATCCATTTGGATTCTCGCAAAAACGGTTGCGAGAATCCATACCTGCTATGATTGTCCTAAGATTCCATTAGGGCGCCCTGGTTGAACCCCTGTTGTACACTGATACCACATGTTAGCCCTTTACCCAACACAGCATTTTAATTTCTAAAATCCAAATTGAATTTGACAATTTAAAAAAAAATTATCAATACATATATTTATCAATAAAACCTTACAAATATAGATGCCATTGGAACCAGCTCATTGAGCTGGTTCGATTCCAATGACAGCCATATTTGTAGTTTCATTGACAAAGTTTCAGGATATTTTAGGTCATGTGCTAGCCTTGTATTCGTTAATTTGCTGCTGCTATGTTATGAAAAGGTGTTAACTTGACTCAATTCTTTTTACGCGAATCCCAGCAGAGGTGAAGCGAGAATCTACATGGATTCTCGCTTACTTGTTTGCGCGAATCTTTACGAGAATGGATTCTCGGATTCTCGTTGAAATATAAGCCCTGACTTAGAAGTGACAGATGTTCAGGTTTGTTGACCCTTAAAGGCTTGCGCAGTTGTCCTGAATTCCCTCTACACTACAATCTGTACATGTCCAGTTGCTCAGTAGTGATTTCTAGTCACGTCTTGGCTGCCTGTTTAGGCAGCCAAGACGTGACTAGACACCACTACATGTGATTCATGTTGGCAAAAGAATGCCAATATTGAGCTCCCTGCTGCCGCGTTTGTGGCGCTGTGGTGGAACGATACAAGGACAACTTATTTTGTATTTTCCTAGCGTGAATTCCCCTTTGGTACAATCAACAAATCTCCATTAAGTCAGATACCGAATACCGGGGTATAACCACCACCCCCCCCCCCCTAAAAATACCGATACCGAACTCAGAATTTCAGTACCTCCCAGCTCTAGTCCTGTGTTTCACAGGACGTACTTCGTCAAAAAAAATATATTGCGACCTCTGCGTCCAGGTTTGGAATATAGAATTGTGTGATTAAATTATTACTGACCCTCCCCCCCCCCCCCTATCAATGCAAGATAGACACGGCCATGTCGGTGTATACAGCCGTGTATCAGACGATTCCATTTGAAAGGTTCAGTTGGTAGAGTGCTAGATCTGGTAGTCGGAATTTGTTCAACAAAATTCATTTCAACACATCACCTAGAACCATTCTCCAATAATATGAAATAAACAAATTCATTTAAACCCAATTTCCTTTTTGGGCCGGGTATAAAACATGAACAATGAACAAACAATATGATGACTTCAGTGTGGCACCCTCCACTTTTTAGCTCACCTGACTGAAAGTTAGGGTGAGCTTTTCTTATCACGCTTTGTCCATCGTCCCTCGTCTGTTGTCCATCGTCCCTCGTCCTACATGAAGGTGGTGTTTGAGCATCTTTCTCCTAAACCACTGGCCACATTTTAATTAAATTTCATGTAAGTAGTGGTTATATAGGGGCATTTTGATTTTTATCCAAAATAGATTTTGGCTCATATTGAGCAGAGGTGTGGGGAAAAAATGGCCAAAAATCTTCTTCTAATGAACCACCAGTAGCAGAGACTTGATATGTGGTATACAGAGTCCTTTTGAGGTTTAGAATTAAGTTTGTTCAAGAGAAGTTTGTCAGGCATTATTTGCCTTTGTTATGGGAGGGGCAAAAATTTTGGCCATGCCTAAAATTTCTATTTTCAAAACCGTCAGGTTGATTTGAACCAAATTTGATATGAGATGATAATGGGTCATAAGTAGTTGATTGATGAAAAAAGAAAATTCTCATTACCCTGTGGGAACCTCGGGAGCTAAAAATAGGAAAAACCTTAAAACTGCCATATCTCCAAAACTACACGGTACAGAGAATTCTTATTTTGTATAAAGCTTACTTTTATCCAGTAGAATAGAATGGTTAAAAAAAATCCCTCTTGGTTTGATCACAAGGTACTTTTTTCAGGGCTTTGAAAAAGTGCTGAGTCAGCACTTTTTAACACTGTAGGCAATGGGAAAAAGATCAAAAAATCTTCTCCAGATCCAGCAGGCAGAATCTTTTAATATTTGGTATGCAACATTGTAGGGTGGATCTGATTCAAGTTTGTTCAAATCGGCCCCCTTGGTTCATATCTGGGCTCAGTATAGAAGCCCGAATTCGAACTTAGTGCATTTCAGGCAAATTTCTTAAAAAATCTTCTTCTCCTGATCGAGCAGACAGAATCTTTTGATATTTGGCATGCAACATTGTGGGGTGGATCTGATTCAAGTTTGTTCAAATCGGCCCCCTGGGTTCATATTTGGGCTCAGTACAGAATCTCGAATTCGAACTTAGTGCATTTCAGGCAAATTTCTTCAAAAATCTTCTTCTCCAGATCCAGCAGGCAGAATCTTTTGATATTTGGTATGCAACATTGTGGGGTGGATCTGATTCAAGTCTGTTCAAATCGGCCCCCTGGGTTTATATTTGGGCTCAGTATAGAAGCTCGAATTCGAACTTAGTGCATTTCAGGCAAATTTCTTCAAAAATCTTCTTCTCCAGATCCAGCAGGCAGAATCTTTTGATATTTGGTATGCCACATTGTGGGGTGGATCTGATTCAAGTTTGTTCAAATCGGCCCCCTGGGTTTATATTTGGGCTCAGTATAGAAGCTCGAATTCGAACTTAGTGTATTTCAGGCAAATTTCTTTAAAAATCATCTTCTCCAGATCCAGTAGGCAGAATCTTTTGATATTTGGTATACAACATTGTGGGATGGATCTGATTCAAGTTTGTTCAAATCGGCCCCCCTGGGTTTATATTTGGGCTCAGAATTGAAGCTCAAATTCGAACTTAGTGCATTTCATGCAAATTTCTTAAAAAATCTTCTTCTCCAGATCCAGCAGGCAGAATCTTTTGATATTTGGTATGCAACTTTGTGGGGTGGATCTGATTCAAGTTTGTTCAAATCGGCCCCCTGGGTTTTTATATTTGGGCTCAGTATTGAAGCTCGAATTCGAACTTAGTGCATTTCAGGCAAATTTCTTAAAAAAATCTTCTTCTCCAGATCCAGCGAGCACAAGCTTTTGATATTTGGTATGCAACATTGTGGGGGTGGATCTGATTCAAGTTTGTTGAAATCGGCCCCCTGGATTCATATTTGGGCTCGCTATAGAAGCCCGAATTCGAACTTAGTGCATTTCAGGCAAATTTCTTAAAAAATCTATTTCTCCAGATCCAGCAGGCAGAATCTTTTGATATTTGGTATGCTACATTGTGGGGTGGATCTGATTCAAGTCTGTTCAAATCAGCCCCCTGGGTTTATATTTGGGCTCAGTATAGAAGCTCGAATTTGAACTTAGTGCATTTCAAGCAAATTTCTTCAAAAATCTTCTTCTCCAGATCCAGCAGGCAGAATCTTTTGATATTTGGTATGCAACATTGTGGGGTGGATCTGATTCAAGTTTGTTCAAATCGGCCCCCTGGGTTTATATTTGGGCTCAGTATAGAAGCTCGAATTCGAACTTAGTGCATTTCAGGCAAATTTCTTAAAAAATCATCTTCTCCAGATCCAGCAGGCAGAATCTTTTGATATTTGGTATACAACATTGTGGGATGGATCTGATTCAAGTTTGTTCAAATTGGCCCTCTGGGTTTATATTTGGGCTCAGTATTGAAGCTCGAATTCGAACTTAGTGCATTTCATGCAAATTTCTTAAAAAATCTTCTTCTCCAGATCCAGCAGGCAGAATCTTTTGATATTTGGTATGCAACATTGTGGGGTGGATCTGATTCAAGTTTGTTCAAATTGGCTCCCTAGATTCATATTTGGGCTCACTATAGAAGCTCGAATTCGAGCTTAGTGCATTTCAGGCAAATTTCTTTGAAAATCTTCTTCTCAAGATTCAGCAGGCAGAATCTTTTGATATTTTGTATGCACCATGCTTAGGGGGGTGAGATTCAAGTTTGTTCAAGCCAAGTCCCTGGGTTCATATTTGGGCTCACTGTGGTAGCCCGAATTATAACTTAGTTCAAAATGAGGAATTTTCTTTAAAAATCTTCTTCAGATCCAGCAGTTGGAGTGTTTTGATATTTGATATGCAGCATCCTTAGGGGGGTGAGATTCAAGTTTGTTCAAGCAATGTCCCTAGGTCCATATTTGGACTCACTGTGGGAGCTTGAATTGTAACTTAGTTCAAATGAGGAATTTTCTTTAAAACTCTTCTTCAGATCCAGCAGTCGGAATGTTTTGATATTTGATATGCAGGGGGGTGAGATTGAAGTCTAAAGCCAAGTCCCTGGGTTCATATATGGGCTCCCTGTGGGAGCCCGAATTATAACTTAGTTCAATATGAGGAATATTCTGTAAAATCTCCTTTTTTTAGATCCACTGGTCAGAATCTTTGGATATTTGGTATAGGCTTTTCTTAGGAGCAGCAGATGCAACTTGTTAAATCAATTCTATTTATTTAGGCTACCATGTCAGGTGAGCGCCCTCAGGCTCCTTGGGGCCTCTTGTCTTTAATCCTTTGTGCATAAATTTTTACATGAAGAAACAAATGGTAGTGGACGAGCAAACGATATAAAGGGCAAAAAATCTGAAGCGACGCTCGATAAAATTTAATCCAACAGCTCCACAGAGCTGTTGGATTAAATTATCACTGACCCTCCCAACAAACCAGGATGGTTTTGCCCATTTCGCCGTTGACAGTATTATCTGAAATGATACATTCCAGGGTCCGAATGTTGAAATGTTTGAAACCCTGATTGGGGTATCCAGCTCTCTACCGGTTAAGTGAAACAGTGCATTAATAAAGTTTTAGAGTTATGTTATGAAGTCGAATGGTCGAGTTGATCACCTTCCCGTTAGTTTGATATCGATTTTAAAGAAATTATATGTAGTGTACACACTGCAGTTAATGTTGAGAAGATAACTTCAGAAAAGACGAACGATTATTCGGTAAAAAGAAAGTTTACACACATATTTATCAAACCCAAATCTAGTTTCACAAGCGCAATAAAAACTCGCGCACACAAATAAAAATATTGCTTGGATTTAGAAAAACAAAAATTTGCATTTTTATGAGAAGAGAATAAAGAACGGAAGCTATTTGATAGTTCATAATACACCCTTTGATACAAATATCGCTGCTTGCTGGAGAAGATAAAACAAGGAGATCGACTTCACAAAGTTATCATGATTGGGGATCAGAAGTTGACTTTGTTTAAACTTGAATATTAATTCACGAATGCCTTTGTGGAGTCCGGCGCTTTTGGGAATACACACTGATGGTATTAAAATAACCTTTAATGATTGACTACTTTTTATAAGCCGTTACATATAGTGTCTAGAATAACCCTAGAATATCCCACATTCTTCATGGGGCATCTTCGAGGGAGCTGGTGTTGTGTTATGTAATGCATTGTTGGAACGGACTCAGAAAGTCCTTCCCAACACCCTGTAACACAACAGCATTTCGGCAGCGTGAGTAGTGATCTACCATGAAGAGTTTCTGTTTGCCTTTTATTGGGGTGTAACGACACTTTCGACAGCCTGGATTACCCCGTGACGTACATTCTTACGGATGGAGGAAGCCGGAGTACCCGTAGAAAGCAACTGAGCAGCTGCGAGCAACCGTCCAACTCCCCAACACACTAACTCCTCACAAGCATGATTAGTATTCACTGAAGAGGGGGCGTGGTGACTCAGTTGGGAGAGGTGCAAGCTGCAAGCCGAGAGGTCCTCGGTTCGAATCCCATCTGCGGCAACCGCGTTGTGTCCTTGGGCAAGACACTTCACCCCCATTGCCCACGTGGGGGCACGATGGCGTTGTGTACTAAGGCGTACTGCACGTCGATGGTGCACTTGTCTTCATCCAATGCATAACGAAATTGACTAAGTCAGCCCATGTGATATACAAAAATCGCCATTTAAACTTTATTGTTTTTGCCTCTTCCTTGCAGGACAGAGCTTGTGGTCCTGATCGAAACGAGCTCATTGAGCCTGTTCCGATGGGGACCGTGGGCTGTGGTTTGTGGAAGGGTGACAAAAAGAGACTGCGTTTTCGAAGATCAATTGGTACTGTCCAATGTATGTAAAGTGCTCTAAGTGAAGGGTTGAGAAATATTTCAGCTCTCTGAATTACAAGCCGATACCACCTCACAACCTATCCAATATGACGTGTATAATATATCTTATTTTGTTACAAACTGTATATACTTGTAATCTTATAATTCCTGCTTTTTTCTTTCATCCTCTTAAGACACTACAACACATTCTTACTGCCACACAAACATTCTATACCAAAAACACTAACCGCACTCCACGGTGCACTGACACCCTCTCTCCACCTGTCACTTAGCCCCTAATCATGGGTATTAACCCTTTACCCAACGTAACGGCCAAAACCGGCCAGCGCTATTCTCAAAAATCGCCAATTAATTTTCAAAATATTTTCATTTTTTGTCACAAAAACATAGGTTATGACCCCTCGTTGGAACGAGCTCGTCGAGCTCATTCCAACGAGGGGTCATAACCTATGTTTTTGAGACAAAAAATGAAAAAAAATAATAATTCAAGAATTTTTTTTGCAAGTGTCGTCTGCTTTTCGTGTTAGGTAAAGGGTTAACATAGAGCAGCACAGGTCGGTAATAGGACTCCATTATAATTTTCTCGTGTGTAGGTACTGTGTGACCAGACAACCAATTGGAACTCAGCACTCTGTGAAGATCCGCACCATTAAACTCCGTCTCTCATTGGCTCTGTGTGTTATCCTTGGTATCATTCTCCTGTCTGGGGACATTGAAGTTAACCCTAGGCCCCCCAGAACTGAATCAGTAGATATAACCAGTATTTCTATACTCAGTTATCCCTTTACCTAACGTGAAAAGCAGACGACACTTGCAAAAAAAAAATCTTGAATAACTAATTTTTTTCATTTTTTGTCTCAAAAACATAGGTTATGACCCCTTGTTGGAACGAGCTCGACGAGCTCGTTCCAACGAGGGGTCATAACCTATGTTTTTGAGACAAAAAATGAAAAAAATAGTGAAAATTAATTGGCGATTTTTGAGAATAGCGCTGGCCGGTTTTGGCCGTTACGTTGGGTAAAGGGTTAAAATATCAGAAGCATCAGAAATAAGCTCGATCATATTA
Source organism: Pictodentalium vernedei (assembly GCA_031216915.1). Classification (NCBI taxonomy): domain Eukaryota; kingdom Metazoa; phylum Mollusca; class Scaphopoda; order Dentaliida; family Dentaliidae; genus Pictodentalium; species Pictodentalium vernedei. The sequence goes on from CM062290.1 coordinate 55,093,813, forward strand.
CAGATGATATAGACGATTTTGATATAATCTGCTTCACCGAAACGCACCTCGATCCCAGTTTTAATTCCGACAATGTGCTAATCCCGGGTTACCACCCACCAGTCAGAAAGGGCAGGAACCAACACGGTGGCGGTGTCGCGGTTTTTTTCTCAAATGAAATATATGCCAAACGTGTACTGGAACTAGAATTTGACCAGTCGGTCTTATGGTTTGAGATTACCTCAAAACGCAAGTTCTTGCTCTGTTTAGCATAACGATCGGTTCAATTCTCTAGTAACGAATATTGGGAGAAGCTGGAAGGCGCCATTGAAGACTCACTCAGTATAAACCCGTCCCTGATAATCACCGGAGATTTGAATAGCGACCTTCTTAACCCTTCTAGTCGTTTAAATGAAATTATAAAGCATTACAACCTCCATAACGCCATCAAAGAACCGACTCGTGTAACTCCAACCATAAGTACTTTATTGGACCCTATAATAGTAAGTGATGGTGTTGTGGTTTTAAACTCAGAAGTCCACGAACTTGGTGTCTCCGACCATAAGGCTGTATCAGCAGCTATAGAGACTGGCATAACACAGAACGAAACGAATATTCGACAGATCTGGAATTACAACATGGCTGATTTCCCCAAAATGAACACTCTGATATCCGAAACAGATTGGTCTTTTATTTCCGACACTTTTATTCTTGATGCGTCATACCACAAATTTGCAACAATTTTTTTTATATTGCCACAGAATGTATTCCATCTCACAGTGTAGTCATCCGTCCGAATGATAAACCCTGGTTTGACTCGGCTCTTCGTCGTGAAATTCGTCAGAGAGATCGTCTTCGTAAACGAGCTTTGAAAGACCGAAACCCATTAATAATTGAAAAATATAAGCATGCTCGTAATAAAGTAAATAATATGAAAAAGAAGGCTAAATCTACATATTTTTCAAATCTGGATACTTCACTTGCAGTGAGCAGAAAGCCTAAAGTTTTTTGGCACACTGTCAAACAGTTACTGAATAATTTTGCGAGTGAGCCTTCCGTCCCCTTTCTAAACCACAAAGATGATGCAGGCAGCACAGTTATGATAACAGATAACAAGGACAAAGCCAATCTGCTCAATAAAACATTTCTATCAAATAGTAAAATAAATGATGATGGACATAGCTTTCCTGATTTCAGACCAAAATGTTCTGAGAGCCTGTCTGAAATTGACTTTTCCGAAGACGAAGTGATCCGGATTCTTAGCAATCTAGATACCAAAAAAGCAACTGGACACGACGGTATTAGCAACCGTATGCTAAAAGAAACCAAAACCACAATATAAAAGCCATTGGTTCAGTTATTTAGGCTATCATTCGCCTTACGTGTCTACCCATCAGAATGGAAGCTGGTAACAGTCGTGCCGATTTTTAAAAAGGGAGATGCCCATAATCCTAATAACTACAGACCAGCCTCTCTTCTTAGCTGTGTCAGTAAAGTTATGGAGAGGATTGTTTTTAACCAAATGTACGAACATTGTTGTGTTAATAATTTATTTTTTAAATATCAGTCCGGTTTCCTGCCCCAGCATAGCACCGTTTACCAACTCATCGAAATATATCATAATCTCTGCTTGGCCTTTGATAGGAACCAGTTTTCTCTTGGAGCATTCTGTGATATATCAAAAGCATTCCATAGAGTGTGGCACAAAGGACTAATTTATAAACTGAGACAAAACGGTATATCTGGACTACTCATCGAGTGGACCAGCAGCTATTTGTCTGATCGTAAACAAAGGGTAACTTGTAACTCAATTTCCTCCGAGTACTTACCGGTTAATAGTGGTGTTCCACAGGGTTCTGTCTTGGGCCCGTTCCTCTTTTTGATATACATCAATGACATTTCTGAAAATCTGGATTCACCGGACGTGTGTCGATTATTTGCGGATGATACAAGCTTAACAGAAAGTGGGCACGAACCGGATGACATTGCTACAAAGTCCAATGAAAACCTCAAAGCCATTTCCGAATGGGCAAATACATGGTTAGTTACGTTTAACCCTTCAAAAACCGAAATTGTTCTATTCTCCAGGAAACAGGTTAACCTAAGTAATGCTGTAATGTTTGATGAGACGCCACTTGAACTCGCAATGTCACACACCCACCTCGGTCTGACCTTACAGGGGGACCTAAACTAACCAAATTAAAAGAATATGTAAAAAGGCCAACGCCAGGCTATCCCGCTAAGAAAAGTTAAGTATATCCTTGGCAGAAAAAAGCCTTGAAATTCTATATAAATCATTTATACTCCCTATTTTAGATACGCGGATGTGGTATGGGCTGGTGCACCAGATTACCTACTTTCAAAATTGGATAGAATCCACGCCGATGCAGATAGAATAATATCCGGTCTAACGAGATCTGCTCCAGTATCTACTCTACTCGCAGAACTTGGCTGGGAAACCCTTAGACATAGACGCCATCTCCACAAAATGATCACATTTTTCAAAATTGCAAATAACCAGACCCCCAGATACCTAACGGACTTATTACCCCGAACGTTTGAGGACATTTCCCCGTATAGCACCCGGTTCCATTCTAATTTCCAACTACCACTTACACACACGGAAGTATTTAAGCGGTCATTTATTCCCTCTTGCATTTCCGAATGGAATGCACTACCTCTAGAAGTTAGACAGTCTGATTCACTGAATAACTTTGTTAAATATTTCAATACAGGCATGTATAGAGCACCTAAGTACTTCAACAATGGCGATAGGGCGGTTAATATAATACACTGCAAGCTGCGAAATTCCTGTAGCGACCTAAATTTTGATAAATACTCTAACTATATTCAAAATACACCAAACTGTTCATGTGGTTATGAGACCGAAGACGCGAACCATTACTTCTTCAACCGCAGTAATTACTCAGACGAAAGACTTGCCCTACAGAGAAATCTTGTGCATCTGCCAATAAGAACGGCCAATGATCTTCTTTATGGTATTCCAAACTTACCGGATTCCGTCAATATTCACCTTTTTCGCAGTGTACAAAATTTCATAAAAGCCACGAAGCGGTTTTAAGACTAGACCGCTAGATGAGCACAGGAGTCTAAAAGCATCCTTTTCCTATTCTGTTGATCTTTAAAATCAGTGGTCATCTCTGTTTACATCATACATGGCACACTTCTATTCACTTGTTTGTCCTGTCTGTCCTGGCAATAGTAGTGGTGTGGACTCCGTTGGAGTCGCGGTAGTGCCGAAACGTGGCCCATAGGCTTGTTGACCCAAGCCAGCAGTGTTGTAGTGTGGCATTTCTTTTTTCTCCCCCCCCCCCCCCTCACTTCTTTGTTCTGTATCTTGCAAAGTTGAATATCCATCAGCTTTCTTCTCTAACTTTGTACATACACAAAATTGTTTCAATATATACGTACGTTTTGTTTCGCCATTACATATAAATTCATGTAACTACTTGTAAACATGTCATAATTTGTAATTGTAAACGTATTTCAAGGAAAGGATATAATCTAAGTGCTGGGCACTTGTTATCCAATCCTTTTTGTTGATTATAAACAAATAAAATATTTTAATCTAACCAATGCTAACCCTGCTTGTGTGGAGTTAGTATGTTGGGGAGTCTAACAGTTGGTCGGTGGTTCTCTCCGGATGCTCCGGCTTCCTCCGGCACCCGTAAAACTGTCCGACACGAGGTGACCCGATATGTCGAAAGTGTCGTTAAACCCAATAAAAAAAAAATCTCGAAGACAAGTGCACCTGTGCAGTACGCCTTAGTAAATTCAGCCACCACGCTCCCAAATAAGATGTGAATAAAACAGTTAATAATAAAATGCGTTTGGCGAGGAGATAAACTGGGGTTTAACGGCACTTTCAACAGCCAGGGTCACGTCGTGTCTGACCATTTTACGGGTGGAGGAAGTCGATCGAATTCCGGGACTGAACCACCGTTCAACGGCGAGCAAGTGTCACATTCTCCAGCTTTCAAATTCTGCACGAGTTCGCAGCGATCGGTAAGTGCACCTTAGTACACAGCGTCACCGTTCCCCCACGAGGATTATGTCTTGCCCGGTGACTGGAACATAGTTAAAACTAGTCAGGATCGAACCGTCGACCTTTCAATTTACAGCCCATTGCTCTAACCACTGAGCCACCGCATTTCCATCAGTGTGTAACAGCGTTTTATTAGAGATAGTAGTCATTTACAATGATATTGAAAATAAAATAGTTTATACTAAAATTCTTTTGGCGAGTTCCTACATTCCTGACTTTTGTTGTCATGAAAATCGACTCTAAATAAAGTTATCTCCCTTGAAATTATTAATTATTAATTAAGAAGAAAGTCATTGTTCAGAAAACAGATATGGCATCAGCAGAACTTAAAGCTCAGTTTTCTTTTATTACGTTTAATAAACGAAAACAACAGACAGCTCACAGAGCTGTCTGTTCTTTCGTTTATTAAAAGTAACAAAGGGAAACTTGGATTCTCATGACAAGCTAATCAGAAGGAATTTGTTCACATATAATCCTCATTGAGAATGTCTATCAGTGCCACGCCTACCAAATCTAAATGTCTATTTTGGCTTTGTTTGTATTAATTTGCAAGTTTTTATTCTTCCCATGAAAAAGATAGCAAATTCCACCTCCAAGACTTTTATATTAATAGAAAGGACAATATCTGTATTATATATCACGACGCGCACACTGTTGATATAATGAACAGAAAATAGTTACAGAATATCAAAAGATGGAGAACGCGTCGTTTTTTTTTTATTTTTAAATGAGTTTCAAAGGAGAATAATAGTAAAATGTTGAAACTGATTGGGAAATATTGTGAAAAGCCAGCTTCTGTGTTTTAAAACTTCTCTGCATTAAAATGCCTGAAGTCGGTGAAATCATGCGAATATCGTTGATACAAATTCGATAACATTTCGAAATTTCAATTTTTATATGAAATTCCCACACCTTTAGTGTTAACCCTTTACCCAATGCAGACGATATCAAAATTTATTATTTTAAATATCATTTTTTAATTTTTTTCAAAAAATTTCAACAAAACCATATCATGTGACCCCTCTTTGGAACGAGCTCGACGAGCTCGTTCCAAAGAGGGGTCACATGATATGGTTTTGTTGAAAGTTTTTGAAAAATAATATTTTTTCAGCTGCTAAGTTTGCATATTACGCGGGCGGATACGGGCGTTTCGTGAGGTAAATGGTAAAATGGACTGGCAACTTTGGGAAAATAAGGGGAGCTAACTTTTCCTCAAATCATTTCCAATGACGAAAATTGTCAACCGTCACATGTCTTTAACGTCTTCAATTGTTGGTTTAAGACCTTCGTTTGTTTTGGTATTGGTGGGTGGAGTGAAAGCTAGCTGTTCCCAACGCACATAGCTATACAGCCACACATAATGGTGCAGCCGACGGAACGAGGTACTCGGTACATACCTACGTATATGTTGGCGTGAAGCTAGTCTGTGTATTTCTTTTCAATCTCTTTTGGATGCCTGATATGCGTTTATATCGGGTGGGGGTGGGGGTGGGGGACGCTTGTGCTCGGAATAACAAAATACATTAAATAAGGTGCATTACACAAAAATTGGTCATGTAATGGTCCAGGTATGTGGACCTGTCTGTGTGTGGACCTTATAACCCACGGTACAATCCCATGCCCTAATAACATCGCGGCAGAATCCCGAGGTATACCTAATATTTCAACACGATATTCTGCACCAGACCTGGAATCATACGCCGGCGTATACATACGGAGGTAAGAAAGATTACCTCGGTATTTTGGGAGACCTCGGTAGGTTGAAGTGTTTTTCTACGACCTACCTCGGAAGGATCGCTGTACCAACCCATACAAGAACACACACACCCAAACACCTTCCGTCGCACTCATCAAGACCCGTGTATAATTTTTCAATCTCGTTCCTACCAGACCAAAGGCAGCATCTTCATTCATCGGAGAAGACACGTGTCTATCCACTCTTAGCCATGATTAGACACAGATTTTAATTAAAATAGGTTAAGTTAAGACATTAACAAGAAAATGGGTGCTGGTAATCCCCCCGGTTTTGGAAATAAATAGTTCCCATGAGATGAAGACAATAGGACGCCCGGGAATAAATATGTGCGTTCGTGCAAATGTTCACCGTGTGATATTATTTAAAAATATCGACATTTTCACTCGAGATATTAAAAGGATTGAAATATGTAAATATACTGAAAGAGACGACACATGACATATCGGCTGAAGGATGTCAACAGCGTCGCCAACAATGATTCCAAATCATTTACACAAACAACGATTAATGACATTGAATCAAATTGAAACAAAATGTTTTGGCTAAAATCCGACATCTGTTCATCAACCAGCACGTTTGCTGCTCTCCTTTAAAATATCAATAACCTTTTACCCAACGAATCGACATCATGCGCACACCTAATTAACCCTTTCAACTCTAGAGGACGCTCTTCAGGCCCAGGAACATGATACTTCATAATTTCATAAACCCTTTACCTAACGTAACGGTCAAAACCGGCGAGCGCTATTCTCAAAAATCGCTAATTAATTTTCATTATTTTTTTCATTTTTTGTCTCAAAAACATAGGTTATGACCCCTCGTTGGAACGAGCTCGTCGAGCTCGTTCCAACGAGGGGTCATAACCTATGTTTTTGAGACAAAAAATGAAAAAAATTAGTTATTCAAGAATTATTTTTGCAAGTGTCGTCTGCTTTTCAGGTTAGGTAAAGGGTTAAGTAAGATGGTTGCCAAGTGAATGTGTGGGGTGACCAATCAATATGTTCGGGGGGCGCGGTGGCTCAGTAGGTAGAGGTGCATGCTGCAAGCCGAGAGGTCCTCTGTTCGAATCCCACCTGCGGCAACCGCGTTGTGTCCTTGGGCAAGACACTTCTCCCAATTGCCCACGTGGGGGCACAGTGGCGATGTGTACTAACGCGTACTGCACGTCAATGATGCACTTGTCTTCAACCAATGCTAACCCTGCTTGTGTGGGGTTAGTAATCTGGAGAGCTTCACAGTTGCTCGCCGTTGCTCGATGGCTCTCTCCGGGTACTCCGGCTTCCTCCACCCGTAAGACTGTCCGACACGAGGTGACCCTGGCTATCGAAAGTGTCGTTAAACTCCAATAGACATCAATAATAATAATAATAATAATAATAAATATTTTCAACGTGCAACCCCCAGGCTGCACGTTGAAAATATTAATTGGTCTATATACACCCAAATAACGAGTATGGATTCTTCCAGTTGGTGCCATTACAATGCTTTGGAAGATACCACTAGGGTTCAAAGGGTTAACAAACTAAACAGCATAATAAAAGTATAATTAAACAACCAACCATGTGACGACCCCCCCCCCCTCCCCCCACACACACACACCACCACCACCATTGGAATGAACTAAAGTTTTTCTGAACGTTTTTGAAAAATTTGGGAAAAGTTGGGTGCAGGGTTTGTTTTTATATTGTCCCCAGTGTGTCCGACCTATAATGTAGAGGCTTGCAGGAGATTTATCATCCGATGGGTGCGGATGCGGTCTATCAAAGGACCTCTACGATTTTTTCTACCGTTATCTCTCGCTTTTTGATGCTATATCCTGCTTATCTCGGTGCGAGACGTCTCAACATTTCTCTATAATCCAACTTTTAATAAATGTAAGCGACACCGTATTGATACATTAAAATGTATTTTCCATACGAGCCCAAGAGAGACCGGAGTGGGGTGAGGGTACGGGTGCATCACTCCCCCGCTCTTCACCAAGGCGACAAGGATTCTTCCGTTCCCTTTTGTGTGGATTTGATTCTGCCCGACTGCCCGTGGCTGACAATTTTTGTCATTGGAAGAGATTTACTGGAAAATTACCTCCCCTTAATCTTCTAAAGCTCGGGCAGCCCTCAAAATTGGCCACAGAAATCAGCACTGCCGTGGTGAATGCTGTAGTAAATTAGTTTTACCACGGCACATCAATGCTGTGGTAACATTTTCCCCCAGATGCTCGATTTATCATATTTCAATGTGTATTAGAAATCAAGAGCAACGTCCCATCCTTAATACCCTTGTGCAACACTCTTAATTATATAACTCAAGTATTGAATATCAGGACTGGCAGTTACCTGCCAGTCCTGATATTCAACGCTTGAGTTAGGAAAGGCTACATGCACTCCTAGTACTTGATTTGTGATGTTCTTTAGTTCAAACCATATTTATTTCCAAGAAGCCAAGTGAACTAATCTTAAACTATACAAACAAGGCCATGGATTAGACATAGAGTCCGAAGCTTACAACTCATCATCTCCACATAATGTACAGAATTGATTTTCGTGTCTGTGATTGCTGTGGCAATGCCGTTGGAAATGGAATTTACCACAGCAATTGATTGCCGTGGTGAAATATTCCTAATTTCAAGGGCTGAAAGCTGTCAGTATATTTTACACGAAGGGTCTGGGAATTTCGTATAAAAATTCAAAAATCGGGATGTTCGCGAAGTTGTATGATCGATGTGCGCATCATTCACAAACTTCCCAGGTCTGGCAATCCAGAAAATCAAGGAGTGCAAAACAATTGCCTTCCTCAGATTGCTTGGGAGTGGAATTGCACCTGAAATTTCCAATGCAAAAACTTTTATGCTATTTTGATTAAATTCACTTCAAGGTATTAATATTGTGACTGAAAAATAGTACATTGGAACCCTTTTAACTGAATAGCCAATTTGCCAATGAAAATTATTCAATTAACAGGAGTATTCAATTAACAGGGATTGTGTCACTTTCCTGTATTCTAGAGATGAGCTTAGCATTTATTCTATTATATCTTGTTTGACAGAGCTCCATGAGCTCTGTCAAACAAGATATAATATATTAAATGCCTGTATTGGATGTACTGAGGCCAAATAGGTCTATAACCAAAGATTCAGGGTAATTTCTCGACATGTTACACGATTTTGTATTCAATTAACAGGAGTTTACTCTATAACCTATATTCAATTAACAGGTAAAATTTGCACTGGAGGTATGGTAAATGGTTTTGTGTTGGGAAATTATATTCAATTAACAGGGATATACAATTAATAGATATCCAATTGAGTGGGCTCCACTGTGCTATCTTCAGCTACACAGCGGAAAAATTGGCACACACATCTTCTCATTATTCAAAATGTTGCATTCAATTTTTATGTGACTGTCTTCTACACTCAAAATGTATTGAAATGCGACACAGAATGGGTCATGAATTATTGCAAATCAATGCAACATTGACAAATCGTCCCCGTCGCTTGTAGGCACATAGAACACATTGGAACTCAGGGGGACGACATGACAATAGATTTTAAAGGCAGTCCCAAACAGGTCTGACATTCCAGAAAATCAAGGGATGCAAAAAATTGCCCTCCTCAATTTTGTCTAGCGTGCAGTAGGCGTGCAGCACCCCTGAACTCCTAAAGAATGCCAGGCCTGACTTCATGCAATTCCCTCTAGATTGGTATAAAAAGACAGAAGAAATCTTTTCACGTTTTTTTCCCCAAGGCTTGGACGTTCGACTATTATTCTCTGTTGAAACCCGTTAAAAAAATAAAAAACGGAGCTTTCACCATCTTCTGTAACTTTTTTCTATTCATTACATCATCAGTGTACACATCGTGACATATAATACAGACAATGTCCTTTCCATTAATATATACAAGTCCAGAAGATATGATTTGCTATTTTTTTCCCGGGAAGAATAAAAACGTTCAAATTACTTTTAAAACACGTTCGCTAAGCAAGAACCAAAGTGGACGCTTACTGTGAAGTAGTTGCTTATTTATTTATTTATTTATTTATTGATGTTTAAGGTCACATATTTCTGCACAATGGCTAACCATGACCGTGACAGATTTACGGGTGGAGGAAGCCGGAGTACCCGGAGAGAACCTCCGAGCACCGTGAGCAACTGTCAGCTCCCCAACATACCAACTCCACACAAGCAGGGTTAGCATTGGTTGAAGACAGGTGCACCAACGACGTGCAGTACGCCTTAGTACACAACGTCACCGTGCCCCCACGTGGGCAATGGGGATGAAATATCTTGCCCAAGGACACAACGCGGTTGCCGCAGGTGGGATTCGGACCGAGGACCTGTCGGCTTGCAGCCTGCACCTCTACCAACTGAGCCACCGCGCCCCCAAGTAGTTGCTTCTAATTAGCTTGCCATAAAAAGCCAAGTTTCCTTTTGTAAGTTTTAATAAACGAAAACAACAGGCAGCTCCGAGAGCTATCTGTTGTTTTCTCTTATTAAAATTAAGGATAGGAAATTTGGCTTTATTTTCAACTGATGTCATAGGCGTTTTCTCAAAAATTACTTACTTCTTAATTCGTCCGTTTAATAATTTAAAGGGAGATAACTTTATTAAAAGTCTAATAATTTCAAGGGAGAAAACTTTATTAAAAGCCGATTTTCATGACATTAGTCAAGGAGGCATGTCATCATCTGAAATGCTGTAGTGAACCGGTACTATTTTGAATTCTTCGTATAAACTCTGATTCGTTTAACCCTTTACCTAACTTGAAAAGCAGACGACACTTGCAAACAAAATGCTTGAATAACTAATTTTTTTTCATTTTTTGTCTCAAAAACATAGGTTATGACCCCTCATTGGAACGAGCTCGACGAGCTCGTTCCAATGAAGGGTCATAACCTATGTTTTAGAGACAAAAAATGAAAAAATAATGAAAATTAATTGACGATTTTTGAGAATAGTGCTGGCCGGTTTTGGCCGTTACGTTAGGTAAAGGGTTAACCAAGTCTTGCGAACGTGGTCTCTTGGTCACAGCACCACATGTATCCAACTGGAACATTCTGATCCTGTGTCCAGGTTGCTTTTCCAAGTTGGCAAAGCTCCCTTACCCCCTTACTATTTCAACCTCCCGACGTTCCTGCATTTGATAGCCCAATTATTATGAACGTCACCCTATAAGTTGAGATACCCCAAGTTTCAAACACCTGAAAGTTGAAATTTAGTTTCAACTTTTAAATGTTTGAAACTTGGGGGTATGCATCAGCATATTCTTTTGACATGTCTTCAGAAGTTATCATGACATATCAAAAGCATGTATTTGCATGAAAGGAGTGGGGAACTGAAAATAATTTTACTGTTCAGAGGGTATGTATTTACAGAGAAACCCGGTTTCCTTTACTTCTTTTCTGAAGTGTGATAGGTTTGACACGCTGGTGGTCATGCAAATTCGCCGGGCAAAGTCATTGTAAGCTCTAGTGATTAGAATATGAATGAGGGTCACCGAGACCAGAGTAAAGTTGGGTGATTTCTCGCGAACAGGGATGTGGCGACAGGGGGGTGGGGTGGGGTGGGGGTGTCTCACCCCCAGCTTGGAGTATTTTTTTTCAATAATTGGAAATTCCGAGGTCAAAACTCAAGTAGTTGAAAATTCAATAAATTAACATTGTTCATGAAAAATATTAAAACTCCAACTAATGATGAGAAATTTTGATCTTTTATTTCCAACTGAAACTTGAGTTTCAATTTCCTACTCTAAAATTGACATGGCCTCAAAATTTCGACTCTGACATCAATCCGATAAATTCTCTGACCCAGACACATTATAAATGACGCTTTTTCCGTTTCAGGACTAGTGAAAATGTTCAGAAGGGTTCATAACCCTTTACCCAACGCAGACGATTTCAAAATTCATTATTTTAAATATCATTTTTTAAATTTTTTAAAAAACTTTCAACGAAACTATATCATGTGACCCCTCTTTGGAACGAGCTCGTTCCAAAGAGGGGTCACATGATATGGTTTTGTTGAAATTTTTCGAAAAATAATATTTTTTCAGCAGCTGTATTTGCATATTATGCGGCGGATGCGGGCGATTCGTTGGGTAACGGGTTAAAAGATATCACCCAGCGCTGCAGTGCAACCACCTGTCGAAACCACTCACAGTTGGAATTTACACCGGTGGCACCCCCCCCCCCCCCTCCCAGCTGAAACCCTCTAGCCACATCCCTGCTCGCGAAACAGCAGTTTTAGTCGCAAGAGGGTACAGTTGAAAGTTTATTTTGCAACATCGTTGAATGAGTGAGAGTTGTGAGAAGCCTGGCGCAATAACTGTTTTATTTCCCCCAACTTATTGCCTTTAGGGATTCGTATTTTGAATGGGCTTATGGCTTTGTCAGTACAACCTAGTGCGCCTAAATTTTGTGAAATGGAACAACACGAACACATTTCCCCAACAGAGTTTATACACAGTCTCCCAGGTCCACGCATTCTGTAGGCCGAAAACGTGTATTTCATGGTTTCCTTTGCCGTCACGAACATTCTGGATTCTGCTGTCTGTCTCAGATAGATGTGAAAATGTTTTGTCGGTGAAGATTTTAATCTCTAACATAGTAACACATCGTATACGCTACCCACTGTAGCCCAAAGGTGTACAGTAGCGCCGAGGGAGTGGGGGATAACTGCACCAGCCCTCCAACGATTTGGGTGTTTTAAAAAGCTGAAAGTCGTGGGTAGGCTTTTGGTACGAGCTTCCGACGCTGGTGGAGGTAGCAAGAGTGCGTAGTTACATTACTGACTAGGTTCCATTCATATACCACTTGTTAGATGTTTGTTGGTTTTCCGACTGTCTTTCCTGCATCGTAGTTGTTGCATTTATCTTTGGATAAAAAAGCACCATACACACAGAACTACGGATAATAAATTAACCAAATTGTATGGAAATAATTGAGTAGATCAGACACCATACCCCCCCCCCCCCCCCCCCCCCACCCCGAGCGCTTATCGCTTCGTGCCTCGACACTCGTAGGGCCCATAACGCCAGTTCTAAACATCGTCCCCTGAGTTCCAATGTGTTCTATGTGCCTACTGGAACTCAAGGGACGACATTGCTCCGGTGCCCGTCCTCACTCTCGGCGTCCCTGCGGATGTTCCTCAAGCTTTACCCGAACTGTTACAATTGTCTCCCCAGGCACAATTTGATTGCTTCCGCCTCGTGTCGGACAGTTTTACGGGTGGGTGAAACCGGTTTACCAGGAGAGATCCACCGAGCGGCAGCGAACAGCTTCCAGAATCCCCTAACGTACTAACTCCGCATAAGCATTGGTTGATAACAAGTGCAACATCCACGTGCTGTGCGCCTTAGTACACAGCGTCACTGTGCCCTCAGGTGGGATGAAGTGCCTTGCCCAGGGACACAACTCAGTCGCCTCCGGTGTGGGTCGAACTATGGACCTTTCGGTTTGAAGTCCAATGCCATAATCACTGTGGCACCCGCTCCCAAGTCAGCACGTAACTTTCAGTTTCATGCACGCAGTCATTATAAATTTGCCCACCTTTTTCAGTACCCCTCAATACCTATCTTTCAGCAGCTATTCGCCCAATAAGAAGTGTTTGTTTACTGTGGTAAAGAAGCTCTTTTTCACTTGTAAAATAGGCCCCAGTCACTAATGCTTGGGGTGCGAGTCCTCTAAAATTGGCAACATGGGGTATAAACGATTGACTGACCTTGACTTTATCTCCATGTTGTGGTCATGATTAGCCTTTGTGCAAAAGTGTGTGATCTTAAACACCAATAAATAAATAAATAAATAAATAAATAAATAAATAAATAAATAAATAAATAAATAAATAAATAAATAAACCCAATGCCATTTGTTTCAAAAAGACAGGCTAGGCACAGTGACGTATATAAAATCTCGGGTGGAGCAAACTCTGCCCCGTCGGGAACTAGTCGGGTATAATGCCACTACCCGACACCACTCATTTGAATCGGCAGGCTTATCTTTACTGGGACAAGCACGGCACAAACCCGAAGTTAGAACACGTGGTTCTAAATAGCCAAATGGAAAGCCTAGCTACCCGGGGTATCCAAAATTATTAAAAGAACGTGATCGATAGACTTCTGTAATCACGCTCTCGGGCCAGAGTTTGATTCGGTGAGGAATCAGACGCTGATATGAGCTTTTTATTTTAGCCACTTTCGATGGAGTTTGTGCGCTGCCCATGGGTAATTTGGGGAAATATGGTGTCCCTTGTCTCATGAAGATATACAGATATTCTTTCGTGCTCCATGCAGTTACCGATATTGCAATCAGTAAGTCGTCCCGTGACAACCATAGGATTCTATCTTCTACTGGAATATAGAACCTTATAGTTCTAATGCGACGAAGTGTCATGATGTAGCTAAAGATGCTGAAAATGGCCTTTAAACCAATAAATAAATAACTAATAAGTATTTAATCTACCTTGACAATATTAAGATATAAACAGAATTATTGGAACTGCGTGTTGCATTCATAAAACTACAGTTGCGGTGAGTCTTCTTTCAAATTATTTAGAAAACAAACATTACGAATAGTAATGCCATCGCCGATTCATTTAATTCAACCCTCGATTATCGATTTAGAAATATTTCTTGCGTTGCTTCAAAGAAAACGAATGTTTATGGTATTTGGGGATTCAATTGGATGGAATATTTCAGTTGGTCGGAAAAGCGAACCGTTTCGGTTCGCTTTTCCGACTAACTGAAATATTCCATCCGATTAGATCTGAAAATCGGCGATGGACAATTTGAGGGCTAGATTGGTTCCAAGCCTTAACAACTTCGTTTCGGAATTTGACTGATGATAGCTTATTCCATAACAACATAGATCTGTCACAGGTATGCTATAGTTGCTAGTTTAATGGTATATGAGTTAGATCTGCCCTCGAAATTAACAATAGCAAGCGGCAATGTCGTGATAAACGCCGTGCTTTACCACGCCAGCGTTAACTGAATTGTGTCCTTGGACAAAGCACTTCATCCCGATTACCCACATTGGGCACGGTGGCGCTGTGTACTAAGGCGTACTGCACGTCGATGGTGCACTTGTCTTCAACCAATGCTAACCTGCTTGTATGGGGTTAGTACGCTGGGGAATCTGACAGCTGCTCGCCGTTGCTCGGTGGTTCTTTCGGGTACTCCGGCTTCCTCCACCCGTAAAACTTCCGACACGAGGTGACCCTGGCGGTCGAAAATGTCGTTGAACCCCAATAAATAAATAAATAAATAAATAAATAAATAAATAAATAAATAAATAAATAAATAAATAAATAAATACCACGACAGTAACGATTGCCGTGAGTGATTTTGGAGAGTGTTGGTGCATTGCCAGAATAACAAATAAAAAGCAGCAGAAGTACATGCACACAAGGACACAAGGGCAACTTGATTTTATGACCGAGGTAGGGCCTTGCCAATCTCAGATTTCGGGTCCAATCAAATCTGGGATCGATTCTCACCACTCTTCAAGTTGTAGATATTGCATCTGCTTTTCCAACCGTTCAACCATATTGTCAGTCTCCACTCAAGTATCGTGCTCAAATAGGTTACAATACACTATTTTCGTGCAAAAAGGCGCCTCTAGCGGTTTGCACACCAACCTTTAATGGAGGATAATAGTTTCCTGATTTATCCAATTGGTGGAAAATGAACGGAGCTTGTGAGTGAAAATACAATTTTAAAGTGCATGTTTTGAAAAAAATATAAAATATTGATGATAACTGTCTTCTGAAAAGTGTGAGAGAAGATAAAAATTGGATGGGGCAGGTAAGAGTATGTTTATTTCATTCAGTGCGAAGCTGGACGGTAGTATAGGAATCACCAAATTTAAAGGCAAAAGTCACATGGTGACCTCTATTTTTGTCATTATATTTTTTTTCAAGAGGTGATAAACCAAATGGATATAGGGGTTTTCTTGCCAAAATCGGCTTGATGAGGTGGGGAGAGAGGGGAAGATTTATGCTGTCGTCAATGGAGAGAAATAGAGATTATTACCATTTTGTGGATGTACAAAATATGTATCCGAGTCGAGCTCTGGGTTCTAAGGGCAGATCACGACGTGTCAAAGACGAGTCGTGATCTACCCTTAGAACCCGGAGCGAGACTCGGATACATATTTTGTACATCCACATAATGGTAATAATCATTTTATCTTACAATATATTGGGGATAAGTCAAAAATGTAGACGAATATAATGAACTGAACTATTTATTCGTACGGGTGAACAAAATGAAAAAAAATGGAACTCACGCGAATGGAACGTACTTGTATCCGACCCCCTGATACAAACATCTGTATCAGGGGTCGGATACACGACAGTTGCGGAGTTAATACAGACAAAATACATGTTGGTTGTAAGATAAAACAGTGTATTGTAACCTCAACAGCGACTCGTCTATTTGAAAAAGTCAATCAAAAATGCGGAATATTCCAGAACGAAATCGAATTAGTTTCGCAAGCGGAACCTTCTGGAACTCTTTTTTCTGTCATCAGATCTCCTCTGGAATGGAGACCTGTTGATAGAAGAAGAGCTCAGGGGGAGACAATTTTGATTTGGGGAATATCTCGCTGATTCGAAATTTCCGAATCAGAGGAATCGAATCGAATTGTCGGGCCAAGTTTGATTCGAATTAAATTTCAAAGCCCCATGGGCTGCCAGATCGATCGAACAAACATGCATGGGTCACACACCACAATATCTGAAATGAAAAATGAAATGAAATGTAATTTGCAGTGTACGTTTACATGGAGTAAAGGTACACTGCACGGAGACAGCAGAGCCCCGGGAGCTGTCTTCCTGTCATTCACATATTAAAATGTAATTAATCCTGACATCAAAACTGCAAACAATTGCATCCTTACTGGATTCATGGGGGTCACTTGTATTACTTAATTATTTAACCCTTTACCTAACGTGAAAAGCTGAAGGCACTTGCAAACAAAATTCTTGAATAACTAATTTTTTTCATTTTTTGTCTCAAAAACATAGGTTATGACCCCTCTTTGGAACGAGCTCGACGAGCTCGTTCCCAAGAGGGGTCATAACCTATGTTTTGAGACAAAAAATGAAAAAAGAGAACGAAAATTAATTGGCGATTTTTGTGAATAGCGCTGGCCAGTTTTGGCCGTTACTTTGGGTAAAGGGTTAATTATTTAATTTCTCGCCCAGCACAAAGAGAACACTATTTTCACAAGAAATGCTCTTAACTGGAACTTCCGTTTATTTTGGTTTTCAAATGATTGTAGTTGATGGTAGTTGCGGGCCTAACCAGGCATCTAGTATATCCAACATCTCTCACCCACCTCATACTTAATTAGCGCCAGGCGATTCATTATTTTATTTAAGGTAGCCTACAGGCTGTCCACCAAATAACAAATTTCACACTAATGATCTGACCCCGGACGGAAAGACAGCAGTGACAATACGATGCCTGTCTTCGAGAACTGACACGTTTTTCTTTTGTCCAATTTTGCAGAAAAGGAAACAATCCGTTTAATTGTGTGTAAACATTCCTACTATCGCTGACGACTGCCAAACTAAATTAAGATCCGTACAATTCTCTTAGGATTTTGATTTTTCATTGATTGATTTAATAATGAAATTTTAGAGAATTTGTTCAAATATTGAACATTGAAGCGCGTGTTTACATTTTCAGTTCAGTGTCCTGTTACCCTATAGGATACTGTTTACCATCCTCGGCAAACCAAATGCCTTGAAATTGCAGTCGAAAACACACGAATTGCAACCAAATAATACTGTGGCGTATTTTTGGCTCCAGTTCAAAAATAATACCTCAAGATTAGAGTGCTCTTCTGTTTCATGCCTTTCTCTTGCATCTCAAACATCTCCCTCTCACATCCCAAGTACAATTTTCAAAAGAGTTACTGATATATTCGACATGAACAATTCTGAACATGCCTCTCTTCAAAGAGTACCATAAAAAGCATACGTTATTCATAACCGTTGTAGTGCGCACCAAAAAGCCGTTGGAAATCATTTCCTAAGTGTTTCAAAGCAGAAAGATGTATTGATACCAGAGGGCTTGTTCATCAAACACCATTCCCCAATAAAATTTGTGTTCGCAGTGCTTCTTTTCTGAAGTGCGCTATCGTGCGCGCACATATGGCGCACCTATGGCGGACATTTTTGCAATTGAGGTACACTTTTTCTCGCACTCCTAAAATATCAGTAAAAGGATATATCGGGTTATTTCTACGCCACACACAGGCATAGAAATTATTAAATATTTCTTACGGCTGATATTTTAGGCCGAAACTCATGTAGGCCTGGTGTAGAAATTATTAGATATATTCCATATTCTCTAGGCCGCCGACAGTGAGGACTATCCCCGGGGAAATGTGTAGAACGGGCGTTAAGGGCCCTGCGAGCGCCGCGGGCGCGAAGCGATAGCGGGGTTCTGGATGGGTTTTTAAAATAGGGGGTTTAAATTAGTGCTAGTAGAAGCATTCTCCTATACATTTTCTTGGCAATATCTACTTAATGATTTCCTTACAATTTGGGTTACTTATTACCTGTATTTTTGTGCGCATGGTACATTTTTTTCTCCAAAGATAATCGTGACCACCACGATGCAGGAAAAACCGATGGAAAACCAACAAACAGAAACAAGCGGGTTTTTTTTATATGAATGAAACCTAGTCAGTAATGCAACTGGATACACTTGCCATCTCCATCAGCATCGGAGGCCCGTACCAAACACCATCACCATCACCATCCCACGACTTTCAGCTCAAACGCATCGATAAGTCAACCAACACTTTTTTTAAACACCAAATCCCCCAGGCCCCTCACGGGGCGGGCCCCAATCAGTTTACCCCTCCCCCAACGGCGCTAGTGCATATCCTCCTGGCACTTTTGGTTTATAAACCAAGATGGACCTGTAGTGTGGCGTACGATCTATCAGACATAGCCTAATCATGCTGCTGATATTTTTAAATCTTTTAGACCAAGAAAGGCCTGGCGTGTTAAGTAGAAATTATGAAATCCATCCTACTGCTGATATTTAAATCTGATCCCAGGTAGGCCAAGGCCTTGGTTATGGCATAGATATTATTATATATATCCTCGTGCTGATGCCCCAAATATTTGCCTGGTAGAACAAGACTCCGTGTGGAAACTAATGGAAAAAATGGGATTGAAACATGAAGGGTAATAGGATGAGGAATGATTTGAGGAAAAGGGTCAATTTTATAGTTGGGGAGATTGAGAAGGCGCCAATGGGGGAATTATGAAACACATTTTGACTGAATGCTGGGATATTAGGAGGGAGAGTGGGGGGGGGGGGGGAATGCCCCGGTGGGACACTGGTTTAATGTAGGCGTCGTCGTTAGAGCACCGCGAAAAATCATGCAGCGGAAGGCAGAATATTTATTATTATTATTATTAAACAAGCTCTGCTTTACTGGCAAAATAGGACCCAGTCATCCATGCTTGAAATAGAAGTCCTCTAAAGTGGGCAACATGGGTACAAAGGATTGATTAGGCCTCATAAAGTAGATTTTCTGTTTCTCAGGCCTTTTTTGTAAAAATGCATGCGGGCGGGCGGGCGGGCGGGCGGGCGGGCGGGTGGTTGTTTATTTTATTTTTTGTAATTATTTCTTTGTCATCAAAAGTTCATTTCTTGGTTGTTTTATGTCTTAGGCCCCATAATCTACAGTTCGGAACAACATGGGTGGTGATGTATTTCGTCCCTTGAGTGCAAGAAGATTTGCAATGTTAAAGCATTGCAAAGCCTTGTTGCACTCAAGGGACAAATTTATCAATTTTATTAACTTGGGTAAAATATAAGCCATAAACCATTTAATTTTTATTTTTTGAAGTTTGCATTGGTTATAAAAAGAGAACATGCGGTAGCCAAAAAGAACGACGCGGGAGGGCCAGAGAAACAGATTAACGTAACGGCCAAAACCGGCCAGCGCTATTCTCAAAAATCGCCAATTAATTTTCAATCTTTTTTCATTTTTTGTCTCAAAAACATAGGTTATGACCCCTCGTTGGAACGAGCTCGTCGAGCTCGTTCCAACGAGGGGTCATAACCTATGTTTTTGAGACAAAAAATGAAAAACATTAGTTATTCAAGAATTATTTTTGCAAGTGTCGTCTGCTTTTCACGTTAGGTAAAGGGTTAACCCTTTGAACATTAGCGGCCGCTTTTCCGGCCAGCAACATGATACGTCATAACGTCATTATACAGGATGGCTGTTCAGTAAATGTGTGGGGTAGACCAATCAATATTTTCAACGTGCAACCCCGAGGCTGCTTGTTGAAAATATTGATTAGTCTACCCCAAATAATGAATATAGACTCTTCCAAGTGCTTTCACTAAACTGGCATGGAAGATGCCACTAGAGTTCAAGAGGTTAAACTTGACTTTATCTCCATGTTGCTGTCACGAGTAAGCATTGAGCAGAAATATGTGACCTTAAACGCCAGTAAATTACTGACATTAGGGACGCGAGAACAGATAACCCTGCAACTTTAGACTGTTGTAGAATAGAAACAATGTTGTTGTTGTTGTTGTTGTTGAATTTGGTGTCTTCTACTTTCGCTTGAAGAAAAGAACATAGACATTCCAAAATCACTTGCCTTGACTATCTGCAGTGATAATTTAGCTCCCCAAGCGTCGCATCTTAATAACTTTTTAAGTTGCAATATTTTTTACCAGCCTTGTTTTAAAACTGTGAACACCAGAGGCCGCTTTACCGGCCCAGGGACATGGTGCGTCATACTTTTATTAAGTAGAATGCCTGTTAAGTTAAGGGTGGGGTAGATCAATCAATATTTTCAACGTGAAGCCCCAAGGCGGCGTATTGAAAATATTGATTGGTCTACCCCCAAATAATGATTATGGACTCTTCTAATTGCTACATATGAACTGACATGGGAGATACTACCAGGGTTCAAAGGGTTAACAGAAATGAAATACTATAATATTATGTGTGTTGAGGAGGGTGGTATTATTCTTCCCCATGTGTGTGTTTGGGGAGGGGCATATTTCAATTGTTACAGTATTCCGCGTGGGAATCCAGTGATGTGAAGCTGTGCCTGTTTACGGTGGTAAACAAGTTTTATTCTACTGGACGAATAGGACCCGGTAATTAACATCTGAGGTGAAATTTCTCTAAAGTCAGCAAAATGGGTATAAACGATCGGATAATCTTGACTTTATACTTTTGTTGCGGTCAGGATATAGCCACCGACGCTAAAATAATCTTAAAAACTAATAAATGAATACTTGGGAGGACTGGAGTAGATATAGATGAAAGCCTTGTGTGTGGTGATATATTTTAATAGTTAGAGGATTTGCATCAAGACAAGCCAGGCGCGAAGCCAGGATTCTAGAACAGGGAGTGCCCAAGCCAATTTTGGAGGGGCCAAACATAATATTCGGAAGGCCGTTGTGGGGATTCGGGGACCTCTTCCAGTCTAAACTAGGAACCCCGGTAGTTACCTCCTCCTCCTCCCACTTCCCTTGGGGGAAGTGGAAGGAGTAGGAGGTAACGACCGGAGTCCTCGTTAGGACTAGGCCTTCCCTAGAAACTTTTGCAAAATTCAGTGCTCTAAAGGCGAATCTGGGGCATTTGTATCGTGAGTAGCCCTATAATGGAGAGCATTTGTGGGCTCTACGTTTTATGAAACTTGCATGGGACCAATGTTTTTTTTTGGTGGGCGCAAATATTTTAGAGGGACCAACCCCCCCCCCCCCCCCCCTCCCCAAACCTAATTTCAGTGGACCAGATATCATTTTTCTGGGATGACGCATCACCATAATTTTAGCAACAAAAACTGGAACTATCGCAAAAGTGTTGAAAACCTCTGAAAATGTGACCAAATCCAAGGGCGATAATCCTGTGTTCATAAACTGAATTGAATAAATTGTGCTTCGTCCAATATCTTCGGCTGCCACGGTTACAAATTACATTGCCAACTCCAGTTCTGTATCTAGTGTCTAGTTAGTTGTATTGTTGACTGCACTCAAACTTCAGAGGTCAAAATAACATGGTTACCATTAACCTACCTCATCCTTAATTTAACATTTCCACGAAAGATTTAGTTTACATAAACCAAAGAATGAAACTCTACAATATGATCAAACATCCACATGTTTACAGAACGTGTCGTACGATAAATTTTGTTTGATATTTTTTTGTAATTGATGATTTTTCAATAACATTGCATCGAAGGTGATATACCACCGACGTGCTTTCGCGCCCATTTCCACCTAACAAATTGACTGTTTTGTCAATGAAGTCGTGGCTCCGTCAATACACCTGTTAATTTAAGACTGTGTAGGATTCTGCATATACCATTTTTGCACTAACAACCTTTTCTTTGTGTTATTGTAGCAACCAAATTATAAAAGAACGCAGTCCCGCACACAGAGTTTATTTATTCAATGCAATGCATGCGCTAATAAGTGTACATAATGTAACCCACAAGGGCCACGGAACGACTTTGAATGTGTGTGTATAAGGGGGGGGGGGGGGGGGGGGGGGGGGGGGACTGAAACGTAAGTATTTATCAGATAGTTGCATCTAAGTACTTAATTATACGAGCTGCACCTCAGAAAAAATCAGCGACACTTGTCTTTTTCAATTTTCTCGGATGCCACAGAGTTAAGAAAGGACGCTGGTTTTGTTTACATTGGCATGGCGGGGTTCGAACCCACGCCGAGAGAGTTTCCTTCGGCACCAACCGCCTAGCGAAACTATACTGAACCACGTACATCCCTCGGTCCCCTGTCGAGAGAGTTTCCTTTGGCACCAACCGTCTAGCGAAACTATACTGAACCACGCACACCACTCGGACACCTGTCACCGCCTAGCGAAACTAAACTGAACCACGCACATCACTCGGCCACCGACAGGTGGCCGAGTGGTGTGCGTGGTTCAGTATAGTTTCGCTAGGCGGTTGGTGCCGAAGGAAACTCTCTCGGCGTGGGCTCGAACCCCCGCCATGCCAATGAAATGCAAGCGAACGTTCTGGGATACACGGTTCAAGTTAAGCAACGTCGAACCCGGTTAATCATTGGATGGGTGACCGTCTGAGCGATCGATTCGGACACGGTGGCTCAGTTGGTAGAGGTGCAGGCTGCAAGCCGAGAGGTCCTCGGTTCGAATCCCACCTGCGGCAACCGCGTTGTGTCCTTGGGCAAGGCACGTCACCCCGATTGTCCACATGGGGGCACGATGCCGCCGTGTACTAAGGCGTACTGCACGTCGATGGTGCGCATGTCTTCAACCAATCTAACCCTGCCTGTGCTGCAGTGCGGAGTTACGATGTTGGGGAGCTGGCAGCTGTTCGCCGTTGCTAGGTGGTTCTCTTCGGGTACTCCGGCTTCCCCCATCCGTAAAACTGTCACCGACACGATATGACCCTGGCTGTTAAAGTGTCGTTAAATCCTAATAAATAAATAAATAAATCCTCGGTTCCATCGCCGCCAGGGGTAACTGCGTTGTGTCCTTGGACAAGCCACTTAATCCCGATTGTTCACGTGGTGGCAAGGTGGCGATGTGTACTAAGGCGTACTGCACGTCGATGGTGCGCATGTCTTCAACCAATCTAACCCTGCCTGTGCTGCAGTGCGGAGTTACGATGTTGGGGAGCTGGCAGCTGTTCGCCGTTGCTAGGTTGTTCTCTTCGGGTACTCCGGCATCCCCCATCCGTAAAACTGTCACCGACACGATATGACCCTGGCTGTTAAAGTGTCGTTAAATCCTAATAAATAAATAAATAAATAAATAAATAAATAAATAAATAAATAAATAAATAAATAAATCCTCGGTTCCATCGCCGCCAGGGGTAACTGCGTTGTGTCCTTGGACAAGCCACTTAATCCCGATTGTTCACGTGGTGGCAAGGTGGCGATGTGTACTAAGGCGTACTGCACGTCGATGGTACACTTGTCTTCAACCAATGCTGACCCTGATTGTGCGAAGTTAGTACGTTGGGGAGTCGTTGATCGGTGGTTCTTTCCGGGTGTTCCGGCTTCAATCAGCCGTAAAACTGTCCGACACGAGGAGATCCTGTCGGAAGTGTCAGTAAACATTTATTTAAATAAATAAATAAATAAATAAATAAATAAATAAATAAATAAATAAATAAATAAATAAATCTCATGGCTGTCAACTTTCGTCATAAGAAAAGGTTTACGGGAAAGTAAGCTCCTTTTAATTTCCTAAAGTTGCCAGTAAATTTAACACTAAGGGTATAAGTTTTTCATTTAAAAATTTAAATTTCGAGATGTTAGCAAATTTGAATCATCGACAGGGGAGGCGGAGTCGGAGGGGGGGGGGGGCACAAGAGGCACATGCCTTCCCAACCCCCCAACCCACCACCACACCCTTTTCACCAATTATAGGTACCCGAACGGCATTTTTCAACATAACATACACAACCCATATAGTCACCACACATGACCTATTCATATATGGCCACATAGATTTTCAAGATTTTATTGAATAAAAATAGAAAGCTCCAAATGGAGCGTAATATTTCAAAGGACGGTTTCAAAGTTAAGATTAGTCCTTTGAACCCGAGAGGCCGCTTTTCCGGCCCATAAACATGATACTTTATAAAATCATCAGGTATGATAGCTGGTGGGTGGGTGAATGTGTGGAGAAGTCCAATCAATATTTTCAACGTGCAGCCTCGAGGCTGCATGTTGAAAATATTAATTGGTCTGCGCACAAATAATGAATATGGCCTCTTCCAATAGCTGCCATTGAATTGATATGGAAGATCCCATTAGGGTTCTAAGGGTTAAGTAAAAACAAAACAAATTAAATAACAAAATAAAACAAAAATAACAAAATACACTGAGGTTAGTGTCTTAAATAAAGTGGGTTCAAGGGTGAGGGATGGCGTAAATAAATTTATATATTTTGCATGCATACACCTCCCCACCCCCCCCCCTCCTCCTCCCCCGAAGAAAAAATATTTTCCATCCTACATCCTTGCGGTACCCAGAAAGGTGTGACCCCCCCCCCCCTCCCCCACTACTTCACGCTAAAAACTAAAGTGTTAAAAACTA
This sequence comes from Pictodentalium vernedei, assembly GCA_031216915.1. Taxonomy (NCBI): domain Eukaryota; kingdom Metazoa; phylum Mollusca; class Scaphopoda; order Dentaliida; family Dentaliidae; genus Pictodentalium; species Pictodentalium vernedei. Next base: position 55,118,699 of record CM062290.1, read on the forward strand.
CATTTGAAGTGCTGTATTTAACACTTACTAAGTGCTGAACTAGCACTTTGTTCAAGTGGACATATCCCAGAACTTGACAGGTGTTATAATAATACCACTTGACAAGTGTATAATGTCGCGACACTTAAAAGGAAACAACGCAGATGACGCGGATCAGGCTCGAACTCTCGAGCCTGATCCGTGTCATCTGCGTTGTGTCCTTTTAATTATGTACCCACCAAGCGCAAATCAAATTATGGACGATTCTGGAAGAACCACCAATGCCAGACACATGGGAAGTGCCATCCATTCAAGTTTCAGATGTCTGATGATTGTAATGTCTAAGTGCTTAAAGCATTGCACTTTGAATGTTAAAATCAAACCCTAAGAGTTAGAATGGGTTTAACACCTTGAAAGTGTCAGTTTTAACTCTTTAGTTTTTAGTGTGTTGGAGATTCCGCTGCCTAGCTCGTCAATGAGCGCATCATTTCACAAACTTAAGGAATTTTCGGACATTTTAATATAAAAATACAGAAGCTGGCCATTTGCAATTTTTTCCCATTCAGTTGAACGTTTCACTATTTTTCTCTGTTGAATTGCTTTTAAAACTAAGAAAATAGCGTTTTCACAATCTTTTGATATTCCTTAATTTTTTTCTGCCCCTTATATCAATGTGCGCAACGTGACACATCATACTGTCCTTTCGTTAACCCTTTACCCAACGTAACGGCCAAAACCGGCCAGCGCGATTCTCAAAAATCGCCAATGAATTTTTATTATTTTTTCATTTTTTGTCTCAAAAACATAGGTTATGACCCCTCGTTGGAACGAGCTCGTCGAGCTCGTTCCAACGAGGGGTCATAACCTATGTTTTTGAGACAAAAAATGAAAAAAATTAGTTATTCAAGAATTTTTTTTTGCAAGTGTCGTCTGCTTTTCATGTTAGGTAAAGGGTTAATATAAAAGTTTAGGAGGTGAGAGTTTTCTATTTTTCGCTTCTTGTATGAATTACTGTTAAAACACAGTCGTTAAACAAAGTGCCAGTGTGGACACGTCAGTGTGGTACGTGAAATAATGATAGATATTCTAAATGATGGATTAGCCAGAGGCGGCGCAGTCAGGGGCACTGGGGGCCCAGGGGGCACGTGCTCCACTTTTTTCCACATATATGTTTTGCAGTTACACATTGAGTTAAAACAGGCGCATGAAAACCTGTGAATATACAGGCATTTGTGTAACATTATTTGCAAATCCAAACAATAGTTAGCCAAAGAATCCTACTTTCGGTCGCTTCGGTCCGTTTCTTCTACTTCAATTATCTTCCAACCCGAAGGCTGGCCTTCGGGTTGGAAGATTGTTGAAGTAAAAGAAACGGACAGGACAGCGACCACACAGCGGCATATTCATTTAAACGAGAGATTACAGCGAGTCATGGTACATTTACCGATATAAAATTGTAACTTTCTCACATTGGGTCGAACCATGGTAGCATTGTAAATTTGTTCCATCCACTTTTATCGAGCTTCCGCCGCCCTTGGGATTATCCGTGAACTAGTTCTTTCAAATTAGCCTGCTATGAAAATGAAAAGCCAAATTTTCTTTTTGTGTCTTTTAGGTCTCGCGGAACTAAATATTTAGTTTAGAGTGATCTGCCTTGAGACTCGGATATTGCATCATAGTCTAAAATAAGACTCCTAGAAAAAAAACTTATTGCTTGAGAAAACCGTTAAAGCATTTTATTAGGTTTTTACAACAATACTGAATATTTCACAAGAAAAAAGAGATTTTCTAAGTATTTTCTGGGTCTTTAAAATTCAGTTAACTATTTGTGTATTTTTGTTGGGAATTCCCAGAAAAAACTGAGTTCAAGGACGGTACTTCACTTCCTGGTGGAATTTCTCTCTTATTTGTTGCATGACCCCATGTTTTGTGGCCAGAGAAAGTTGTGTGAAGGTGTGTACTTTATGTAGGTATTTAAATATTTAATTTAAAGTGATGCGATCATATTTTTTTCCACATAAGTGTTATAATGGTCGCCTATGCGAAAATATTTAGTTCTGTGAGACCTTTAATAAACGAAAACAACAGACAACTCCCAGAACTGTCCGTTGTCTTCGTTTATTAAAAATAAGAAAAGGAAATTTTGCTTTTTATCTATGATGTCATAGGGGGTTTCTCAACAATTGTTTGCTTCTTAATTACAACTTCTTCGTTCTTCTGATAATTTCAAGGGGGATAACTTTATTGAAAGTCGATTTTCATGACGATATATTAAGTCAGGAATACTTGTAAAAAGTGTGACATGGGAAGCGATCTTGGCGAATTTGGGGTTTTAGTTGACTACCAGCACCAACGCTGGAAATGTAAGCGAAGGTTCGGCGCGGTACTGTCTCCCGGAAAATAGTGTAAAATGCGTGACATGAGAAGCGGTCTGGATGATTTTAGAGCGTTAGTGAAGATCCTCACCCCAACCACCCAACTCCTCCAACCACGCGGGCTCAAGGTAGTTGCTTGAGTCAAGTATTCTGTTTTAATCTCGGCGTCTTTGGAAAGTTTAATGCAGAACAAAATCATTTCGAGTTTATTCCCTACTGTAAAAAGGCAATCGCAACAGCAATATCAGTAGCTTTTCGTTCCCAGAAAACAAGTCTTGTCGCGATAAAAGATTCTATTTAAGCACAACGTACACACATGTATTGTGTTTACGTTAACCCTTTACCCAACGCGAATTGGCCGCATCCGCCCGCGTAATATGCAAATTCAGCAGTTGAAAAAATATTATTTTTCAACAAATTTCAACAAAACTATATCATGTGACCCCTCGTTGAAACGAGCTCGTCGAGCTCGTTCCAACGAGGGGTCACGTGATATGGTTTTGTTGAAGTGTTTTGAAAAATTTCAAGAAATGATGTTTAAAATAATAAATTTTGATATCGTCTGCGTTTGTTAAAGGGTTAAATCTTTACAGCGTCGGCGGAATGTCGCCACATCAAGCGGATAATCAATCATATCTCCTAAAGCGCTTCGGGGAAAATTATTCAAAAAACCTTGACAACTGGAAACATATTTTTAGTCCTGAAGAACAAGTCACAGAACCTCAGCTGCGATGCTCAGCTTTACATCATGCATGGCAGTAACGGCACTGCAACGCCATCTTGATAAGCCACGTGCTATCGTGCAGGAGTACCTCCATCAGAGATTAAATGACCAAGTCTCAGTGTTATCTGTTAGATTTATTGATGCTTAAGTCCGCACTGCAGCACAGGCAGGGTTAGATTGGTTGAAGACATGCGTACCATCGACGTGCAGTACGCCTTAGTACACGGCGTCATCATGCCCCCACGCGGGCAATGGAGATGAAGTGTCTCGCCCAAGGACACAACGCGGTTGCCGCAGGTGGGATTCGAACCGAGGACCTCTCGGCTTGCAGCCTGCACCTCTACCTACTGAGCCACCGCGCTCCCATCTGTTAGATAAAATTCTGCTTTGACAGTTTGGTATCGGGTGTGGTAGGACTATGACGACGGCAAGGGTTGAGAGAGAGACAGAGACAGAGAGACAGAAGAGAGAGAGAGAGAGAGAGCAGGCAGAGCGAGAGATGGTGGGACTTGAATCACGTTGGGGGATATATAAACTTGAATATATTTCACTCCAAGGTCATATTGTTCTCAGCAGAGAGTCGTATATAATGCGCTCAATGTTAAACTAATTGACGTATATTTCAGATTTTGACAAATTTAAAGCCCTCCAGTTTACGATATTGGAAATCTGTCTATCGAACCATAATGTAGTATTGCTTAATATTTAAAAGCTGGTAAATATTCGATACTTCAGACTTCGAGTTAGATTTACAACCTGAAGCACTAAAACCGCATCATGATATCGATAATGATAAACAAAGATTCTGGGGTTCTTTAAAGAGAGTAAGTGCGTGGGAGTATTTTAATGGGAGAACCTCAAATTCGGGTGCACTTCTTGAGGCACGAGGAACACACTGCAAAAAATATAGGTTCTTTTTCGAACCAAAACTGGTTCTAATCTTGTTCCTGAGATGGAAACAGTTCTGTTTAAACAGTATTTATTTCAAATCAAATACATTTATAAAGATTAACATTAAATATTAACAGAATTAAACATAAATTGAGGGGGTTTCAGCCGTAAGTTTAGAGCTTATATGAGGTTGTCTCAAATCATTATTAAGCAAAGGAGATATGAACAGTTGGCACATCGAACCAGTTTTGGTTCTCTTCAGAACCAAAACTGGTTCGATATGCCAACTGTTCATATCTCTTTTGTTTCAAAATGTTTGGCGACTGCGTTGAATAAGCTCCAAATTTACTGCTGAATCTACTTCAGTTCATGTAATATTCTGTTAAAATTAAATGCTAATCTTGGTAAATTTATTTGATTTGAAATAAATACTGTTTAAACATAACTGGTTCCATCTCAGAGACAAGATTAGAACCAGTTTTGGTTCTAAAGAGAACCTATATTTTTTTGCAGTGCAGGGGCGTCGATAAGGGATTTTTAGTAGTGTCCTTCCCCTTTCATTAACAATTTTTCAAGTCGGGACATTTTCGTCAGGATTGAAATCCAAGATAATAGTAATAACACTTTATCGCGGTTCGTATGTGAGAAGATCTTCCTTGGTTACTCTGTACTCCCAACTGCCTCCCTATTCCCACGCCTCTTCTCTCCTCCCAACACTCGGAGACGAACTGCTTGATGACATCTTGCCTCCCATTCTTCCCAATTCTCTCAGATAAGCATACTAAACCCTCCCCCTTTACTTCACCCACTAACCACATGTCCTTCATTCTCCTATCCCACTTCCCCTTTTATTACATGCCCATGCAGTCTCTCTTATGCAATACGGCGTGCAATACGGCTGTGCAATACGGAATTCCGTATTGCACACCAACCTGTTCCAACCGGGACTTTTTTTATGCAATGCGACTGCATAAAGTGCATGGTGTTTACCACCGTTGATAGAAAAGAAAATTAGGTCAGTAGGTGCTTGGGTCATGTAATAAATACAAAACCACATGTATGTTTCAATGAGTCGTTTTGTATTCAATTCGTCAGATGTGCGTAGAAAGAAAACGTCTCGACCTTCGGTCTCGATGTTTTCTTCCTACGCACATCTGACTCATTGAATACAAAAGGACTCATTGAAACATACATGTAGTTTTGTCTATATACCCCCAGAGAATCTTATTCTGTTATACTGGTATTTTGGATATTCCAGTAGAAAGTGTTCCAGAGTCTCCACCAAGCCTAAATTACACATCTGGCACTCCTTTTCACTGCTTTTCCCAATTTTTCCCCTAAGCGCCAACAATTCTCTTTTGCTATAGTTACAATTTCATTTCATTTATTTATTCACCTTTAACCCTTTACCCAACGTAACGGCCAAAACCGGCCAGCGCTATTCTCAAAAATCGCCAATTAATTTTCAAAATATTTTCATTTTTTGTCTCAAAAACATAGGTTATGACCCCTCGTTGGAACGAGCTCGTCGAGCTCGTTCCAACGAGGGGTCATAACCTATGTTTTTGAGACAAAAAATGAAAAAATTTAGTTATTCAAGACTTTTTTGCAAGTGTCGTCTGCTTTTCATGTTAGGTAAAGGGTTAACCATTTACATGGTGTAAAGCTAGGTGTGGATAACAAAAAATATAATACACTGCATGTCCGGGGTGGTTAGTATATACATAACATGCAACCCCTCCAGCGCTGTATGTCGATCATTCAGAATACTGACATTACGACTGCAATCCTAAGATTAAAGAGAATCAAAGAGTGTTGTCAACAATACCGTCACACAATCTATTAGGGTTATGGGACCGCACTGCTGCCAAACCTCCCCACCTTGAAAGTATATGGTCTTATTTGTCAGTACAAGCTGCTGGGGGGTCGGGGGAGGGGGCTACATGAATGAAGTCTGTCGGAGAAGGTATATAAACTCCAATTGCCTAATAAATCGGGCTATAATGTGTTCGGTGTGTGGGGGTTTAGGCAGTGATTAAGAATTCGATCGATTATGTCATGCACGACAGGCCTCAATGAGCTCCCTCGTGCATGATACAATAGACAGAATTCCATCCCGTCTAATTATTATTAACTTCATTTATGGGCGTTATCGGAAATGGGCTACTAAGATAAGTAAAACAGGCATAATATTGCATGTAGGTCCTTACATCGAAATCAAAATTCATTTGAAAATTTCTTACATTTCAACAAGCAAGATATGTCCAATCTACATTGTAGGCACATAACATTTACCCGAGATCTCACCCTCCTGCACAACACTCTTTTTGCGAAACATGACCGGGTGAGTTCTCCTTGTCGCGAAAGGGTTAGGTGTGTGCACATTGGCAGGGGGGGGGGGGGGGGCTCAGGGATGATAGGCGTTTGGTAGTTGATACCTTATATCATTAATATTGTGCGGTGTACTTTCTTAAAAGACAAGGTTTGATACTTGAACTTGCAGGGATGTGGCTAGAGGGTTTCAGCTGGGGGAAGGGGGGGGGGGGGGGGCACCGGTGTAAATTCCATGCAACTGTGAATGGTTTCGATAGGTGGTTGCACTGCAGCGCTGGGTGATATCTTTTAACCCTTTACCCAACGAATCGCCCGCATCCGCCCGCGTAATATGCAAATACAGCTGCAGAAAAAATATTATTTTTCGAAACATTTCAACAAAACCATATCATGTGACCCCCTCTTTGGAACGAGCTCGTCGAGCTCGTTCCAGAAAGGTGTCACGTGATATGGTTTTGTTGAAATTTTTTTTGAAAATTTAAAAAAATGGTATTTAAAATTTTGAATTTTGAAATCGTCTGCGTTGGGTAAAGGGTTATGAACCCTTCTGAAAATTTTCACTAGTCCTGAAACGGAAAAAGCATCATTTATAATGTGTCTGGGTCAGAAAATTTACCGGATTGATGTCAGAGTCGAAATTTTGAGGCCATGTCAATTTTAGAGTAGGAAATTTGAAACTCAAGTTTCCAGTTGGAAATAAAAGATCAAAATTTCTCATCATTAGTTGTAATTTTAATATTTTTCATGAACAATGTTAATTTATTGAATTTCCAGCTATTTGATTTTTGATCTCGGAATTTCCAACTATTGAAAAAAATACTCCTAGCTGTGGGGTGGTCTTCTACATGTGTTTTCATTTATTCACTTTTTAAAAACGTTTAACAAGACTGACTAATATTCCAACTACATCATCAAGGCATGCCGACGAAGGCATGCCTTTATGATGAAGTTGGAATATTAGTGAGCCGGGACTTGAACCATCACAGTCGGAACAAATCAGGTTTACACGCCCCAATCGGTCATTTTCGCGACGCACCTGATAAGGGGCGGGGGCCTCCCCCAAACAATCCAAAGGAGAATATCATATACTTGGTCCTCCTCCCCCAATAGTGGTTTCATAATGTAACAATAACATGATTTTGGAGGGTATTAAGGTTCATTAGCGGCCCTGTAGCAATGATGAACAGCCCGAGGGTTTATTAAAGGCCCGAGACGAAGTCGAGTGCCGTTAAAAAGCCCAAGGGCTGTTCATCATTGCTGCAAGGCCGCAAATGAATCATGATGCCTGACAACAATCATGTTAGTACTATTATTACTACTCCCTGTTACAGCTAACCGCACAAGGGAATTGCTGGAAGAAATAATCACTAAAGTCGGTTCGATATTTCTGTTTCGATCGTGCGTTCGACTTCAGTTCAGAAATACAAAGGGACGTCATCCGAATGGGAGTAATTCATTAGACCATGGAATCTAAAAATAGCCGGGCTGCGGCCGCTAATGGCTATTTATACCATTATCGCCCGCGGCCCGGCCCCGTCACTGAAATTATGGAGTTTTAACGGCCCTCCAAATTCATGTTAATCGACTAGTAACTTATAGATTGAGTGGTAATAATAAAGATTCATATGGTGGGTTTCGCTGATTTCCCAAAATCCTTTTTTTTTTTTCTCATTTTGTTTTTTTACGTGCATGAAATTTCTTGATCAATTCATCTCTCCGAAGATGTTGATAATCTGACACATTCTTATGCACTGTACACGGTGTGAACGGATCGTACAGGCATCCGTGTGGTCAACCAAGCAAGATAAGATCATGTCGGCGTATAAATATCAAATCAAAGCGTGGTGGGTTCAAACCCATAAAAGTGCAAAAAGAAAAATAAAATAAAAAATAAATAAATAAATAAAACAAATAAGAATAATAATACAATGCGAACTAAATATTTACCCGATAGTGAAATGAAATACTAAAAATTGTCGAGTATGATTGAGTGTGGATAAAATGTGGGACACATCATCCTTACGAGGGTGCTCAGATAATACATACACTGCTCTGTTATTGAAGGGTGCTCAATAAAAATACTGCCTTCTTACATGACGGCTCATGTCAACTCTATGGACATTTATGTGTTTAACCTTTACAGGGCGTTTTCCATTCGAGTTCCAGAATCGTGCTTAAGGGGTCGTCCAACCTAACTTTGGTCAATTTGTTGACATTTTTCCCAATGCCTCAGAAACAGATAAGAGAAGTAAGGAAAGGCAAATTATATATCAAAATAATGAGTAAAGTGCATAGAAAAGGTACATATAATTTTTTTCAGGAAAAAAAGTGAATTTTATGATTTTGAAGAAGATTAATTTGCCAATGGCGTAAGTATCGAACCGGTAAAACCACAAAATAATCGGTAATTTGAAACCCTTGTCCTCAATATAATGATAACATACTACAGACTCGGAGAAAGCATTTTTTTGACACACACTCTGGTGGGTATTCATGTTTGAATGTAATAACACCAACACAAATTTTGGATGTTCCGGATGTGGCCATGTGTCAATGATGTTTATTCGGGTCATGTGATTACGATGTGGTGCTTGCAGAAATACTCAATTTGGGCAATCGTAAGAATGCAAGGACGTGATCACGCCCTTTATTTGTTCGAAACAGTGTATGAACGGATTTGCAAACAGGTGACAGCAAATACTTGACCTGTTAATGTCGTAACTGCAAAATATGGTTCGAAATTCCCTCTCGTGTTTACAGACCGTCTGAACTTTTTTGTTGACAAAAAATCTGAATTATTGCGCACTAGAACGACAACATGAACCACTTGTAAAAAAATAACCGAGTGTATAAAATCGGGACGATACACATAAAATAAGGCAATATTCATAACGAAGTAAGCAGAATGCTTCAGAAATCACTTTTTCACGAAGTATATTCCAAGTGGCCTGGAACTATATTGAGCGTGTTGATTTCCCCCGATGTTGTGAAGTTATTTACTTCCTAGTAACCATGGAATTTGTCGCGGCTCAGTTTAAAGTCTGCAAAGGACCGATTCAACATGGGTTGAAAATGATGCATTCGCGCTTTTAAATAAGGTGCGTTTGGGCGATGCTGAGAATTTAGTTTTCTCTTGCAACCAACCATACTAACACAAGCGTCGATCAGTGTCTTTTGTCATCGTTTTACACTGATAATTGTGACAAATCTCCTTCACCGGAAACTATCTCCCAATTTACATATCACAATAAACATAACCGCTGTCAGCGTGACCGTGTGGACAAAACCGAAACGAATTATCGAATCCACGGTCAAAATTAGCTGCAATTAGCTTTTAAACAAATGAAATATTCGCAATTTCTTCATTATCCATGCCAAGTTACTTTTTAACCAGACCCCATGCGCCCAGTTTCGTTTGGCGGCATCAAACTGATATTGTTTGTGGTAATTAATACTAGTACGAGAAGGCGAAAGAAGCCAAATATTTCCCATCATCTATGAATTAATTAAAATTGATAATTCCTTTTATTTTACTGAAATTATGAATTGATAAGGTGGGTGTGTTGTGATTATTATGCCCCAGACCTGGAAGTTGTAAAATCAAAGGTGCATCTGGGGCCGTGCAATGGTGACCTCTGTCCTTTTACCCATACATCATTACATGTACCAACATTTCCCCTTGTGTCTCAACCACTGTTACTCCAATTTGAGAAACTTTGAGAAAAAAGGCATATGCCTTGAGTGCGGGAGGTAGAGTCATACAAAGAAGAGAGCTCCATCCCCCCCCCCCCCCCCCCCCCCCCGCTGGAAATTGTTTGTGTCAAATGGAGCTCACTTGTCCCCTTTTGGGATTGCTTTGTGTACTGCGTTCTTGAAAGAAAATATGTGAGACCCTCTGGATGTGCCCTTCTGATCTCAATATGTCAATAAGCCTCCTTGGGGAAAGTACATGCAATAATGGTTATGTAAGTTTGATTTGATGTGTTTTGAATAACAATGTACTTTTAAGTACATTAGATGGTTTATTGCAGTGACAGGTTACAGTTACCCTTATGTCTTCTCCAACTGATATCATGAGTGTATCGCTGTCCAAGAGTAAACAAAGCTATTATACTTATTGAAAAACCAGACAAATTTAACAATTTAATCACTATCAAATTGATGCATGGGATAAAAGGGGTTACAGTGCAAGGGGGTTGTAAATATATTTATTCAACTACAATGTATGACTTTGCAGTGCATTCTACATAGGAGAATATCATAGTTTCTTTCCAAACCACTACAGTGACACATACATCTTTATATTGGGAGACACTCTTTTGTCCTTCCATACTTCTTCTGGTGGAATCCTTCAAGTTGACCTTTGTTGAACTCCTCAAATCAAAACATAAACAAAAGAAAATGTCTGCCTTCAATCAGTGAGCACTCCACTTATAACATTTGGTCTCAATCTTTATTACTTTCATGAATTAGGAAAAGACTTCTTCGAGTATGTACTTCAATGTTTATAGAATACAGCTGTTATTTTATTTTGAGGTGTTTTATTGTAAAAAATTTGTTCTCTTACTTATGCCATAGCAGACTTTCAGGTGGTGCTATTTACACATGGCAGCAGTTCCATGGCAAATTTCAGTTTCCACATGTTCTATGTTTCATTCCAAGCATTTTGGTATATAATTTATTGAGGTTATTCATTTTGGGCCTTTTTTAGACTTGAAAGAAAATTACATGAAATTTGACCAAAGTTAGGTTGGACGTCCCCTTAAATAAATTGGAATTTGTACCATGCACACACACTCATGCATAACTGGGGAACATTATTGGCGATTGTGGCACACTTGCAAAAAGGAGGAAGAGAGGGAAGAAGTTAGAACCAACGTTGACCGAATCGTCAATGCGCAACAGGAATCAATAATAGTAAAATGTCGAATAACTCAAAACAAGTCGTTCGTTAAAGTACTTTAACGAATGACTTGTTTTGGGTTATTCGGCATTTTATTCGCTGGGTAACTTGTGTTCTTAAGGGCACAGCATTTTTATTACTAATGAAAACTATCAACGGTTGGTTCCCAGTATACAAATTGGAAAATTTTCTCTCGGTATTATAATGCAATAGCGAAAATCGATTTCAATTGTTTATGTTTTTAGTTCCGTTTGTTAGTTTTAACTTTTGATGATATCCTAATAAGAAGATGTCAACATGTCTTACTTCTTCCTGCAACAAACCGAGAGAGAAATGCAGAGGAGCCGAACTCGAACCGTCAACTTCTAGCACACAAAGGCCCCCCCCCCCCCCCCCAAAAAAAAAAAAAAAAAAATAATGCAGCAAAACATCCGTTGGTGCATGAAATTTAGTGAAAATGACCAAAAGGCGAATTGGATCTTATTGCATCGACTGTCGGTTTATCGAAATGACCTCTATGTGGCCCACATAGAGGGCATTTCGATGAACCAGCAGTCTAGTCTGCCACTGATTGGCCTGATGCAAGAAAACAGCGTTCTTTCGGTTCGAAAAATCAAAAGCGTCTTCCATTGGGTCGAACTATGATCGGTACGATGCGCCCAGGGCCCTCTGTGGTGCAACCATTCTTGCCGGATGAGCGACAAAGATGACACAAACATGCCATCGAAATGCCCTCTGTGCTGACTGCCATTGCGTCGCCTGGGTGTTAGAATGTTCTATGTCCCCTATGGGACATAGAACATTCTAGCACACAGGCGACGATTGGTCACCCAGATTCAAGGGAAGGCGTACATTCCTCTTGCCACCTTGTTACAATCTAGAATAATGTCCTCCAGTTAATAGTCCGCTGACATAGATCAAGGCCACTTTACGAAAAGTGACCCCATGTAAAGCAGACGGTTGATACTTCACAAACTGTTTGGCAAAGTCGAATTTTAAATCCCAACCATATGACCTCTTGACCTTATTTTGTAATGTATTTACACTTTTTTCCTGTTCTTAAAATTGGAAAAGGCGTGATTTAGTTACATAATCACACTTGCGTACTTGGATTCTTAAAGAGACATCTTTTCAGACCATCGACAGCTTACACAGTTAATGCATCCATGTTATTATTCCACACACAGAACTCATATTTCTCTATTAAGCCCACCCAGTTATATTGTGCACTTTTGAAGCTGGATTGGTTTTAAAATGGATAAAACGACTGAGTATCCCGACGCAGAAACTTGAATAAGTGTTCGTTGAGACCTCTTAAAGTTGATAAGCGTCCAAGTGTCTTCACACCAAATCGCTGGTTCGAGTCACACTGAATTCTTTTGTCTCAGTGTGTCCCAATTGGAGTTAGAGCAGAGGCCTTAACGAATGCTATTTGTAGTTCGCAGCAACTCAGTTGCAGTCCACTGGTATTCGCCGAGAACTCCAAATCGGCGAAATCCCATGCGTGTTCTTCTTGACTGTGAATCGATATAGTCAGTTCAAGTCTCATTAGAGGAGGGCCTGCGGTCTTTATCGCTGAAATGCAGTTATATTGCTGAATATCAATTTTAACAAATCAGATTGGTAGTTATAGTCCAGAAATAAACAATATTTTCTGTTGAAATTATCCATTTCTGTTTAATGGAAATCTTGTAAACGCCCCATTATATGAATAGCGTATTCTTTGGGGCGTTAGATAAAGTGTTGTGTGCGTTGGCGCAGTCGATAACGCATTGCTGTGTAAATCAGAACGTTACGTGTTCGAATCCCAACAAGGATACACTAAATATGTTAACCCTTTACCTAACGCAGACGATTTCAAAATTTATTACTTTAAATATTATGTTTTTAAAGTTTTCAAAAACTTTCAATAAAAGCATAGCATGTGACCCCTCTTTGGAACGAGCTCGAGGAGCTCGTTCCAACGAGGGTTCACATGATATGCTTTTGTTGCATTTTTTTGAAAAATTATTTTTGCAACTGCTGAATTTGTACATTACACGGGCGGATGTGCCCGCTTCGTCAGGTAAAGGGTTAAATAAAGTGACATAAACCACAATAAAAAACATAATGCTGGTGTGACATGAGCGACAGTGGAGGGGAGAAAGGGTCCTCTGCTTGCTGAGGCAGGGAGATACAAAAACAATATACTCTAATACTGAATTTTGGGGTGGACCTTTCCATACACACCTACATGTATGACGGACAGGGCTCAGAGTTACAGTTTAATACCGGAAAGGGAATTTCAAAACTCTGCGGCACCAGGTTCTGAAAGTCAATCATGATACCCGGGAAATTCATAGACCATGGTATCAATAATTGCGTATAAAAGTTTATGAGATTACGGCGAATATCAATTTCGCCTGAGACCAGCATCGCCTTCGGAGCTTTGGTTTAATCTCACGATCGGGAATTTCCCGGTTATCGGTTCTGAAAATCAGTCCTAATGTCCGGGAAATTCATAGGCTAGAATCCGGAATCAAAGGTTGCGGACTGTTGCTGAACAGTTGCAATCCATTGACCATTGGTATTTGTTGGTAATTCGAACTTAGTTGATAAAACGATCAAACAGGTTTGTCTTTACAGCTACTCGATGTGGGCTACGTCAGGCTGGTTATGTTCCGTCTGAGGTAGGACCCGCAGCAGGGATTGTCAACTCAGCCGTGTTGTCTTTGGAGCTTTAGGTTCGATGGAGAGATACATAGTCATTTCGGCTGTGAATTGACATTTCGGTCGACACGCGTATCTCGATGTTCCTTTTTAGCTTAACTTGACAAAGTCAAGATAAGCTATTGCCATCACTCGTGCGGAAGTCTGTTAGCCTGTGAGTCTGTTCACATTTTCCTTTGGCACAGGCTACACTCCGTAGTTCTTGTCTGATCGTCACGAAATTTCATATGCAAGTTTGGGGTCATATCTAGATGAGAAGGTCCCCTTTTGGTCGCGATCGGTCAATCGGTATGGCTGCCCAAACCCAAAACACGAAAACCATTAGCACAGTCTACAGGTCGTATTTATGAGGGGATTTCATTGTAATTTGGTAGGATGACTCCGCATGATGTCTAGATGAGAACTTCCCCATTTGGTCGCGATCTGTCAACCGTGACGACTGCCCGAGCCCAAAACACGAAAAAATTTAGCACAGTCTACAGGTCATATTTATGGAGGGATTCATTGTAACTTGGTACTTTGACTTCATATAATGTCCAGATGAGAACGTCCCCTCTTGGACGCGATTGGGCAACTGTGACGGCTACAGGGGCCCGAAGCCCGAAAACCTTTAGCACAGTCTACAGGTCATATTTATGAAGGGATTTCATTGTATCTTGGTAGGATGACTCCAAATAATGTCTAGATGAGAACTTCCCCTTTTGGTCGCGATCATTCAGCATTGATGGCTGCCCGAGCCCAAAAACCTTTAGCATAGTCTATAGGTCGTATTTATGGAAGGATTTCATTGTAACTTGTTAGGTTGAATCCATATAATGCCTAGATGATGACATCTCCTTTTGGTCGTGATTGGTCAACTGTGATGGGTACAGGGGCCCGAAGCCCGAAAACCTTGAGCACAGTGTACAGGTCATATTTATGAAGGGATTTCATTGTAACTTCGTAGGATCACTCCAGATAACGCCCAGATGAGAACACCCCCTTTTGGGCACGATCATTCAACCATGATGGCTGCCCGAGTCCAAAACCCGAAAAACTTTAGCACAGACTACAAGTCGTATTTGTGAAGGGATTTCATTGTAACTTAGTAGAATGACTCAGTATAATGTCGAGATGAGGACATCCCTTTTAGTTGCAATCGGTCAACCGTCATGGCTACACAGGCCTGAAGCCCGAAAACTTTTAGCACAGTCTACAGGCCATATTTATGAAGGGATTTCAATGTAACTTGATAGGATGACTCGTTTTGGAATAATTTCAATGTAACGTGGTAACTTTCGTTGACATACGTTAACTGTGAGGGCCACATACATTAACTATGAGGGCCACATTAACCCACCCCTCAGTTCTTTAGTACAGTCTACACCTCATATTATTTTTTATTAAAAACATAGCATACAGGGAACATATTCCCAGTTATCACAATTCTTGTCTTATTTCATAATCCTTTCATAAACATTGAACATTATCCTTTTCATCAAACACAACACACAGACAAGTTAAGCTACAGTGTCGTTGACACTTTCATTTTAATAACAATTGACTGTTCTTTGAGTCCTTCAGCTCAGCCACTAAAAGCTTTCGCGTTTTCTCCTGATAACTACAGTAAAACAAATCCATGCCACTTAGAGAACCCTGGGTAATTTTTTGAGGCCTTAGTCCCAGAGTTACAGTGAATAACCAGAGCAAAATGGTCCTAAAATATCAGGGTGAGAGAAAACACTAAACAGTTTTTGAGAGCCGAAAAACTATTCATTCACCCCATGAAAGTGATCTCTTCGATCTTGTTTATACGTGAAAGTAATTCAGTAATTTGCGTGCCGCTGTTAGTAGCGTTGTGATGCGTACATCGTCACATCGCGGGTTCGAATCCCCACAGGGGCGAACTATTCATATGAGTTAAAATACATAAACACCACAAAAATGAAATGATTTTGGATTTTCTTTGTGTTATGTTGTTTTAGAGAGCCTAGGTTATTGAGAAAACACGCTAGTTTTTGTCTTCCGACATTTTAAAAAATGCCAAGGTTAACCGAAAATCAGAGGTTGCGTGCCATTGGTACGCATGAGGCTGGGATACCTCCAGATGAGCTCGCTGCTGAGTTCGGAGTCACTGTGGCCACTATTTACCGTCTCATTGGAAGGTATATAACCACTGGATCTACTGCCGACCGACCGCGTTCAAGTCGACCAAGAGTTACGACCCCTGCACAAGACCGACACATCAGGACGTCTCACTTACAGGATCGCTACCTTCCGGCGACGAGGACAGCAGCAATTACTTCTGGTAGAACTGACAATAGAATCAGTGCACAAACTGTCCGCAACAGACTCGCTGAACATGGTATCCGAAGTAGGCGTCCATACCACGGACCAATCCTTACCCAACGTCATCGTACCGTTGGAATGGAATGGGTACGTCAGCGTGTTTGCTGGACTCAGCAGCGTTGGAGCACAGTTCTTTTTAGTGATGAATCACGATTTTGTCTACGGCACGCTTATGGTAGGGCAAGAGTGTATCGTCGACGAGAAGAACAGTTTTCTGATGCTCGCGTGCCAGAATGCAACCGATTCGGTGGGGCTGGTGTAATGGTTTGGGCAGGAATTTCCTTGCACCATCGAACGCAGTTGATCTTCATCGATGGTAATCTGAATGGACAGCGATATAGGGACGAAGTTCTTAACGCTATTGTTGTCCCGTTGTGCGGATTAAAGTTATTCCAGCAAGACAATGCCCAATGTCACGTGGCGCGTATCTGTCGTGACTTTCTTGAGGAGCAGAGCATCGGACTTCTTCCCTGGCCCCCACTTTCGACAGATTTGTCGCCAATCGAGAATCTTTAGGATCAATTGGACCTTCGGGTACGACTTCATGATCTTCAGACGTTAGACGATTTACGTAATGTTCTAAGGCAGGAGTGGAACGCAATACCACAGGGTGACATCCAGAGACTTATCAAGTCCGTTTGCTGTCGATGTCTTGCCATCGAAGAGGCAAACGGTGGACACACACCCTATTAACTGTATGTGTGAACTTTTCATTTCACCCCATGTCTGAATTGCGACGTCCTGGCGTGGCGCCGGCAATAGTAAGAACATGAAATTATGCAAATTCAGACAGCTAGACTCGAAATATGAATTTACAATAATTTGTTTGGGATTAAAAAACTAAAACAAATTGCTCCTCAAAATTAATTATACTTTCTTTTTTGACTCAGTATACGTGCAACTAATTCAGTAACTTGCGTGGCGCAGCCGGTAGCTTTGTGGTGCGTGTATCGTCGTCACATCGCGGGTTCGAATCCCTACAGGGGTAAACTTGTCACATGAAACAAAATATATAAACACTAAACAAACGAAATTAATAAGTAAAGACATAGAATGTTTAATATGTGTGTATATCATATGACTCTTCCGTTTTGTTCACTTTAAAACATTTGATATTTTGTTTTCATACTAATCAGTGAAAAATAAAGCCTTCCGTCAATTTAATTGGTTAATTTCAAAACTAGACAATTTGATTGGCTGAACAAAATACAACTGGGCCACATTTTCATAATTTGCATAATTGTAATTGGGAGCTTTCATTGGTCAACTTCAAAACTGGACAATTTTATTGGCTAAACAAAATACAACTGGGTCGCATTTGCATAAATTCAGTAGGGAGAATTTACGTTATCTGTCCTATTAGGATGGGTTATATTGTATTAATCTTTTACCTACAAGAAAAACGCCATTCATTTTTTTTATATATATTTTCACTTTTTGCTTCCAAAACATAGGTTATGACCCCTCATTGGAACGAGCTCGACGAGCTCGTTCCAATGAGGGGTCATAACCTATGATTTGGAAGCAAAAAATGAAAATTTTTAGTTATACGAGGATGTTTTTTCAAGTGCCGTCTGCAACTCAAGTTAGGTGATGGGTTAAAAAGTCATACTAAGTGTCTAATTTGTGCGTGTGTGTGTCATATGATAAATACAATATGAAATGAGTGTTTTTCTCATATAATATTTATGAAACTCGTCCGAATTTTCCGTTTGGGCTCGCCAGAGGTTCGCCAAAACGAAAAATTCTTAGACTCGTTTCATAAATATTATATGAGAAAAACACTCATTCCATATCCTCAATGTATCCAATCATCGAGGAAATAAGTGACTTCAGGTATATATACTACTCAAAGTTTGTTAGGCACCAAATATTTGACACTTCATTGTGAAATTTGCTTGTGACATGTTTGCGATATTTTTGGTGGATATGATCGAGGAATGTATTGAGATGGTCCCTAATGTTTACATTAGCTCTCTTGACAGGCAGACTTTTCGTAACAGTCGTGGAAAGCATGTACCCCTTGATTTTCGTGATGTTTTCGTGTACTGTCTACATGTACATGACATGTGTAGGGTATTCAGTCTTCATTTCAATGAAAACCCTTGTGCAACTGTAAGAAGTCATTTGTTTGAAGCAGAAATGTGGCGGGCTGTATGGATAGTGGAGCAAGGGGCTACCCATCGTCAGGTTAGTGAAGCCCTTGGGGTGCACCATACGGTGATCACCAGAGCCTGGGCAAGATTTCAGCAGTATGGCACACCAGTAAGACGGCATGGTAGTGGCAGAGACAGGGCAACATCTGCAGCTGAAGACCCGTTTTTGATCATTCAGGCCCGTAGGAACCGTTTTGCCACAGCAACCCAGCTTCGCAGTGACCTTCAGAATGCATCCGGGGTAAATATGTTTCGACGCAGACTATCCGGGCAAGGTTGCACGAAGGTGGTTTCCGATCGAGAAGACCATGTATTCGCATTCACCTGTCCCAGAAATACCACCAGGCACGATATGAATGGGCCATGGACCACGTTGGATGGTCCAGAGAAGATTGGCGACCTGTCTTTTTTTAGATGAGTCAAGGTACTGCCCAGACCACACAGATAGGTGTTCTGGGTATGGAGAAGACCATTGCAAAGCATGACCGCTAGGGTGGAGGGTCAATCATGGTTTGGGGCGGCATCAGCAGGGATAGACGTACATAGCTCTGTGTTCTTGACCGTGGTACATTGACTGCACAGTGGTATATTGATGAGATTCTGGATGTCCACGTCAGATTGTATGCAGGTGCAGTGGGTGACTGATTCATTCTGATGGACGATAATGCCCGTCCTCATGGGCTCCTGGAATTAATGCTCGTGTGTGCATGTTGAGAGGATATTCTTGTAGAGTTTTAGAGGCAATCGAGCAGCTTTGGGTGTACGAATGTTAGTCGACACGTCCGTTCGTCCAGGCTGACATTCACTGCCTCATGTTGTAGAAGGAATGGTCTAACACAAGATTTCCTTTATCAGTGCGTTGTTTCGGTGGGTGGTAATTATTTTGTTCTTTGGTGTCAGAGGCTGGGTTAGCAGCAAAAAAAAAATAAGGGTCCATCCGTAGTTGCGTCCCTCCGTGATCAAACTTTCTCTTCGTGATCCACTGTGCCAGGTGTGTTCTTGTTCTAGTGTCGTGCTATTATGCCATGTGTGTAGGGGTTGGGTGGGGTGGGAGTGGGGAGGGGGGGTTGTTCACTTGCGCTAGCTATAATACTTCGGTAGTATGGTAATAACGCTTTGTGCCCATTTCGTTTGTTTGTGATCCAATGATCTCAGCTACCAGGATGGTCGCCCTTGTTTAGTAGAGAAATTGAGTGAGTCCGAATTCCAGAACATAGAAGTATACGAGCGACATTTTATAAAACCTACAGGGAACCCTTGACCCAACACAAATGGGAGAAGGGAGGGGAAGGGACATTTGCAAAAATTTCTTGAATATCTATTCCTTCTGTGTCCCCAAAATCTAGCTTATGACCCCTAATCGGAACGAGCTTATTCCAATGAGGAGTCACAAGCAATGTTTTTGAGATAAAAATTAAAAGTATAATAAAATTTGAATGGCGTACGACAAAAGCTTAACCCTTCACATAACGTGAAAAGCAGACGACACATGCAAACAATATTCTTGAATAACAATTTTTTTTTCATTTTGTTGTCTCAAAAACATAGGTTATGACCTCTCATTGAAACGAGCTCGACGAGCTCGTTCCAAAGAGTGGTCAAAACCTATGCTTTTGAGACAAAAAATAATGAAAATTTTTGTGAATCGCGCTGGTCGGTTTTTCCCGTTATGTTGGGTAAAGGGTTAATAAATCGGGTTAACGTTCGCCCGGGGAATTGGTTAAAAAAGATTCTCAGATCATGCCACACAGGTACAATGCATTAACTATTCTTCAGCACTAGAATATTTATTGTGTCAAATTTCAGTTTGATGCGGTTGTGAATGTCACTCACTTGAGTTTTGGTTTTCTAAAACAAACGAATTGATGTCCGTGAAATTACAAGTATATTCAGGATGTTCGCGTAGGAATCCACAGGAAGTGGAGCGGTACTTGTTTATTGTGATAAAACATTCCGGTTTGCTGGTAAAATTGGACCCGGTAACAAACGCCTGCAGTGAAAATGAACGTCCTCCATAGCGGGCAGCACAAGCATGGAGGACACGCTAAACCTGAGAAAATTCTCATGAACAGAGAAGTTGACTGGACCAAAGATAATATAAAAATTGGATTTTGTGAATTTGGTTTAATGGCAGTAAAACTAAAATGTGGAATAATCTCAAGAACAGTAACTTTCAGAAACTTCACCGGCGAAACCACGATGACGGCAAATATCGCGACAATCTGGTTTCATCACGATATCGAGCCTTTTCGCTGTTTCCCACAGCCAGCATCCTGAATGAAAGATGGAGAAAGGGTCGGAAGTAACAGCTGCACCACCACAATAAATCAAATTCCGCTGTTATCAAACTTGGTCTATCTGGGCAGGCCTGAAAATAAGCAGTCTGACATTTGTAGAATGAGGTCCCCAGAGGGTGAATTTGATTATGCTGTCCCATATAGTTGGCCAATTTATCCTCTGGGTACCTCTTTCTGTTTAGTTATGAGACCCTGATTCAGATTGAGGTTCACAGAGGGTAAATTTAGTAATGCTACCCTGCTGTGCAGGGTAGCATCACTAAATTCACCCTCTGGTGACCTCATTTTGCAGATGTCAGTCTGCTTATTTTCTGGCTTGTATCTGAGTGAAAGAACACAACATTCAGTTACTCGACCATTTCTCCAATCAATCAATAACATATGATCCTTTGCATTCCTATTTACACTGAAGGGGAGTGTTATGGTACTAGTTTGATGTGATAACGGAGTTTATCAGTGGCGAACTGGGTCAGGAAATGTTAGCGGGGAATGCCCCAACGGGGACCCAGATCCGGAGAAAATTTTTATTTTGCGAACTGAACGAACACGACTTCCATGCATCTGAGAGATAAATGCCAGTCCACATAGAGGACATTTGAATTGCATTTTTGTATCATCTTAATCGACTATTACTACCGAAGGTGGGGGGTGGGGGTGGAGGGGGGGGGGGGGGACATTAGTTCCGCCCGATCGGAGAAAAATTTGATTTTTGAAAGGTTTCAATTTTACGAACCGAAAGAACGCTGTTTCCGTTCATCTGAGCAATCAATGACAGACAAGACTGCTGGTATATTGAAAAGCCCCCTCTGCAGTCCACATAGACATTTCGATATACCGACAGTCTTTACAATCGGATCCATTTCGCCTTTTGGTCATTTCACGAAATTTCATGTACCAACAGGTGTTGGGCTGTATCAATTTTGGGCCCCGGGGGGAACCCAATAGAGGGCCCACCTGGAATTTTCCCGGTGGACCATACGGCCAGTCCACCTCTGGGGTTTATTTTAACTCTACTATTGCAGTTCAAAGGGCTATCTGTTTAAATGAGGGGGCGCGGTGGCTCAGTAGGTAGAGGTGCAGGCTGCAAGCCGAGAGGTCCTCGGTTCGAATCCCACCTGCGGCAACCGCGTTGTGTCCTTGGGCAAGACACTTCACCCCCATTGCCCACGTGGGGGCACGGTGACGCTGTGTACTAAGACGTACTCCACGTCGATGGTGCAACTGTTTTCAACCAATGCTAACCCTGCTTGTGTGGAGTTAGTATGTTGGGGAGCTGACAGTTGCTCGGTGGTTCTCTCCGGGTACTCAGGCTTCCTCCACCCATAAAACTGTCGTGGTCATGATTAGCCATTGTGCAGAAATATGTGACCTTACAACACCAATAAATAAATAAATAATCTGTTTAAATGACACTTTATTAGAGCTGGCCGGTCCTGACATAACAGTCTTTACGGGCACTTTGACGGTGATTTACCGCGGTATGTGTACGGTATTCAGCATTGACAAAATACCGATACCATTACCAATACCGACCTGTATTTTCAGTATAGTGAGCAGCCCTAGGTTACCGTTTTGCATAGTAGTCAGGGACACAGAATGCTCACATTCAAGCCCACCTATCAATTCATGATGATGATAGTAACAAATGGAAACTTTAACTCGTAGAGTGCTAAATTATTTTTGACCATCAAATCTGGTCTTTGTCTTGTTACAATTTACGGGAGAGTGCCTGCACTCTCCCGTAAATTGTAACAAGGAAAATCCGTACAGACTAAATAATATCACTTCAAAGATAATGTGAATCACAACCACTGAATTTGAGCCTTTTAAGTCGCAGTACCTGCACTTCAGAATACAGCCCAAAATATGGGCTTCCAGCACTCAACCAGTTAACGAATTATGAATGTATACTGACGGAAAAAAGAAACGCAAGTTCAGTTTTGGTAATATAATTTTTTTATCTGTGGACCAAATGTAGTAAAATATGACACACAACTACCTCAGAGTACTGTCTGAAGAGTCTTTGGTTAAAATTCAGTCAACCATGACCCCGTGCGACATTGCGTGCTTTCAACAGATGTTTCGACAACGCATGCATCCGGGGCACTCCAACGTGCTATGGGCTTGAAAACCATACCAAATCGAAGTTTTGAACAGTACACATCGATTGCACTACATTTCATTTCAACTCGATTGAAAAGCAAAATACTGCGAATGACCGAAGTGATAGGGGTGGGGCTATGACTCTAATTATGCAGGGTCAATCGCAACGTCTTGTCGCACGGCAATTAGGGGTCCATGAGTCAACGATAGCTCGTTTAGTTGGGCGTCTCAGAGCTACATGAAGATTAACTGACTGTCCCAGGAGCGGACGTCCGCGCGTTACGTCTCGATTTCAGACGGCGACGTAGACGGAACGTCAAGTTGTAGGCACTCATGGTCGCCGAGTGTGTCCAAGAACAATTAGGAATCGGTTGCGGGACCCGCAACCGATTCCTAATTGTTCTTTGACACACTTGGCGACCAAATGCGGGAGTTCAATTTAAGGCCACGGCGTCCCTACGTTGGTCCGCAACTTACACCCAGTAGACGTCAACGTCGATTGCAATGGCTGCGGGCACTTGCACTAAATAGGTTTCACTTTGCACATTTATGACGAGTATTATTCACTTACGAGTCTCGGTTCACGCTTTACAGGTCAGATGAACGATAATGTTGCTATCGGCGTCGAGGTGACCGATATTCTGAAACGTGCATTAAGGAAAACGACCGATTCGGGGGATGGCTGTTATGGTTTGGGGGGGGGGGGGGGTCTCATTCCGTGAAAACACCTCTCGTGGTCATCCAGGGCAATCTCACAGCCGGGATCACGTTACGTCCTTCCACTTATCCATGCGCATAACCTTACGTTGCAGCAGGATAATGCGAGGCCGCACGTTGCTAGGGTTTGTCATGACTTCTTCAACCAAAATAATGGCCCAGTTCTCGATTGGCGACCCTACAGTCCAGACTATTCCCCGATTGAGCATTTGTGGGACGAGCTGAATAAGAGGGTCAGGAAGCCCGTCAACGTCCCAAACAACGTCGCCCAGCTTACGCAGGCCCTTCTTCAGGAGTGGACTTATATCCCACAAAGGACCATAAACAACGTGATGGGGCCAATGGTAAGGAGAGGTAGAGCAGCGACTAAAGCCCGGGGTAGGCACACCCGCTATTGATTTTGATCAGGAAGTGGCGTAGGGCACCCACGTTTAAACGTTATCCATGCAAACGCCGTCTGTGTTAAGTCAACAAATCTCGTCAAAATTGAATCAGTAGAGAAGAAATAATATCAAAATCTAAACAATGAAATAATCATCCATAACACATTCAAGCTTGAAAATAAGCAGTCTGACATTTACAAAATGAGGTTCCCAGAGGGTGAATTTGATGATGTTATCCCATACAGTGGGCCAATTTACCCTCTGGGTACCTCTTTTTGTTTAGTTTTGAGACCCTGATTCAGATTGAGGTTCAAAGAGGGCAAATTTAGTGATGCTGCCCTGCAGTGCAGGGTAGCATCACTAAATTCACCCCCTTGGAGACCTAATTTTGCAGATAACAATCTACTTATTTTCTGGCTTGAACACATTTGAAGTATATACCACATAAAACAACATGCGTTTCTTTTTTCAGCTAGTAAATTATTAAATTTTTTTGGTCAAAACGTTGAAAATAACACAGACAATCGCCACCGACCATTTAATGCAGTAAACTAGATGTGTATGCCCCCGCGTGGTAGAATGATAAGGCGTTGGCTTTACACACCTACATGTACGCATGACAAAGTCACATACCAGAAATCATCCAATTATCTGACTGTATAGCGACAAAAGTCTGGAAAACTGATTCTCTGAGTTTTCACATCATAAACTTTGTTCAAGGTCATCAACCCCGCGAAAATTCATCCGACCGGGGCCAAACCTAAACTGGATTTATAGGTTCCCATAACAAAGCCACATATCAGAAATCAGCCAATTATCTCAATGTATGGTGAAAAAAGTCCGGAAAAATTATTTCGGGATGACGGAATGACGGCCGGACAAGGGTAGACAGATGGACAAGGGTAGCACTAAATGTCCTTGAGATAAAATACCCCAGGAGCTATTTTTCCCAACTTTCTCACAGCATCAAATGACCGATGACGAGTGCCTGTGGGAATAAGTAGTCCACGCGCATGCGCTCTTCCTGTCAGTTATATTGGGTTAATGATCTGTTGTCTGGACTATTTATAGCTGACCCAAGGAATATTTTTCATTACTGAAATTTCGGTATTTTGAGATTGTGTCGGCACGGTAAACCGTATTGGCATGATGCCTATATGCCGTTAGGGAAATATGGTGTACCCGCCCCCCCCCCCCCACACCCCCCAGCTCTACATAATATGGCTGAAGACACTGACGGTGAAGTTAAACTTCTCTCCCTCTCATGCCTGACAGTTCTCGTCAGCCACATATCAGAAATCAGCCAGTTATCTCAATGTATGGTGAAAAAAGTCCGGAAAAATTATTTCGGGATGACGGAATGACGGCCGGACAAGGGTAGACAGAGGGACAAGGGTAGCACTAAATGTCCTTGAGATAAAATACCCCAGGAGCTATTTTTCCCAACTTTCTCACAACATCAAATGACCGATGACGAGTGCCTGTGGGAATAAGTAGTCCACGCGCATGCGCTCTTCTTGTCAGTTATATTGGGTTAATGATCTGTTGTCTGGACTATTTATAGCTGACCCAAGGAATATTTTTCATTACTGAAATTTCGGTATTTTGAGATTGTGTCGGCACGGTAAACCGTATTGGCATGATGCCTATATGCCGTTAGGGAAATATGGTGTACCCCCCTCGCCCCCCCCACCCCCCAGCTCTACATAATATGGCTGAAGACACTGACGGTGAAGTTAAACTTCTCTCCCTCTCATGCCTGACAGTTCTCGTCATTGGAAGAGATGTAAAGAAAGTTAGCTCCCCTTGATTTGATGAGGCTGTCGGTGCAGAATTTAAGACTGAGGGTGCAGAAATCTCATAAAAATTGAAATTTCGAAATGTTACCGAATTTTCATTATCCGTGTGTGCATCATTTCACAAATTTTCATGTAGAGCAGCATAAAAATGTAGAAGCTTGCCTTTTACAATTCACCATCCTTTGATTTCCTATTACATTTTTCTATTCATTATTTCAACAATGAACGCATCGTGACATGTACAGACGATGTCGTTTCCAGTAATATTAAAGTCTGGGGGTGAGAATTGCTGATTTTGTCCTGGGAGGAAGAACAACTTGCAAATTCTTTCGCTAAACAAAAAACCAAAGTGGACTCTTAGTGTTGGTAGGTGTGATGCAGATAAATACTCTTAATGGCGGATTATCTGGGAAGTAATTAGTTTAATTACCTTGCTATAAAAAGCTAAGTTTCCCTTTATAACATTTAATAAGCAAAAACAACAGACAGCTCCGAGAGCTGTCTGTTGTTTTCGTTTATTAAAGGTTACAAGTGGAAGCTTGGCTTTATTGTTTACGGATGTCACGGGTGTTCTCTCAACAATTACTTGCTTCTTAATTGGGTCTTCCTCGTGCGTCTAATTATTTCAAGTGGCATTACTTTATCGAAAATCGATTTTCAAGGCGCAAAAAGACATGGATGCGTAGACAGTAATGAATGGTATGTTGTGAAAATAACAAGGAAATCTGATGAAGGTGTTTTCCCATTAGACCAATTCCCTTTAGACCAATTCCCCTTAGACCAATTCCCATAATACCAACTACATACTGTTATTGATTAAGAGTTGATTGATGATAATTAAGAAAACATTTATTTATTGATAAGCACTTTATTTGATAAAAAAAATAATAAAAAGAATCACAGACTTTGAAAGTGTGTGATTACTATAATAACTGTTATGAAAAATCTGCCCAACATCTATAAAATATCAACAAGTCAGAAAATAAGCAGACTATCATCTGAAAAATGAGGTCCCCAGAGGGTGAATTTGGTGATGCTACCCTGCACAGCAGGGTAGCATCACTAAATTTACCGTCTGTGAACCTCAACCTGAATCAAGGTCTCACACATAAACAGAAAGAGGTACCCAGAGGATAAACTGTCCCACTGTATGGGATAGCATCAAGAAATTCACCCTCTGGGGACCTCATTCTGCAAATGATAGACTGCTTATTTTCAGGCTTGAATATCAATAACATTAAATACATTTATAAATATTTATAAATATATCAAATTATTTGTATAGAATTATTTTAAAAGTAGAACACATCAGTTGGTCTAAGGGGAATTGGTCTTTTGGAAATTGGCTTCATGGGAATTGGTCTAAAGGGAATTGGTCTAGTGGGAATGGACCAGATGAAAATAGAAATAAATATTAATACAATTTTGACTAGGCTCTTGGCTTTAATGTTGGTGTCACATTTGTAGTTCTAAAAAGTCTGCGAACAAAATAGACCTGAAGTGATGCACAGTCCAGTATAACTATTATCTGTAAAACTGACCATATTTGGACGTATCTGTTATTTCCCATTATTAAGTACCAGTCTCATAGAACGACCAATCTACTCTGCGATTGATGTTTTATAACTTCAGCAATTGATAACTGTACGCCGCTTAATGTTTCCTGAAAAGAAAAAAAGGGCACAATTATGTTTGGTGTGACAAAGAACAAGCATCCTCCCCACGTGTGCGCTACTGTCTACAGCAGTTGGGCAAAACCATTCTGCATTTGTGGGGATGCCCAATGATATTTAGTACAACAGCCATATACAAGATCGTGGGAATCGAGACCGTTTGACCTCCACCACCTCCATTTTGTAAGCACCTTGGGTGTTTAGATCCTTGGCAGATGATTCTAGTTTGCCAACAAGCACATTAATCATGGTGGGGTATTCTACTCCTCCGTACAACAACGTCGTCCATTGTCAAAGTGTAACGAATGGAAGGTCACTTGTTAGACAAAACAGCAATCGAGTTACTTTGAAAATCATCTACCCAGTATGAATTTATCTATTTATTGGGGCTTAACGACATATTCGACAGTCAGGGTCACCTCGTGTTGGACAGTTTTACGGGTGGGGGGGGGGGGGGAGGGGGGGGGGGTGTCCGGAATACTCTGAGAAAACCGCCGAGCAACAGTGAGCAACTTCAGACTCCACAACGCCCACTAACAAGATGTGAACGCAAAAAGAATTGCTTACTGACAGACCCTTTCTACCAGGCATGTCAAAGTACCACCGTTACCAACATAACCGGTACCGGGGCGGAACAGAGTCTGTCTTGCCGAAACTGGTACCGGGACAAATCAACAATTGGATGACATATCGCGATAAGATGGCAGAAATTCGCATTCAAACCGCACCAGTCCCCAAGATCACATGGCAACGTCCAATTATTCTGCAGTGTCATCAAAGTGATCATAAAGCACGAAGATCGTGCTTTATGATTACTTTGATGTTACCACGGGATAACTTCTTTGAAGTAGCCGATGTCCGCGCTTCCAGTGCCTTTGATGCGACGTATGAAAAGTCAAAATGGTCGGCCTTATCGAGTTGTGGTGCAGACAGAACATGCACCTGTAGAGTGTTTTGATATGTTCATTCACAAACAAGTAAAAAGTACGCCGTGCAAGTGTACCATAAACACGATTATCAGCCTGTTTACCCTCGTTCACTTAAGAATTTCCCCATAAAATAATTTTGTCTCGGTACCGGCGGGACAAAAGCTTCATTACCAGTACCGGTTGGAGCATGAGGGAACCGGCGGTACCGGTACAGGTGCCGGTTGACATGCCTGACTTTTACACACTTATCCTTCCGCTACAGCGATTGATACATATACTCACAGTAAAATTTGTCACCGTTGAATCAATTTCTCTTACTTGTGCCACATGTTCTTTCCAATCATCGATTACGAATATTACGAAAAACATATGGACAAGTTTGGATAAAAATCTGCTGAATGTGTTGTCAAAGCATATTTGATAAATATCTGTAAAAAATATATATGGTGCATGTGATTATCTTTTTTCTTGCTTGTTCGCCCTATACAATCGAAATAATTATCACGTGCTACTTGATAAAATAGAGGAAAAGGTCCCAACAAACATTTTTAGCTCAACTTTGGCGAAGCCAAATTTGAGCTTATGCCATGGCCCGTCGTCCGTCTGTCCGTCTGTCCGTCAACAATTGGATACGGCTCGGGCTAGAGGCCGTATTTATGAACCGATCTTTACGAAACTTCTTGGGTACCTTTGTTATGACCGTGGGACGAGAACGAGTGTTTTGGGGTTTGGTCCGAAATTCAAGATGGCTGCCAGCCGCCATTTTGTACCGACGATGCAGAAATCTGTTTTTTGTACAGAACTTCCATATGTAAGCTATGATTTGAATAATTTTTTGTATGAATGTTTAGTACCATGGGATACATCACATATGATACGGGTTTTTTCTCGTGCGTAAATTATGCAAATTAGACTAACTTTGATGTTTTTTGGTGTTACTTTCAGCACTGTAAGTGCAAATGCCAATACGGCTCGGGCTAGAGGCCGTATTTATGAACCGATCTTTACGAAATTCCTTGGGTACCTTTGTTATCACCGTGGGACGAGAACGAGTGTTTTGGGGTCCGGTCCGAAATTCAAGATGGCCGATGGCAGCCATTTTGTACAAAATTTGGTGCAATCAGATTTTTGCACAGAACTTCCATATGAAAGCGCTGATTTGAATAATTTTTTTGTGTGAATGTTTAGTACCATGGGATACATCACATATAATACGGGGTTTTTTCTCGTGCAGAAATTATGCAAATTAGATGAACTTTGATTTTTTCAGTGCTACTTACACACAGTAAGTACACATGTCAATACGGCTCAGGCTAGAGTCTGTATTTATGAACCGATCTTCACGAAACGTCTTGGGTACCTTTGTTATCACCTTGGGACAAGAACGAGTGTTTCTGGGTGCGGTCCAAAATTCAAGATGGCTGCCAGTGGCCATTTTGTACCGAAATTAGGTCTAATCAGTTTTTTTGTACACACTTCTATATACGGCTCAGGCAAGAGGCCGTATTTATGAACCGATCTTTACGAAACTTCTTGGGTACCTTTGTTATCACCGTGGGATGAGAACGAGTGTTTTTGGGTGTGGTCCAAAATTAAGATGGCCACCAGCAGCCATTTTATACCAAAATTAATGCAATCAGTCTTTTGTACAGAACTTCTGTATGAAAGTTCTGATTTGAATATATTTTTGTATGAATGTTTAGTAACATGGAATACATCACATATAGTACGGGTTTTTTTCTCGTGCAGAAATTATGCAAATTAGATGAACTTTGATTTATTCAGTGCTACTTATACACTGTAAGTGCACATGTCAATACGGCTCGGGCTAGAGGCTGTATTTAAGAACCGATCTTCACAAAACTTCTTGGGTACCTTTGTTATCTCCTTGGGACGAGAACGAGTGTTTCTGGGTGCAGTCCAGAATTCAAGATGGCTGCCAGTGGCCATTTTGTACCGAAATTAGGTCCAATCAGTTTTTTGTCACAACTTCTACACAGCTCATATTTGTGAACTGATCTTCACGAAACTTCTTGGGTACATTTGTTTTCACCTTGGGACAGGAATGAGTGTGTTTTGGGGTGCCTTTGTTATCACTGTGCTATGAGAACAAATATTTTGGGGTTCAGTCAGACCCACTCTGGGACTCAAAGATTTTTTTCTAGTTTAGCATCTGACTGTCACCCACCTTTACAATACTTTACCTATACATTTGTTACAGGCAACGATCAGTATTTATGTACAGACCGTTACAATACTTTATATGTACCTTTGTTATCAGGTCATTACCTAGATGTTTGTCATTGCTGTGTCTCATACTATACATGTACATGTCTTTGTCTTGACAAGTTGAGCTACAGTGTCATTGACACTTTCATTTTGTGAATGTTTAGTAAAATGGAATACATCACATACAGTACGGGTTTTTTTCTCGTGCAGAAATTATGCAAATTAGATGAATTTTAATTTATTTAGTGCTACTTATACACTGTAAGTGCACATGTCAATACGGCTCGGGCTAGAGGCTGTATTTATCAACCGATCTTCACGAAACTTCTTGGGTACCTTTGTTATCACCTTGGGACGAGAACAAGTGTTTCTGAGTGCGGTCCAAAATTCAAGATGGCTGCCAGTGGCCATTTTGTACCGAAATTAGGTCCAATCAGTTTTTTGTCTCAACTTCTATACAGCTCGTATTTATGAACTGATCTTCACGAAACTTCTTGGGTACCTTTTGTTTTCACCTTGGGACAGGAATGAGTGTGTTTTGGGGTGCCTTTGTTATCACTGTGCTATGAGAACAAATATTTTGGGGTTCAGTCAGACCCACTCTGGGACTCAAAGATTTCTTTTCTAGTTTAGCATCTGACTGTCACCCACCTTTACAATACTTTACCTATACATTTGTTACAGGCTACGGCCAGTATTTATGTACAGACCGTTACAATACTTTATATGTACCTTTGTTATCAGGTCATTACCTAGATGTTTGTCATTGCTGTGTTACATACTATACATGTACATGTCTTGACAAGTTGAGCTGCAGTGTCATTGACACTTTCATTTGATATCTATTATCACGATAGATATAAATGGAATATCTCCCCGGAAGTAGAGATGGGCGGTATTAGAATTTTGTGTTCGGTATCGGTATTTTGGGAGGGATATACCGCGGTATCGGTTCGGTATTCGGTATCTGACTTGACTGAGATTTAATGAGAGTACCAAAGAGGAATTTACACCAGAAAGAACAGAATAAGTTGTTGTAGTATCATTCTACCGCAACGCTATAAATGACACTACCAATGAACTCAACAGTGCATGACATTCTTTTACGACCACAAATCTTATCAACAGAAATTCTGTGACTGTTCTAAACACACCTTAATGTCTAAAGGCCCATTTCAGGCTTTTTGTGATCTTAGGGCATGTGCCCTGACCATGCCATCTTTAGTAGGTCCTGCTTACAATAGACAAACATATGGACAGTGTTTTCTAGACAGGTCTCGGCTGTCTATTAAGGCAGTCAAGACTTGACTCGAAATCCCTGCTAAGCAATTGGACATGTACAGGCTGTTGTGTAGTAGGAAAATTCAGGAAAGTTTCCCAGTCCATTGAGAGTTAACGAAACTGAAAAGAAAAGCAGTCACTTCTTTCATGAAAATGAACCTTTCAACTGTTATCAAGCCTCAATAGGGTTTTCTAAATAGCGAATGTGGGAAAATTTGAAAATTCAGGCGGTTTCGGTATTCAACGATTGGTTCGGTTCGATTTTTCGGTGTACCCATGATAGTGCTATCGGTTCGGTTTTTCGGTATATTATAATAATAATAACACTTTGGCCGGCCGCTGATTTGTCGCGGTTCTCGTATGAGAAGGTCTTGGTTACCCCCGTTCTACCAACTGCCTCCCTATTCCCACGCTTCTTCTCTCCCCCAACACTCGGAGACGAACTGCGTGATGACATCCCGTGCCCCATTCTTCCTAATTTCTCCGATTAGCATATTAACCCTCTCATTTGAGTCGCCCCCTAACCACATGTCCTTCATCCTCCCATCCCACTTCCCCATTATACTACCAGTGAATCTTGTTCTTTTAGACTGGTATTTTGGGCATTCTAGAATAAAGTGTTCCAGGGTCTCCACCACGCCCAAATTACACATCTGGCAATGCTTTTCACTGTTTCCCCCATTTTTCCCCTCAGTTCCTGGGACCGAGACCTCAGCTTGAACAACAGCGACCCCCTCACCCCAAAGGTGCCATCAAGGTACTCTTCAAAACCAGGCTTCTCTTTATCACGCAGGCCACCCAAAGATCTCTTTGATTTGATCCCCTCTCGCCAATTACGGTTACAATCCTCCATGACCCTTTCTCTGACGATCTTTTTACCCTGGTTTGCCCCAACGTCTAGGTCCGAGATCTCCAATGAGTATTTCTCTACTAGCTCCCTCACATGGATCATCCACCCCGTCTTGATATTTGAGTTGAAAGTTCTCAGGAACATTACTTTACACCATCGCGTCTCGGGGAGATTTACCAAATATTTAAGATAACCGAGTTTCAATAGGTCTATCATGTCCTTGATCCTCATCCACCCAAGCTCAGCCCTGATTGCTTCTAGCGCTGCGGCATTACTCGACCCAGTTATCCATCGGCCTGCATCGTTCTGCAGGATTTCCAAGCTCTTAACAGTCGTCTGGTTTAGGGGTACAACTTCCGTACCGTGTGTTATACTTGGCAGATCCACCATTTCCCAAATGGTTTTCCCCACGAAAACCTTATTGAAACTCTTTCTCCCTATAAGTTTCATTTGGTTAAGGATTGCCCATCTTTACCCGGAAGTGACGCGAATTACTCAATATGTTTCGATCGATATCATTGTGTGTGTTTCAGCGTTCGAGTGATCTGGTTGCTATAAAAACATGTATTAATCGCAATTAAAACATCTCAACGCATATAATAAGAAAACGCCTGTGGAAACTGATATTTCCTCGCAGCCATGAGTGAGATAATTTTGGTATCTACTCAAAAAAAGTAGGTATCCTTTCTAACTCACAACCAACTGAGAGTCCATATTCAAGCATTATCCCATTGATTGAACCTTGGTGGTATCTTCCATGTCAGTTCAATGGCAGCAATTGGAAGAGTCCATATTTATTATTTGAGGTAGACCAATTAATATTTTCAATGTGCAAGAGCTGTACATTGAAAATATTGATTGGACTACCCCATACATTCACTTTGCAGCCATCCTACTCAATGAAATCATGACATATCATATTCCTCGACCGGAAAAGCGACCCTCGAGTTCAGAGGGTTGCGAATAAAAGCAAAATCCAGTCTTTGTGCTCTAAAAACACAGCTGCATCTTTTCTCACCAATCTTTATATAGTTATGGTGTTTTGTAAGATATACTTACCTAATGGTTTTGAACTCAAAGGTTAACACTACAAATGTAACAAAAATACATTTCTGGGTCTTGCCACGGTGTGTTCTCAAAACTTCGAAAAACTAAAATTCACACCTCAGTAAGTTTGTTTTGATAGTAATTGTAGTTTATATCTATTTAGTGGTCACTCGTGAGATGTTTCTGTGTTCAGAGATCAGAGATACAGACTGTGGGTTTTATGTGTTCGGTGAACAGAGTTTACTAAGTTGTGTAAGATATGTGCAGTACGTGGAGAGTGGATTGTAACCAAATCACCCGGGGAATAGAGTTATCACTCAACGTATCACATTTAAATTCTGTACATGTGGACAAAAAATACAAGCAATGCTTCAGTCAATGGACCTCCGGGTCTAACCCGGAGGTCCATTGGCTGGAACATTGCTTGCACTTGTTATGGTTTGCAACAATTTTGCAAATATTGCTTGGGCAGAATCGCCACTCTGCAGGTGATTTAGTGATAATACACTCCACACGTACTGTATATACGTACAAGTCATTGGTATCCATATACATTTTCTGAATATAATCAGAGGTAAAAATTGGGGAGCAAACAAAGACGCTCTTCTCAAGTATGACGTTCGAACAGGATCATAAATCAGTGCGTTCAGAGATTAATCAGAGATACAGGCAGTGGGTTTTCTGTGCACGGTGAACAGAGTTGACTGAGTTGTGTAAGATATATACAGTACGTGGAGAGTGGATTGTAACTAAATCACCCCAGGAGGAGATTTATCACTCAAAGTATCACTTTCAAATTCTGTACACGTGGATAAATATACAAGCAATGTTTCGGCCAATGGACCTCCGGGTATGACCCGGAGGTCCATTGGAGGTCCATTGGCTGGAACTTTGTTTGTGCTTGTTATGCTTTGCAACAAATTTGCAATTATTGCTTGGATGGAATCGCCACTCTGTGGGTGATTTAGTGACAATACACTCCCCACGTACTGTATATACGTACAAGTCATTGGTATCCATATCAATTTTCTGAAGATAATCAGATGTAAAAATTGGGGAGCAAACAAAGATACGCTTCTCAAGCTTTATAAATCATTCAAACGTCAGTGAGAATTACACAACATATACCCATGGTTATACCCCACGGTTATAGACCCACAAAATACACGATGCCAGTTAGATATAGACTAATGTCGTAAGCCCATTGTTCTCAAACACGCCGGTACAGATTTTCATTTTTTCAACCTTTTGAGATACAGCCCTAGCCACTCACCTATTTCTTTATGCGCCAATCACTTTTAATGTAATAAAGTGACATCGGAGTTCTCCACCTTTGAACGTCAAAGGTCAAAATTACATAATTACAAAAATTGTGGGTGTCTATCGCCTCATGATTTAGACATACGGCGCCTGAATCTTTTCTCCCCAAATTTTTGTACAGAGACCAGTGGTGGTACTTTGTACGAGCTGAAGACCAATTGCATTTAGAGGTCAAAGGTCAAGACCACAAATTCATTAAAATACATTTTCGGCTCTTGCCGTTTAC